>OY757011.1:157675980-158005980 GCA_963580285.1 Lucinisca nassula | reverse complement strand
AGAAATGGGTGTGGCTTAAATGAATATTCAGCAAGAGAAGGGTTAAAAGAAATTGCAAAAACTGAACAACTGATATAGAAATAACAACAGTTAGTTTGTTTGTTTGTTTTGAGGTTTAACATCCCCGTCAACACTGTATAGGTCATTTTGGAGACGTTGCTTCCAATTTTGTGGGACTTTTACCCGACATTGAGATGAAATGACCTGAAAAGCCCTGTCACCCATGAAACCAATAGGGTTTATAAGATCAGGCGGTCCAACTTGCACCACTTTACCTGGGAAGGCTTAGTTCCTCCAAGAGGATTACCAGTACTCGTGTGCGGTCGGTTTCAGCTCTGCGTGGAAGCATCATGCAGCCCATCTATTTCTTCAAGCCCCTGATGGGCAGGGGCGGGACTACAGTTAGAAAACTGCTATATTTTTTAATTGAAAGGGAGATAATCTGAGAATTTCACAAATTAAAGCCTTCATTGTAGTGCAAGATCATGAGATGTTATAAAAGTAATAGTCCGGGATTTGAGACCAGATTTCGAAAAATTTAATGCACCCAAAATTCTCACGCTTTATTTGTGCCGTTTCATTGAGACAGGAGCCCAACCTATATGACATGTGATTATTTAGCAAATCTGGTGGGGAAAAGGGGTTGAAAATTCTATGAGTTTACACCCACCCCCATGCGGATGGTATAGTTGGATTGAGTTTAGTTATGTGTAGCATGCGCTTACATATGAATGTTGATTTATTGCATCAGCCAAAATATTTGTCAATACTTGAAGACACCAAAATTCATGATATGACGTAATTACATCCGGTGTTACCATAAATTTTGACCATTGAAATTTGACCCCAAAAATTTGGTAAATTTTACACTATTTTCGCGCTAAATAATTTTTAGCACTTTTTGAAACAATTTCTTTTTCGTCAGTATGAAGGACGGTTATTTGTGCACGAGCATGTGAAACTTGATGACTCTGTTTCAATCCGGGCATGAACAAGGGACTTCGATACCTATGGACCCATTGCACCACTTTTTCCTGTTGTGTCACAGATCGTGATAAAAATTTATATTAAAACCAACATAAACTAAATTATTTTACTGGCTGGTCATAGATGTATCATAACAGGGACCGATAGATATATTTTTGAAAAGATACTGATGGCCATTTCCTTCCGGTTTATATTTAGTGAGGGGTATATACATCGCCAAGCATATTTGTCAGCTGGTGAATTGGCAAGTGATTCTCTAAACTGGTAACTTGAAACAATCAACATTTAATGAATACATGGTATATTTCAAGAACCATTATCCAAAGTTTCTGGTTTGTGCGGAAGGCTCCCCAAGTAACATCGACATTATTATATTTAAACACCTAAATGTTAATGGCCACTTGAAATCTTTCTGGGTAGCTTATTTATGTTAAGTCGCACGACTAAAACTAAATTGTACCCGAGGTTTAATGTAACGTAAAGCCATCCCTTAAACATTCTTCTATCTTCCCTTTTTCCAGAGTTGTGGTATAACCTGTAAACGTGCATCTTAAGATGTCACCTGCACTTACTTTCTACCATTTTCATGGGCAACCTGCCTACGATAGGCCTGTCCCTCTATTCACCATTAGCTCTTAATTATCCTGTGTCTCTTGTCACACACTGATTAATCTGTTCTTCATCTCCTTTATTACTACTTCCTTTTTCAGACATTTGTCCCATATATTGATTGTTTTGGGTTTAAAGGCACGTCACCCCTGTTGGTCATTTTTGTCCTCTCCAGAGAAAGGGAGAAAAGCGACAGAAGAGATAGTTGAGCAGATGAAAGTAAGGGGCAGAGGAGAAATGGGAAAATGGAAAAGGAGAAACAGAAGATATAACCGTTTTCCCCCTCTTCCCATAACTGCTGGAAGAACAGCAGGTCTTGTCCAGCTGTAAGCCACTATCAGCTGGACGCCCTATTGACGTAAGATACACGTCACCTTTGCCTCATCCAACCACCCCAATTGTCCTATATAGATTGGCCAAAAAGGCCTTCTATGACAAGCCATCAGGAGTTATCACGTTTGAAAAACAGAGTGTATGCAACGATCAGGAATCTATACAAAATATCTCGCACCTCCCATTCAAAACACCAAAATGAAAACGTCATGGATGGAAAGCCAGAATGACAGTTATCTTACCACATGACCGAACGGCTATCCAAAACTAGACAAAAGTGCCCAGTGGGGCACGTATACCCCCGGCCAGTGCCATCACCTCAGCTAAAAATAGCAATGTCAAAAGCTTCTTTGCATATACAGAACTACAAAGGGAAATAACTCTAAAAGGCCTGACCCCTTGGCCCTTATTTTCTTTCCCATAATACAACTAGTCATACTGATCATGTTTGCAAAATTTCAAGTTTCTATGTACAGTAGTTATTGAGAAATCTTTGGCACAAAATAAAAATATACACTATTAAACAGCAAGAACTACAAAGGGAAATAACTCTAAAAGGCCTGACCCCTTGGCCCTTATTTTCTTTCCCACAATACAAGTAGTCATACTGATCATGTGTGCAAAATTTCAAGTTTCTATATGAAGCAGTTCCTGAGATATCTTTGACACAAAATAATTGTTTACGGACACAAAGACAGAGAACTACAAAGGGAAATAACTCTAAAAGGCCTGACCCCTTGGCCCTTATTTTCTTTCCCACAATACAAGTAGTCATACTGATCATGTTTGCAAAATTTCAAGTTTCTATGTACAGTAGTTATTGAGAAATCTTTGACACAAAATAAAAATATACACTATTAAACAGCAAGAACTACAAAGGGAAATAACTCTAAAAGGCCTGACCCCTTGGCCCTTATTTTCTTTCCCACAATACAAGTAGTCATACTGATCATGTTTGCAAAATTTCAAGTCTCTATGAACAGTAGTTATTGAGAAATCTTTGACACAAAATAAAAATATACACTATTAAACAGCAAGAACTACAAAGGGAAATAACTATAAAAGGTCTGACCCCTTGGCCCTTATTTTCTTTCCCACAATACAAGTAGTCATACTGATCATGTGTGCATAATTTCAAGTTTCTATGTGAAGCAGTTCCTGAGATATCTTTGACACAAAATAATTGTTTACGGACAGACAGACGGAAAAGACAAAAACTTATACCCCCATTGCATACTTCGTATGCCGGGGGTATAAATATACACTATTAAACAGCAAGAACTACAAAGGGAAATAACTCTAAAAGGCCTGACCCCTTGGACCTTATTTTCTTTCCCACAATACAAGTAGTCATAATGATCATGTGTGCAAAATTTCAAGTTTCTATGTGAAGCAGTTCCTGAGATATCTTTGACACAAAATAATTGTTTACAAAAACTACAAAGGGAAATAACTCTAAAAGGCCTGACCCCTTGGCCCTTATTTTCTTTCTCACAATACAAGTAGTCATACTGATCATGTTTGCAAAATTTCAAGTTTCTATGTACAGTAGTTATTGAGAAATCTTTGACACAAAATAAAAATATACACTATTAAACAGCAAGAACTACAAAGGGAAATAACTCTAAAAGGCCTGACCCCCTGGCCCTTATTTTCTTTCCCACAATACAACTAGTCATACTGATCATGTTTGCAAAATTTCAATTTTCTGTGTACAGTAGTTATTGAGAAATCTTTGACACAAAATAAAAAAATATACACTATTAAACAGCAAGAACTACAAAGGGAAATAACTCTAAAAGGCCTGACCCCTTGGCCCTTATTTTCTTTCCCACAATACAAGTAGTCATACTGATCATGTGTGCAAAATTTCAAGTTTCTATGTGAAGCAGTTCCTGAGATATCTTTGACACAAAATAATTGTTTACAAAAACTACAAAGGGAAATAACTCTAAAAGGCCTGACCCCTTGGCCCTTATTTTCTTTCCCACAATACAAGTAGTCATACTGATCATGTTTGCAAAATTTCAAGTTTCTATGTACAGTAGTTATTGAGAAATCTTTGACACAAAATAAAAATATACACTATTAAACAGCAAGAACTACAAAGGGAAATAACTCTAAAAGGCCTGACCCCTTGGCCCTTATTTTCTTTCCCACAATACAAGTAGTCATACTGATCATGTGTGCAAAATTTCAAGTTTCTATGTGAAGCAGTTCCTGAGATATCTTTGACACAAAATAATTGTTTACAAAAACTACAAAGGGAAATAACTCTAAAAGGCCTGACCCCTTGGCCCTTATTTTCTTTCCCACAATACAAGTAGTCATACTGATCATGTGTGCAAAATTTCAAGTTTCTATGTGAAGCAGTTCCTGAGATATCTTTGACACAAAATAATTGTTTACAAAAACTACAAAGGGAAATAACTCTAAAAGGCCTGACCCCTTGGCCCTTATTTTCTTTCCCACAATACAAGTAGTCATACTGATCATGTGTGCAAAATTTCAAGTTTCTATGTGAAGCAGTTCCTGAGATATCTTTGACACAAAATAATTGTTTACGGACAGACGGAAAAGACAAAAACTATATACCCCCATGGCATACTTCGTATGCCGGGGGTATAATAAAAAAGGCATTAGCAATACATACATCTTAAGCACTAACTATGAAAATAATAAACCACAAAAAAAGGATCGACGATGGGGTCAGTAAGAAGTTTTACGGGGGCGAGGGTGGGGTTGGACACTTTAATAGATTTTAGATCGTCACACTACCCGCCCTTGATTGTCGTAGTTAAAACCGATAAATTGTTCACTCTACATGATGGAGTTCTAGCTCATCAGTGCAACATCTCCGAGAACAGAAAATCAAACGACTAAAAAGATGAAAGAACGATGCGGACTCGACAGCATGAAATAGCTAGAATTCTGCAGCAAAGGAAACCAAACAATTAGGCTCCGGTTAACCCTGCCAGAGACAGAGCATCAGACACCTAGCTTCAGGCGCTCTGGCGGAAATGCGTTCGTACATAAGAAAGGAACTAGGCGGCCGGGTTAATTTACTTGAGGTTGAAACCTATTAGTAATATGTCAGATATATTGAACAGTGAACGGGGACGATGTTTGTCATAATAAATGTTACGATTCCTACGTAAATCATACTTCTTCTCTTCACCTTTGACAAGAAGGGTAGGAACAAAGGGTTCAACACCGACCCTCGACTGAACTTTTCTGCATCTTCATGTAACTTGGTGACCTCAATTTGCACATGTTTGCCAAAAGATCGACCAAAACCAGAGTCATTCAATCAGCAAATAAGTTGGAGTATATTAAATCCGCAGCTGGAGAATTAGATGCCGATATTTAAATTTAGTAGAGTATCTTTTTTTGCAGCAAATTAATGTTAAAAACCAAAACAACAAACCTCTAAAACATTTAAGTAAAATCAATCCACCAAATACTGTATAATGTTTCTTTTTTGTTCGCAGTAAAATTTCGCACACCTTCAGTCAACAGCAGGCTTGATTGTTCAGAAGCGTAAACTGATTAAAACACGACTTTCCTTCAATTGTGAAATACTGAACAAAAATCTACCAACCCTTTGAAAAAGAAAACTGAAATAGGGCCGCGCTGTTATCTTCACTGAACATTGTCGTCTTTCAGAGGTATTGCTGTCATGGTAACTTCATCCTAAACTACCACTGGTCACCAATTAATTGTTATGAAGCTAAGCAACAAAAGATAACCAAACAAGCGCAATCAGTAAAGCAGAAAACTGTGGCTGCTGTATCATGACAACGCCAATTAGATATGGTTTACGCTTGCCATCAAGTTTACGCGACTTTTCCCTGAACACAAAATTGTAAAAAAGCGGCCGATGGGAAACTACGCTCACCAGAGCTCTAGTGGGCATAACTCTCCCCCCCCCCCCCCCCCCCCAAACACACACACCCGTGGTGGCCATTTATTTTAACAGACCACAATGGTTTAGAAGAGGCCAATCCCAGGACCATTGATGCCAAATTATTTTGAAATCAACCATTGTTTTCTTTTGTTGCCGTCGCATACATTATAGTCAGCTTTGAACCATCTTAGGGCTGGAGTCCAAAGTGCTGCATACCAAGGTCTTGTATTTCTTGAGATGCAGAATTAAAAATCACTTTTGGCCGTTTTTGGTGTGACGATCACACAGATCCCTCTAACAAACTTGGATTTCTCGACCACACTGATGCAGTATATGTAATTTGGTATCAGTTAGCCCAGTAGTTTTAGAAAAAATTAAAACCTATTTTATCTTATGGCCCCAGGGTCATTAAGCTGATTGCAAATATCAACTATGATGTCATAAGCTGCAACAGAACTAGAAAACCCTGTCTTTTCCATACAAAATCCTAAGTGACCGAATGTGACATTGACGCAAGAAAGGTCAAGGTCAACGAAATGTCATCATTTGAACAAATTCGATAGGGCCCGGGTCCCATATATTGTATACCAAGTTTCAAGGTCATCGGTCGATTGGTTCGTGAGAAGGCGATTTTCAAAGGTTTTTACCATATATGGGCATGGCGGACATTTTGGTCATGTGACCCAGATATTCAGAATATATATTTGTTCTTCCACACCATGGCGGCTTCACATATAATTTAATTCCAGTTGGCCTTGTAGTTTCAGAGGAGATATCATTTGGAATTGTTTGGATGCTTAAATGAGAAAAGAGGGTAGGAACATTTATCTCCCCTTTTTATGTCTTTTTTCCCCACTTTTTTGATGTTCTATCTCCATTTTCGAGATGCTGAGAGACCTCTAAATAAATTCGTATCATAGTTAAGTGTGAGAAAGTAAGGTGCATTAAACTCCTTAAATACGCGTGCTACGAATTTCAAATCCCCGACTATAAAGTGAGTTTTGAAGTTCAATGGACATGATCTCTTTCATCTCAGATACAAAATGATCATCTGCACGTGCAACGCCAAATTACTTGAGCAAAATAATATAGGCAAATGCAAATTTATGCATTTTGTAGCTAAACGTCCGATTCGCATGTTTACAGCCATCTATAGGTAAATCGAAATCGGATAGCTACTGGAATTTACCCGGAAGTTGGTAAAGTTACTTTTTGACCAAGTATATAAATGTTACCAGGAGCCAATTGTTCGATCAAACTCATTAGTGGTAAAATGTTTGATTTAAGGTTTAATGTCCCTGTCAACACTGTGATTTTGCCATATTAAGTGATAAAAGTTTTAAAGATTAGTTAACAACATTGATATTTTAAAAACTAGACACAGAAGTTTCCTAAGCCTGTTCAAATCACTATGTGATGGATGTGTGATAAGCTTAAGCAAACACATTATCCACCTGCTATGCTGCAAACAATTGTTATGCAGCAAAACTTTGGCTTTTGCACTGCTATGGACCAACCATACTGGTATTATACAACACAGGAATGAGTATATTACCTTATGTCCCCACCAACTGACACCTGTCATGACATAGCGACCTGTGGGATCCCACTCTACGTCTGTGGCCATGAAATGTTCTGTCTGAGCCATTACTGTCATGTCTGCTGTGTCAACAAACTCAAGAATACCATTAAAACTGAAAACAAAATACAGTAAAATTCCACTATTTAGGGGAATGGGAACACCTGACAGATTTTTCCGCCATTTTTCAAAGGGAGACAACTTTCGGGACTTCCTGTTCACTTTTCTATAAGCCCTGTCCCACTGAAAAAGGAGTCTACTCTTAAAGGAAAGAATTTGCTCCTCAGGAGCAAATTCTTCCCTTTAAGAGTTGACCCCTATTGATATGGGAGACAAAAAATACTTTTGCAAGAGTTGTCTCCCTTGAAGGTGTACCCATTCCCCTTAAGACCACCTTAAATTAAGACAACCCTTTTATAGAGCATACTTAATGTCACTACAACTGGGGCCAGTTGTTCAAAACTAACGACGTCGTTAGTTAACATATCGTTAAAACTTTCATCATTAAATATGGCAAATATGCTGAAATTTTTGCTGAAAAAAATGTGAGCAGCTTTTGCAGACGCAAAAGCTGCTCACATTTTTTTCAGCAAAAATACCAAAAATTTATATATTAAACTTGCTAAAACAGTTAACAATATGGCCACTAACGAGTTCGTTAAACTAACGATGCTTTGAACAACTGGGCCCTGGTGTTTAGGGAATGTGTGGCGGCCGTAAAAAGTCTACCTGGGTTTCATCATAGTGTAATTTATATTTACAGGTCCTTTGTGATCATTGATTCCATTATGAAGTTTGGAAAATATTTGAGGGTCACTGATGAGGCCTAATTGCCTGAAACTAGCTAGTCTGCCCAGAAAGACGTGTACATTCTTACCTTTCCAGTTCTATGGGGTATTATTTGCTTCCAAAGGCAACCCTTTTATTGAGCATATCTGGTTATTTGCTTCCAAAGGCAACCCTTTTATTGAGCATATCTGGTATTTAACAACCCAATCAACACTATAAAGGTCATTAAGTTGATCAGTTTCCCCAACCACACTTGTGTTTGGTACAGTACATGTTCTTTCACTACAAACACTTATAACCCTCATCCTGCTGTTCACGACAGAAGCCATTTGATCAGGATCTACTCTATTTGTCATTCATTTGGTGAATTTGAACAAAAAATTATATCCAGTAATCTGAATGGCTGATATTCAGAAATGGGTGTGGCTAAGTCAAATATTCAGCAGGATAAGAGTTAAGTCCGAGTATAAATTATTACATCATATTTATATATAGAAGCCTCTGTGGTGTAGTGGATATGCTGCTTGCCTTGTAAACCAGTGGTTGCAGGATCGATCCCGGGCTTCTCCAGACTTTCGGATGAGTCTTTAAACCAAGGTCCCCCCTCCATATGACCTTAGCTGTTGGTGAGACTTAAAACTCAAACACTCATATTTATGTAAGCAAACATCACAATCAAATATCTTGTTTTTTTATTTGGGTTTATTTTTAAGATTTTGTGTGGAGTTGAATTGTCAACACTATTAAGTGAGATTGTTTGATTCTGGTTTTATTGTGTGGATTTCTGTGGATTTGGGCTGAAAAAAATAATTAAGTAGGAATCATGATGTGCCCAATTGTAAACTATCCAGCAGATTCAAGGCAGCATCTCACCCAACCACCATATAAAAATTTATATGCATTATATCTATTTCCCTTTAGTGAACTTACTTTCTAAGTCCTGCTAAGACAATAAACTGACCAGTTGGACTCCAGAATAAATGGTTTACTTGACGTCTTTCTAATATCCCTGGAAAAAGAAATCAATTCCAATATTGTTACATATGCACTTTGTGAGTAGAGCCAATTAATGAGACCAAAGGTCATGATCACATGGGCTCAGATGAGCCTGCATATACATGTGCACAAGGAAGAACAGAACAAACTATCAACAACGGTACCTTTGACTATTTGTTTTCAGACTGACAAGGTCATTTTTTTTTTTAAATACTTTTTATCAAGATGTAAAAAATTTGTTCTGATAGTTACTGGGACCCTATCCAAGTTTGTTCCTGCAATATATACAGTTTTGCTCAGCATGGCTAATTGAGCCCCGCCAAGCGAATTTGTGTCTTCGAGCATTCCGTCATGACAAATTTTAACTGCGCATGCCCAGCCAATCAGAGGGGCCAGGAATATGGCTTTCTGTCTGAAGGTTCCTCTTGATTCACTGCTTGTATGAGCGAGCAGCGAAGGTTCTGGCGAGACTGCGCGGATAGGCAATACTTACCAAAATCGCTTGACGGGGCCCAATTCAAACTCATTCTTGAGTCCCTCAAGAATTCTTTCACTGGCTCCAAATATCCATATACATGTATATTGACCCTTATCCTGCTGAATATTTAATTTAGCCAAACCCATTTCTGACTTTCAACCAATCAGATTACTTGATGTAATTTATTCCTACAAATTCACAAACTGAATGACAAACAGTATAGATCCCGATTACAGAAGCCATCTGGTCTGGATCTACAATGTTTGCAAAACTAGGGGTTGTCATGAACAGCAGGATAAGAACTATAGTTTTTCTATTTTGTCTTGAAAAGGTATGTTAAGTGTACCATATTTACTGTATGTATTTGGGCAGTCTGGCCTGAGCAAACAGTATAAACCCAGATGAGATGCCGCAGAATGCAGTATCTCATCAGGGTCTACACTGTTTGCCTCTCATCCAGCTATGGGCTGCATGATGCTTCCACGCAGAGCTGAATCCGGCCCGCACACTAGTACTGGTAAACCGCCTTGAGGATCTAAGCCTGTCCAGGAACCGCGGTGCGAGGCGGATCGTCCATGCTAATAAACCCTATTGGTTTCATTGGGCGACAGGGCTTGAGGTGTCATTTCATCTCAATGTCGGGTAAAAGTCCCACAAAATTGGAAGCAACGTCTCCAAAATGACCTTTACAGTGTTGACGGGGACGTTAAACCCCAAATCAAACAAACAGAAATTCTAGACACATTATCAGATACTTGAATTGTACTTGTTCAAATTTTACAACAAGTATGGTAAGGAAGCCAGATGTCTGCCTATTTTGGGTAAATACGGTAATGATTAGAACTGCCTGAATGACTTGCTACTAATATGTACACACAACATACTATTATATTATGGAAGATCGAAAGATATTCCTAAATCATGCCCACTATCCCTCCTAACCTGGCCCCGAGGTTATAAAACTTTTTTCATGCTCAACTCAGCTGAGCATGAAACTTGTGGTGTTCATAAAAATTAAAATACCAAGAAGTTGAGTGATTTTGCTTTCTCAGATAGCAGAGAATGTCATTTGTCCTGCTCACAAATTTTAAAATGCCAACAATTGTTGGCATTTTAAAATTTGTGAGCAGGAAAAATTTCATGCTCAAGTGAGTTGAGCATGAAAAAAGTTTTTTAACCTCAGGGCCTGGGGTTATGAGTAACCCCAAGTGGCCTGATCTACCATAAAAATCCTAAAAATCTGGACACCTTGGAGACTCTTGGACTCTTAATATTTTAACAATTTTGTTTCATGATCCTGCGAAAGAGTCCAAAAGGCAAAAAGGGACTGACAAACAGTGTAGACCCTGATCAGATTCATCTGAGTCTGCACTGTTTGCTTAGTCATATCTGTCCCAATACTTAGGATTATTGGGGTACAAACATGTCAAAACTTACTGATCTGTTCCACTTTGCCTGCTGGTTTGATATTGTAGAATGATACTGAGATTCTTGGACTCTCACCATGGATAAAGGCAAACTTATTACCCGTAGGCTCCCAGGCAAACGCCATCACATTTTCTGAAAATCAGAGACACTTAGTTAATACTAATACTTGAAATGATAGTAATGTAAACAACAACCTCTTTATATAACTAAATCAAAACAAAATCCATGTGAGTTAACACAACAATATCGAAACAAAAGGACGCCCACCTGCCCATCACTATTTTAAAGGACAGATTTTTTTTAAAAACCCGTCTTTTTCACTTAACAGTCGTTTTAAGATTATTTCACTAAGGTAAAAGTGATTGTTAGTCAGGTGGGCGAAAGCCAGAGTAACAATAGACAAGAAAGCAGTCTGAGGGATAGCCAAATCCCCCCCCCCACCCTTTGTATCAAGAATCAACCTTGTGACCTTGACCTTGAGTTGGCATGGTTTATTTATTGGGTTCTGCAAATCAGCTGACTGAGGCGGGATATTTCACCAAACTTTGATTAAAATCCTTCCAGTAGTAAAGGAGATATGAAATAGACACAAAATTCAAAGTTGCAAACTTGTGACTTTCACCTGTGACCTTGAGTTGGCATGGTTTATTTACAGGTTCTGCACATTAGCTCACTGAGGGAGATATTTGACCAGTTTAATTAAAATCCTTCCTGGGGTAAAGGAGACATGGAATGGACACAAAATACAAAGTTTCAAACCCATGACCTTCCAATGTGACCTGGTGTCGGCATGATTCACTTATGGGCTCTGCACATGAGCTCACTGAGAGGGATAATTGACCAAAGTTTAATGAAAATTCTTTCAGGGGTAAAGGAGATATGGAATGGATACAAAATTCAAAGTTTCAAACTCGTGACCTTCAACTGTGACCTTGACCTTGAATCAGCATGGTTCATTTATGGGTTCTGCACATCAGCTCACTGAGACGAATAATTGACCAAAGTTTAATGAAAATCTATCAAAGGGTTCAGGAGATATGGAGCGGACAAGAAAGTGTTACAGACAGACAGACTGACATGTAATCTAATTGGCTGTCAGAAATGGGTGTGGCTATGAATTATTCAGCAGGATAAGCGTGAAAGTTTATATGGTGAAATAAGAAATATTATTCCAAAATCATCCTTCTTTTTCATTCTTATCTGGAGCTATTGGTCCTCCACAGTACATTAATCCTTTAGCCCTTATCCTACTTAATGAAATTCTTTATCCATTTCTGACTATCAACCAATCAATAACTTCAATAATATGATGTATTTGTTCATTTCTGACTATCAACCAATCAATTACTTCAATAATATGATGTATTTGTTCATTTCTGACAATCAACCAATCAATAACTTCAATAATATGATGTATTTGTTCATTTCTGACTATCAACCAATCAATAACTTCAATAATATGATGTATTTGTTCATTTCTGACAATCAACCAATCAATAATTTCAAGTGAGTGAGTGAGTTCTAGTTTTACGTCCCACCAACAGCTAAGGTCATACGGAGACAGGACCTCGGTTTAAAGACTCATCCGAAAGTCTAAATAATTTCAATGATATGATGTATTTGTTCATTTCTGACTATCAACCAATCAATAACTTCAATAATATGATGTATTTGTTCATTTCACAAAAAGTGTGGTTCCTGATCAGATGGCTTCTCAAAAGCCATCTGATCTGGATCTACAGTTTGCAAGGATAGGGGTTGTTGTGTTCAGCAGGATAGGGGTTATTAAGACACCAAGAGCTTTTCAACTGTTTATGTCCTCTGCTGCATTTTTGTGAGCTTTTCTTAAAAAAACACTTTTGCGTACAGGCAAACACTGTGGACTCTTGAGCAGTCTGATCTATGTCCACACACTTTTCAACAATGACTATAAAAGTTACCAGTAGATAGAAAAGCAGACAACAATAGTTGTGACTGACTTCTTAACTCTTATCATGCTGTTCACGACAACCCCTATCTTTGGAAACAGTGTAGATCCAGATCAGATGGCTTCTGAAGAAGCCATCTGATCAGGATCTACACTGTTTGACATTCGGTTTATGAATTTGTAGCAATAAATTACATCAAGTTATTTGATTGGTTGATAGACAGAAATGGGTGTGGCTTAAATGAATATTCAGCAAGAGAAGGGTTAAGGGTCAATCACATTATTATAGTATCAGTACCTTACCTTTGCATTCAACCTTGTCTACTGGAATCTGTTTTTCTCGGATTCTAAACAATTCAAAGTTGTAGTAGATACCCTGTAAAATAGTAATTTGTACTCTTACAATTCCTATTAAGGTTTAAGGTAATGATGTGCCTGTGTGTAGTTCTTTACAAATGTTTAACTAAAGGGTTCACACAACTGCTGAGAGATTGACAAACGGATGGACGAATAAACGTACAGAGGTGCATCCTCAGATTTAAGCAACTTAATGTGGCCTATCAGCCATGACAGGCAAAAAAGTGTCATCAAACGTACGGAATTGCAGTCTGTGATTAAATCAACGTAATG
Source organism: Lucinisca nassula (assembly GCA_963580285.1). Lineage (NCBI taxonomy): Eukaryota > Metazoa > Mollusca > Bivalvia > Lucinida > Lucinidae > Lucinisca > Lucinisca nassula. Next base: position 157,992,317 of record OY757011.1, on the reverse strand, counting down.
TGGCCTATGAGCCATGACAGGCAAAAAAGTGTCATCAGACATGTCTGATGACACTTTTTTGCCTGTCATGGCTGATAGGCCACATTAAGTTGCTTAAATCTGATGATGCACCTCTGTACGTTTATTCGTCCATCCATTTGAAAAGTAGACTCTGAACGGAACACTGTCTTGCTGCAGAGCTCCAGTTCAGACGGCATCAGGAGGATAGTTTTTCCTATTTCTTGATAAAAACGTATGTTGTGTGTTCTTGTTAGAAACACCTTGATGAGGAGATTCTAACAAGTTATCACAACCTAAGTTTCTAACAAGCCGACCTTGGTGGCTCAGTCCAGTCGGATGCGCTTCTGACTGATGATCAGGATGACACAGGTCCAATACCTGCCAGGGTCAGCAACATTCTTTTGTGGAGATCGATCATAAAAAATTTTCTCCGGTCATTCTCTCCCTTCTGCTGATTGAAGAAGGGCAGTTGTCAGTTTCTGACAGAAGAATGCACTGTACTGATTAACCTCTAACGGTTAAGCCTGCCTATTAAAAGTGTGGATAGTAAACTGACCGGCTCAAAAATGACCTAAATAGCGTTGACTGGGCCGTTAAACTCCAATACCACTAATTGACCTAATTTTCTCACCTTGTCAGCTTACCGATAACGCCTGAGGCAAGTCTTCACGGTTTAATAACTCTCGTTCGGCCATGTTTTGGTTCAAGATTAAAGGAATGTTTTTCGATTTTTTAATCGGTTCAAAACGATTTTTTTTTAAAAGAAATACGCTCTATTAAAATCAATTCCATAAAACGTGTGTGTTTTGTCCTTGACTGCACTAATGTATATTGTGTAAACGGAAACTGTATGACATCATTTTCCGACCATGTGGCTGCAATATCGGTCGCCATTTGTAAACAAAGCAATTTGGGCAAAATAAATATGCGTGAAATAAGAGAAATATTTTAAAGGAAAAAATATAGTGACCATCAAACTGGTCTTTGACTGCACCACGCTGGTGGTTTCCCTTTAGCGGTCTTCAGGTACTGAGTGACCCGGATATTGGGAAATGAAAGTAGATGAAATCTGGCGTAGAAAATGAAATAAAAGTAGATGAAATCTGAACAATGTGAGCAATAATTGCTGTTTTTAATCGAGATACTGGTGCTCATATTCGTTGAACAAGTGTAAGAGCAATATTGGTATGTCATTTGTTACGCTAATAACACATTTTGAAATTGCAAATCACCAAGGACGTTTACGGAAATTACCAAAACCGGTTCGGAAAGTTCCGTAATTTTTGACGAAATCGGGCTGGACCGATTTAGATTCTTCAGTTTCTCGAGCCCTGGTGGGGTTTATAGGGGGTGTTCATTTCACAGAACTCGTTCACGTGATGCAAAATGATAACAGTTCTATTAAGTACAATATCTAATACAGTGATATTCTTGCTGAAAAATTTGAGAAGCTTTTGTTTTCTAAAGGCTGCTCACATTTTTCTTGCCAAAGTAGAAGTATTTTTGCTGTATTGTGACCTAAATTTTGATAATACCTTTTAACTATGCATTAACTAACAACATATTTTATTTCGACATTTTGTAAACTACAAGCATTACTTTCAAGTTGACATTACAGCTTTTTTATCTCAAACTTCTATTTTTATGCTTGTTTTTATTGTATTTATGCATATTTATAGATATTACTTCAAACAGTGAAGGCCCAGATCAGACGGCACATTCTGACCTATCTGATCTGGGCCTACACTGTTTCCAGTGTCAGACTCTTTTTGGGGTTTCTAATATAAAATGGGTTAATCACTGAGAGAATCCCTACTTACGCTGTATTTCATTTGCCCCGTCTCTTCCACTTTCTTTGACTTGGAATATCTGTCAACTTTAACACACAGGTAATCTCCATTCTTCTGCCAGTGCATACGACAATCAGCAACGCTGAACAGGTTTCTGATACACAGTTCTTTCCGACTTGGCATGGCAATAATAGTTACTCTGGCTGGCACATTCTCTGCCTCAGGCACCCAGTAGGCTATCATGTTGTCAGTGGGACACCACGAGAAATCTCTGGGAACAGATATAAATAGGTTCTGGAATGTTGATAATTTCTGATTGTAATTCAATAATTTATAATGTCTGATTGTAAGAAATCTGTTGCATGTATGTGAATATTGTATGGTGTGTATGGCTTGGTGAGTGTAGGGGGTTTGGGGTAGGGTGATGGGATCAAGAGGCACTGCAGCTTATGTAAAAAAGAATATTCTACACACATTTAATCACAGCTGTAATGTTTCTGATACATGATGGGGCTTTAAAAGTACTCTCGCTTCACTAATACATCTGGAACTGACCTTGGAACAAATCTAACCAAAACAACACATTCAGTTCAGACACCAAATGCTGTAAAATATCTGGTCATTAATTAACAGTACAGACTAGATCAGACACCATGGAACAGACATCTGATGAAATTTTAACTCTGTTCACTGAAGCTTTAAGATTGTAAAATCACAACAAAAACAAGAGCACCGCATGCGGGTGCCAACGCTCGTCTGCAGTTTCTTTTAGAAAACCAAAGTTCTAAGTCAAACAAGAGCAATCAAATTGCAAGATGGAGTTATAAAACTTGTAGGGAATGTAGCTCTTGTGATGGTGAGTATGTGTATGAAGTTTCATGAAGGTAGGCCAAATACTTTTGGAAATATGGTCAAGGTTAAGGTTTTCGGTTAAATTTTCGAAAAATAGGTCAAAGTTCAAAGGTCAAGGTCACAGATCAAAAAGTGTGGTATCACTGAAAAGGTCTTGTCCCAAGGAACATTCATGTGAAGTTTGAAGGCTCTGTTGTGAATAGTATTAAAATGAGAGCAAAAAATGTGTTTCAGAAAAAAATTGGAAAAGGGGAGATAATTCAGCCAAAATCAACAATGTTGTTATGGTCCTTGGTCAAAATGTAGCTCTTGTGATGATGACTGTGTGTATGAAGTTTCATGAGGCTAGGTCTAATACTTTTTAAGTTATAGCCAAGGTTAAGTTTTTTTGGAACGACGACGCCAGACGACAACGACAACGCAGACGCCGGAGTGATGACAATAGCTCGAAAGTTTTTTTTCAAAAAACAGACGAGCTAATGAAACAAACCATACACCCCTTAAATTATAAACAGACACTCCCCAAGGTTCTAGTGGCTCGTTGTTCAAAATAACAATGGCCAATAGTAAACATATCATTAAAACTCTGAACTTTTAATATGACAAACATAAATTAACTATTTTTGTAAAAAAAAAAAAAGAGTATCTTTTGCAAATGCAAAAGGTACTCACATTTTTTTTCAGCAAAAACACCAGAATATTTGATATTGTACTCACTAGATTAGCTAACAATTTGACATTAAGCTAACAATTCTTTGATAAACTGGGCTCAGGTATAATATTCTATCCGCTATATTTGTGTTGATTTGTTTGTTTGTTTGTATTGGAGTTAATTCAACCTAGTCAACACTTTTTAGGTCATTTTTGATTCGGTCAGTTTACCTATTCACACTTTTCCTGGGCATGCTTATACGTAAACGGTTAACCAGAACAGTGCACATTCTTTCGCCAGAACTTGACAACTGCCCTTCTCGAATCAGTGGAAGGGAGAGAATGACCATAGAAAAGATTTTATGATCAATCTCCACGAAAGAATGTAGCCCACACCGGCAAGTATCAAACTCGCATCCTCGTGATCACCAGTCAGAAGTGCATCCAATTGAGCTACTGAGGCCGGCATATTTGTGTTGACCGAAACACAAGTGAGACGGGACTTACCTTATTCCATCAATTTTCAAACTTTTGTTTTCTAGTAGTCTGAATGTCTGAAACAGAAGAATGATCAACCTATGAGTGAAACAGAATATTGATCAACCTATGAGTGAAACAGAATATTGATCAACCTATGAGTGAAACAGAATATTGATTTTTGTTTGTTTGATTTGAGGTTTAACGTCCCCATCAACACTGTAAAGGTCATTTTGGAGACGTTGCTTCCAATTTTGTGGGACTTTTACCCGGCATTGAGATGAAATGACATCTCAAGCCCTGTCGCCCAATGAAACCAATAAGGTTTATTAGCATGGACAGTTAGCCTCGCACCGCGGTTCCTGGACAGGCTTAGATCCTCTAAGCGGTTTACCAGTACTAGTGTGCGGGCCGGATTCAGCTCTGCGTGGAAGCATTGTTCAGCCCATATATTTCTTCAAGCCCCTATGGGCGGGGGCGGAAACAGAATATTGATCAACCTGTGAGTGAAATAGAATATTGATCAACCTATGAGTGAAACAGAATAGTGATCAACCTATGAGAGAAACAGAATATTGATCAACCTAGGAGTGAAACAGAATATTGATCAACCTAGGAGTGAAACAGAATATTGATTAACCTATGAGCATCATGAGATCAGCTGTTGCTCAAGAACCATTACAGTGGATCATTTCAGATTTATAGTACATGAAGCAAGATCTGTCAATGGTCAGGGTGGATGACCTGCTTGCATTCCTGGGGCCAGTTGTTCAAAACTAACGATGACATTAGTTAATGTATCATTAAAACTTTGATCATTAAATATGGACACTATGCTAAAATTTTTGCTGAAAAAAATGTGAGCAGCTTTTAAGCTGCTCACATTTTTTCAGCAAAAATACCAAAATTTTCGATATTGTTCTTGCTTTCTTGCTAGAACAGTTAACAATTTGACCACTTACCAGCTCGCTAAGCTAACAATGCCTTGGACAACTGGCCCCAGGTCTTTAACCCTGTCCTACTGAATAAATTAATTTTGCCACACCTATTTCTGATAATCAATCAAATTACTGGATATAATGTATTCTTTCAATTCACAGACTGAATGATAAACAGTGTAGATCCTAATCAGCTGACTTCTTCAGAGACCTACACTGTTTGCCAAGGTAGAAGTCATGGAATGGATTGGCAACATTAAACAAAACTTAGGACCAAACTCTATCACCATCCAAACGAACAAGCTCTTAATTCAAGTCCATTTCCCGTAAAGTTTTCCTTTCAGAATCAATTTCACACATGCAAGCTAAGCAGCTAAGAGATTTTTTAACAGAAGTATGAAAATAAAACAACTTTTTCCACTGGGAATCCAGGAACAATACAAAAGTAGCATTCACACACATACATATTATTTTTTTTTACTGGGCACTTGATTCTGCAAGAACCAGGCAACAAGGTAACATAAGTTTGCATTTGGATAGATCAGGGTTCAGTTGTGTGAAATCAACTATGTCATTAGTTAACATAACATTAAAACTTTGATTATTTTAAAGGTGCATTATTGAGCTACCGGATCTCAATTTTTTTTTTCTGGTTTTTATTTTCAATTCATACTCCTTTGTCATGTGAACACTTTTGGAGCCAAATACAGCTTCAGAACTTTGTGAAAATGGTCGTTTTCATTCGTGTTTACCCTTTGCTCTGAACATGTGGTCGGAATTTCTGTTCTAAAAATAAATCTGTCACTTTACACACATGGCAACAGTATTGTCTCTGGGTGTCGTTACTTATGGCATGGTATTCAGCATCATATTTTTTTCCGATTCAGGCATGGCCTAAGCAAACAAGGCCAAAAATGAACGTCGCATAACGTCGTATATGGGGATTCTATTTTTGTCACGAACTAAAAATAGATCTTACTAGTGTTCGAAACCTAGTTAGGGAATCCCTCTCAAACATTTACCTGTCATCATAATTGTTCGCATTTTTGCATAAAATGCATTCATTTGTATTGTTTTAAAGAAAAATACCGGCTATATGTATTTTATTTTTGGAAGCATTTTTTATTGATACCTCAATAATGCACCTTTAACCCTTCTCTTGCTGAATATTCAGATTAGCCACACCCATATCTGATTTTGAACCAACCAAATTACTTGATGTTATTTATTCTTACAAAGCCACAAACTTAATGTCAAACAGTGTAGATCCTGATCAGATGGCTTCTTCAGAAGCCATCTGATCGGGATCTACACTGTTTCAAAAGATAGGGGTTGTTGTAAACAGCATGATAAGAGTTAATATGGCAAATATACTTATATTTTTGCTGGAAAAAAAATGTCAGTAGCAAAACTACTAATATTTTTCCAGCCAGAATACTAATCATTCTGACCACCAATGAGCTCATTAAGCCATCAGTGCTTTGAATAACTGGACCTAGGAACAAAGCACTATATTGCAAACTTATGTTACTGTCCTGTACATATATAATAAAGACAAAGCAACTCACATCAGTCTCATACACAGACAGGGTATCAGGTGACAGCCTGGCAAAAAACTTTCCATCATTACTCCACCTGTGAAAGAAATTTAGTAATTGTGACTGTTGTACAGCAAAACTGCGATGTTTCAAATACAGTAAAATTCCTATATTAAGACCATCTTTGGGACTGTTCAAAAGTGGTCTTAAAAGACCACTTTTGAACAGTCCCAAAGGTGGTCCCTGACCAGAGGACAGTGTTGACAGAAAACACGAAGAAAGATTAAGTGCGGCCTTCAAAATAAGCTTTTTAAAGTAGAATTAGTCCTAATTTTAGGTGGCCTTAATAGCGGAATTTCACTGTACATTCAGGTCATTTACCACTTCCGATAGAACTTGTTCTTGAGTCTATAAGGCTTTTTCCGACAGCAAATAACAAACATTTAGGCATAATTTAGAGACATTTTTTCTCATTTACAGTCGAACTTCGATGGCTCGAACTCGCTGGGACCGCCGAAAAAAGTTCGAGCCATCGGTTGTTCGAGCCATTGGAGTCCAACTCGGCAAGATCCATCTTTGTGTACTATGATTTTTTATCACAGCTGCGGCGATTTTGGTGACTTCCGGTACATTTATCGGTCATAATTTAAGAGTGAATGATGAGCCGTATTTTTGGTCCGTATTATGATACTGATCACGCGCCTGCGTGACTTGATCGATAAAATTAGAATTTTTAAAAAGGTAATTAGTGCGAGCCATCAGTGGGATTTTACATAGAAAATGCACTCTAGGGACCAGGCTTAGAGTTCGAGGGTTCGAGCCATCGTGGTTCGAGCCAAGGGTGGCATGTTTAGTTAAAATGAATAGGGATTTTGCCGGGACTGAAAAGTCAGTTCGACCAAAACGTGGTGTTCGAGCCTACCGAGTTCGACCCATCGAAGTTCGACTGTATCTTGTAATGCTATGTTGTATGCACACATTAGAATTGCCTCATTGAGATGATTGCAATGAGTATACATGGCATACCTATATTTAAAATGCTTCTAAATTATCTCTTCTATGCCTCCTTTACTCTTAATCTGCTGAATAAATTAATTTAGCCACACCCATTTCTGACAATCAACCAATCAAATTACTTAATATCATGTATTCATTCAAGTCACAAACTGCATGACAAACAGTGTAGATCCTGATCAGATGGCTTCTTCAGTGGTTCCAACTATCCCTGCCGCAAACAAGTTTTCGTGATCCCAAAGGTGTTTGAGCCACTGATGTTGAACTTTGTGAGGATTATTGTGGTAATGATGCCTTGTAGTCAATTAGGGCTGGCTAATCGGAGCTGAAAAGATAATCGGTTATCAGTCCTGTCATTGCGATCGATAATCGATTAGTAATCGCTAAGGTTTTTGTCATAATTTTACCTGTCTGGCTTTCTGTCTGAGCATGACTCTTACCATATGTTGCACTTTACCATATGTATAATTTGAACAGACAGGCCTGAGCAAACAGTGTAGACCCAGATGAGATGCCGCAGAATGCGGCATCTCATCAGGGTCTGCACTGTTTGCCACCCATTCAGCTATTTTTGGCATAACTTTGGGTAGTAAATTGTACCTATCAAGTAATCGATTAAAAGCAAATCAGAAATGATAATCACTTTTGTAGAACTTATCTATCGATTAATCGATTATATGATTAATTGTGTCAGCCTTATAGTCAATACCATAAAAACCGTATCAATTCTGACACCATATAATTCTCCTAAGATTTTAACTAATTTGTTTCATGATCCAGTAAGGAGTCCAAAGGACAGAATGGCCAATGTTGTAGACGCTGATAAGACTGCAGTCTGATTTGGGTATGCACTGTTTGCTTAGGCCTATCTGTCCCAATACTAAGGACATTTAGGTAGTTTGAGAGTTTGGACTTCTGTTCCAATACTTTTGCCAATTTGTCTTACACATGCCTTAAAAGTAGCCCCCGCCCATCGGGGCTTGATGAAATAGATGGGCTGCATAATGCTTCCACGCAGAGCTGAAACCGACCCGCACTCGAGTACTGGTAAACCGCTTTTAATAGAGGATCAAAGCCTGCCCAGGCAATGCGGTGCGAGTCTGCCCGTCCCTGCTTATGAACCCTATTGGTGTCAGTGGGCTGCAGGGCTTGAGATGTCATTTATCTCAATGTCGGGTAAAAGTCCCATAAAATTGGAAAATGACCTTCACCGTGTTGGCGGGGATGTTAAACTTCAAATCAAACAAACAAACAAAACATGCCTTAAAACAAAAGCTAAATGTCTATACATGAAAGTCAGTTACACCTATTAAGCATCTCTCAGGAAAATATTATTACAATTAAAGTGAATTATTTTCTTTTCAAACAGCAGCCTGATTAGAGACAGATATTTTGATCAACCAATGTCATTTTATTTTTAGAAGCCCTGGCATATGAAGTTTTGGCACAAGTACCATGCCTCTAATGAGCAAAAAAACAAACAAACAAAAAAAACTAACATGGCAGGATCATAACTAGACTATCAAGTGAGCATATGCTCACTAATACCCCCGGCCAAAGCCATCGGTAACTTTCTGACAATTCAATCTATTCACCAACTTTCAAGGCTCTAGCTCCAATAGTTTTTGAGATATCTTGCTGACAAAATTTTATAAAAAAAAAATTCTTAGAGCAATAACTCTTGAAAGGGGCATAATCCTGACGAGAAAAAAAAATACGCGTCAGCTAATTTTCCATGAGGAATCCATATATGAAATTTCAAAACCCTAGCATACACGGTTCTAAAGTTATGCTATGCATCACTTTTACCATACAGATCAATGGCACAAATTACCAAAATGACAAAGGGCCATAACTCACAAAGTATTTTTCGGAATGTTGTCAAAAGTTAATCAGTTCATCTACTCATCACCACCAATCTATTCACCAACTTTCAAGGCTCTAGCTCCAATAATTTTCGAGATATCTTGCTGACAAGACTTTATTAAAAAAATTTCAAAGGGCAATAACTCTTGAAAGGGGCATAATCCGGAGGAGAAAAAAAATACGCGTCAGCTAATTTTCCATGAGGAATCCATATATGAAATTTCAAAACCCTAGCATACACGGTTCTAAAATTATGCTATGCATCACTTTTACCATACAGATCAATGGCACAAATTACCAAAATGACAAAGGGCCATAACTCACAAAGTATTTTTCGTAATATTGTCAAAAGTTAATCAGTTCATCTACTCATCACCACCAATCTATTCACCAACTTTCAAGGCTCTAGCTCCAATAGTTTTTGAGATATCTTGCTGACAAGATTTTATTAAAAAAATTTCAAAGGGCAATAACTCTTGAAAGGAGCATAATCCGGACGAGAAAAAAAATACGTGTCGGCTAATTTTCCATGAGGAATCCATATATGAAATTTCAAAACCCTAGCATACACGGTTCTAAAGTTATGCTATGCATCACTTTTACTATACAGTACAATGGCACAAATTACCAAAATGACAAAGGGCCATAACTCACAAAGTATTTTTCGGAATTTTGTCAAAAGTTAATCAGTTCATCTACTCATCACCACCAATCTATTCACCAACTTTCAAGGCTCTAGCTCCAATAGTTTTTGAGATATCTTGCTGACAAAATTTTATAAAAAAAAATATAACAAAGGGGAATAACTCTTAAAGAACCTGGCCCCACAGCCCCAATTTTCTTTCCCACAATACAACTAGTTATGCATGTTGTTTGTACCAAATTTCAAGTTTCTAGGTACAGTAGTTCCTGAGAAATCTTTGACACAAAATTTAAGGTAACTCACAAAATACACATCTCAGTAGCAAATATAACAAAGGGGAATAACTCTAAAGAACCTGGCCCCACAGCCCCAATTTTCTTTCCCACAATACAACTAGTTATGCATGTTGCTTGTACCAAATTTCAAGTTTCTAGGTACAGTAGATCTTGAGAAATCTTTGACACAAAATTTAAGGTAAGTCACAAAATGCACATCTCAGTAGCAAATATAACAAAGGGGAATAACTCTAAAGAACCTGGCCCCACAGCCCCAATTTTCTTTCCCACAATACAACTAGTTATGCATGTTGTTTGTACCAAATTTCAAGTTTCTAGGTATAGTAGTTCCTGAGAAATCTTTGACACAAAAAAAAGTTTACACACACACACACAGAAAAGACGAAAACTATATACCCCCATGGCATACTCCGTATGCCGGGGGTATAATTATGATCACCTTCTGCTGAAAGATGTCTGAAAATCTTGCCATTTCTTATGAAAACATGGAACTTCCCCAATTTAAGGGGAATGGGAACACCTTCAGGTGAGGCAACTCTTGCAAAAGTATTTTTTGTCTTCCATGTCAATAGGGGTCAACTCTTAAAGGAAAGAATTTGCTCCGAAGGAGCAAATTCTTTCCTTTAAAAGTAGACCCCTTTTTCAGTGGGCAGGGCTTATAGAAAAGAACAGGAAGTCCCAAAAGTTCTCTCCCTTTGAAAAATGGCGGAAAAATCTGCCAGGTGTATCCAATCCGCTTTATAGAAGTGAGGATAATTTGGGGATATTTTTCTTATTTCTGCATGATTACACATGCCCCAGATAAAAGGGAGTATCCACTTATTATTTTTCTTACTTCTGCAGGAAACATGTTGTGGGTACTCATTAGAAACCCCTCACCGAAGCGCTTCTAATGAATACCCACAACGTATATTTTCGTGCAGATGAAAGAAAAATAGCAATACTTTTCAGACTATGTCCGGGGCTATTAACAAGAAATTAGCAATTTCAAAATAATCCTTGTTTCTCCTTATCCGATGTGGTGAAACGTTCAAACCATCACACTCCTAATTATCTTTGTAACTCCTCCTTATATGAAGCTCTACGAAACCATCAGTTGTTTTGATTGACAGTAATACTTTCCAGAATTATCCAGCTCTACTTAACTTACTTGAAGATTGGCCATGTAGCTTGAGCATGAGCTTCACAGTGGAATCCTCTTTTCTTCTGACCTGTTCTGATGTCAAATATCACAATTGACTGGGGCTCATCACTTTTAGATGGAACAGGACTAAATGTGATTAAAAATCTGAAACAAAAGCAACAGATAAATTGTCAATGTGGGTCCAGTGTTTGTACTTATCGCCTATGCGAGCGGCGAAGGTTCAGGCGAGCCAGAACCTTCGCTGCTCGCTCATACAAGCAGTGAATTAAGAGGAACCTTCAGACGGAAAGCCATATCCCTGGCCCCTCTGAATGGCTGGGCATGCGCAGTTAAAATTTGTCATGACGGAATGCTCGAAGACACAAATTCGCTTGGCGGGGCTCATATGTATTAGGACAGATAGGCCTGAGCAAACAGTGTAGACCCAGATGAGAATGCAGCATCTCATCAAGCTCTGCACTGTTTTCCACTCATCCAGCTACCTTAGACACATTGGATAGTAAACCATACATATCAAATAATAGTTTATTATCAAATCAGTAACAATAATCATTTTAGTTGAATTTATTGATCGGTTAATCGACTGAATATTTGTGCCAGCCTAACGTACTCATCAATATTATAAGACTCACATCCGAATTAGCTACCGAGACCAGCTATATCAATGGGTAAAAACACTCATTTAATGAACAACAGTAATAACTCACCTCTCACACGGTGAGAAGTCTATGAGCTGTACTCCTGGATGACTGAATCTCATGATCTGATCAAACTTCATTCCACCCCACAGTGCTACTCCCTTCTGATGTAGTGTTGCTAAATAGGTGCCTTGTGGAGACCAGCGAACATATGTCTCTGTCCATCTCTGTAATACAGTGAAGTCTCCATAGCAATGGATAAGGTGGGTATTTTGATATAATTAACCCTTGTCCTGCTGAATATTCATATATGCCACACCCACTACCGATTATCAACCAATCAGATTACCTTTAGCAAACTATTACAACAAATTTGCAATCTGCATGACAAACAATGTAGATCCTGATCAGATGGCTTCTTCAGAAGCCATCTGATCTGGATCTACATTGTTTCAAAGAAAAGGCATGTCCGGGCTCAGCAGAACAAGGGTTAACAGATAATTTTTGTTAATTCTCGAAAGAAAACCTATGTTGTGGGTATTCATTAGAACCTCCTTAGTGAGGTGGTTCTAATGAATACCCACAAACTAGGTTTATATGGAGAAATAAGAAAAATGATCCTTCAAACCCACCTTATCTGTTTCTATGGTCTCATTTTAACACTACCCAGTCTAACACAGTTATGAAAATAATACTGTCATGTCACTTCTCCAAATCCTTCATTTTACTTAGAAAAATCCATCCCTCGGGGTGATTGCAGATTGTCTACGATCACAAGGCTTGTGTCACAGACGGTAACCTGAGAGATGGATTTATCTTTCTTGCACACCAGACAAGGAAATCCGTGATTTTACCCTGGGATAGAAATTTATGTTCTGACCCTGGTGTTCCAACCCAATATAGAATATTCCCGCGTGTTTGATAAATGTACTGGTTGAATAGACCTCATATGCGCCGTGGTTAAGGTTGACGTCATGCACGTTACGTGGCGTCACTAAACATTCCTGTAGTGTCAATACAATATGGCGGACGTTGGTAACCACAGTGACGGCAGCATTAAAAATCCGAGCTAAAAATGGAAGGTATGCAAGAAAAAGAATCCTATATGGGTGTGAGGGGTGGATAGAAAAATCCATCCCTCGGGATCACTGTCAGGCATCACTCGGCAAGCCTCGTGATGCCGGACAGTGACCCTCGGGACGGATTTTTCCATCCACCCCTCACACCCATATAAGATGATATAATCTACCCCTCACACCCATGTAAGATTCTTTTTCACTTACACTTCTGAGCTAGGCTTTTTAACAAGTCAGTCACTTAAAACAATGTCTGCCATATTGTGATTACAATATTGTGAATTCTGGTGAAGTCAAAAGTAAGTACAGTGACATCAATCTTAAGGACAGTAATTCAACCAGTGAGTGTCAAACATGAGGCTATTTTTATTTCTATCCTATCCCTGGATAAGATAACCTGGGTAGGATAGTTTCTACCACAGCGTAAAGTTCATAATTTCCTTACTTGGTGTGCAACAATATATATATAACACATTCTCATTATAACTATTTTGTAATTGTTCTAACAATATTTTACAAAAGAAATATTTGAAGGAAATTGACCTTTATAGCCATGAGTTGCTGAAGTGAACTCCTCTCTTTGAATCTGTATAGGTCCATTACTGTCAATAAGAGTTTTGGTCACAGCTCACAAAAACGGAGAAGAACTTCCATTCTAATCCTTCCTTGATTTGAGATATTTATGTGTGCACTATTTATGTGTGTAATATTTATGTGCGAATTGCATGTACTATTGACAAAATAAAGTTATGTGTATACCAAACCAATAACAAACTGGGGCCAGTTGTTCAAAACTAATAACTTTGTTAGCTAACCTATTGTTTTTTTACTTTGATCATTCAATATGGTGAAAATACTAATATTTTTGCTGAAAAAGAGTGAGCAGCTTCTGCAAATGCAAAAGCTGCTTACATATTTTCAGAAAAAATAATAAAATTTTAGACATTGTGCTTGCTAGAATGGTTAACATTTTGACCACTATTAACCCTTATCTTGCTGAATATTCATTTAAGCCACACCCATTTCTGTCTATCAACCAATCAAATTACTCGATGTAATTTATTGCTACAAATTCATAAACTGAATGCCAAACAGTGTAGATCCTGATCAGATGGCTTCTTCAGAAGCCATCTGATCTGGATCTACTCTGTTTGCAAAGATAGGGGTTGTCGTGAACAGCAAGATAAAGGTTAAACAAGCTTGTTAAGCTAATGAGGCTTTCAACAACCAGACCCTGACTAATAGAACAGATCCTGATGAGAGAGTTCATTAATCACAATTTGTTACCGTCTCAAATGATGTTGGTTCAAGTTAGTTTTGCTTTAAATAGCCCAGTCAACACACCTTAGATCATACCAAGCTCATTAATTTAATTTACACTTAGTAAACTTATTCTGAAGCAGTTAAGCAGTGCTTTTGCCAAAAATTCACAACTGCCCTTCTTCAAAATGATGAGCAACTGCCCTTTTCTCTGAAAATGACGAAAGACAGAAAAAACAACTTACCGCCCTTTCTTCCACAAGGGTTGGATCTCGAACAGAACTCAAGTGAACACTGTTCTGAAATATTGCTGTTTTCTCTCCACCTTCATATATTACACTATAATGGTCAAAACAGTCTGCGTCTTGAAGCCAGTACCGCAAATTACCCTGAAACATTTACCATATGGGCCCCGTCAAGCGATTTTGGTACTTATCGCCTATGCGAGCAGCGAAGGTTCAGGGGAGCTTGCGCATCTGCGCATTCTCGCCAGAACCTTCGCTGCTCGCTCATTCAAGCAGTGAATCAAGAGGTACCTTCAGACAGAAAGCCATATCCCTGGCCCCTCTGAATTGCTGGGCATGCGCAGTTAAAATTTGTCATGATGGAATGCTCGAAGACACAAATTCGCTTGGCGGGGCTCATATTACAATCATCAAAACATGCTAAGTACAGATTGATAGCTCCAGATACGGCACTTCTTTCATGTGAAAAATACTGATATTTTTCTTATTACTGCACAAAAACATATGTTGTGGGTACTCATTAGAAGCACCTCACCCACAACTAGGGCTGACTAATTGGAGGTGAAATGATAATCGATTATCAGTCATGCAATGTGATCGACGATCAATTAGTAATCGCTGAATATTTGATCATAATATTACCTATCTGGCTTTGATTCTTACCATATGTTATACAATATCATATGTATTTCGACAGACGGGCCTCAGTAAACAGTATAGACCCTGATGAGACGCCACGTTCTGCGGCGTCTCATCAGGGTCTGTACTGTTTGCCACTCATCCAGCTATTTTAGACACAACTTTTGGTAGTAAATTATACTTATCAAATAATTGATTATTAGCAAATCAGTATTGATAATCAGTTTAGTAGAATTTATCTATTTATTAATCGATTATCTTATTTATCGTGCCAGCCTTACCCACAACATATGTTTTTTGTGCAGTAATAAGAAAAATGAAATTTGGATATCCCCTCTTATCTGGGGCTATGTCAGATAGTATGTCTATCAGCCAATGCCATCAATGAGTTTGTAACATTAACCCATTTCGTACCAAAACCCCTAATCAGCTAATTCGCGAACAGTGCAGTGCCATTGGAAAAGTCATAATTATCATGAATATATGTATATTGGAAATATTGGAAGAATTTTCTGGTGATTTAAGATGGAGTTCAAATTAGCCATGGTACACAAGCTATCTATGTTCAATTATCGAAGTTATACTGCATGAATATACTGTACATACATGAGAAAGTTTCTCTGTAAGTAAAGAGAATATGCGATTATAACTATGGAGGACGATAAAACTGCTCTTACCAGATCTTTGTAAGGTTTAGGCTGAGGAGGCTCCCACTCATCTGGAACATTTTCATACCTGTAAAAGTAGCAGGGACAAACATGTATTATTGTAGAGAAATATTACCATTATACTCAAGTGACCCTTAAGACACCAATAAAAACTGCATCTGAAAATTTTGTTTGTTCATGTCATCTGCTGAATCTTCTTGCAAACTTTTTAAAAATACTTTTGCATCATTGATCACAGGAGATGTCCTCATGAACTCAATTAAGGATCATCACACAATAGTATGACCTTTAAGCCGGTGTCAATTACTTGTGGTGAATAAACCCTTGAAGTCACCCAGGTGTGTTACAATCAAACTTGCCATACAAATAAACCATGATCGTGACCTTGATAAGCATTTTGGTTTTGTTTGAGTCAAGGTTTTACGTCTCTGTCAACACTATTAAGGTCATTTTGGAGACGTGGCTTCTGATTTAGTGGGACTTTTACCCGACACTGAGATGAAATGACTTCTCAAGCCCTACCACCCATAGCAACCGCTCGGGTTTAAGGAGCTGTCCGATTCGCATCACTTTTCCTGGGCAGGCTTAGACCTAAGCTGTTTACCAGTACTTAAGTTCAGTCGGTTTCAGCTCTGCGCGGAAGCACCATGCAGCCCAATCTATATCTTCAGGCTCTGATGGGCGGGGGCACAATAAGCATTTTGGAATTTCAAAAGTAGGGGAATTTAATAGGAATTTCCTTTGATCGTGACCGAAGAATCTGTTTGTAAAACTGAACTTTTCAAAAATTGAAAAATCAGGTATAACAACATTGAAAACAATTTCGGTGACCAAAAAGTTCCTTAAAATTAGGTTTATTAAATGCCTTCTGTAAAGGTTAAGGAAATTCACCAAGTAATGAAAAACACTGAGTGTACAAATTTTCTATGCCAGATTAGCTAGTTTCAACAAATTAGGCATCATAAGTTTGCTTCCAATATATTCAAGCCCTATTTGAACAAGTAAAGAGATCACCCATGGCTTTTCATGCATAACATTTGCATGATCCCAAGGAAGCTCTTTAAATATCTTCCACGGGACCAGGCAAATGTTAATGCAATGAAATATCCATGCATGATCTTCATTCTTGCATTTCCTATGCCACATTGTGAAGAAAACGCCCCACAATTCTATATAACCTCTTCAGATGGGAGTGTAAACTAACATGGCTAGTTCAAGAGGTTATTAATGGCAACAACTCTTCCGAAATAATGTTCTAATGTCATAATAAAACTTTAAAAAGGCTTTGTTCATGGCGACAATGTTACGTCCCTTTAACGTAACGTAAACAAGACAAGGCCCTTACTATAAAATCCAAAGATGAAAACTCCTGTTCGAACAGCACGTGAATTTCATGATTTCAACATCGGTTTTGTTTCTTGAACATGACTTATGGCCTATAATAGCTTCAAACAGCTAAGTTCATAAGATTTTATGCAAGAATATACTCTTTACAAGCCCGATTTATACTACCAATGATATGCAAAATTTACCAAACGCTATCCAAATATACAAAACAATCACCACATCAGCACTCTCAGTGCTTTGATTTTTTATTGGCTACGTCTGGACCATCAGTCACCTTCAAAATATTGGCATTCAAATTATTGAGTCCTGTAAACATTCCAATCAATTTAAAACATTTGTTTTTACTGGTAATATTGATGTACGTGTGCTTACTTTTCATAGTCGGCAAACAGATTGACAGCAAAAGTGTGAGCTTTATCTAGCTTGTAGCCATTGGTCATCTTGACTGCCTGCTGGGCATGTACTGGAGACGAGTACTCCAGAAACATGTATCTGAAATTACAGATATAGTGTACAAAAACATTACTGATTAGCATGTAATATACTGTATCTATAAAGCAAATTTACTACACAAAACCAGATAACATTTTTTTTTACCATTATTCTTATTTTACAGAGAAAATCATCCTAACATGTCATGTGAATCATTGGTCTAGTGGGCAATTCACATGAAATGCCAAACCTTTTTTCTCCGAGGAGAAAGTAACAAAAATGTTTTCTGGCAAGCTGTGATTTGTGCTTTTACCCTTTTCAATCCTATAGACCTGTACTGATACCTGTACTAACAGTGCAGATCTGGATGGGTGCAGGTATTGCTGAATAAAACTTTGGGCCTACAAATATCATCTTACAAATATGAAGCAAATCCATCATATGGTTTTGACAATGCCTGCCCAGTATGAAAACACGCCTATACAATTTCAATGTAAACTTAACTGTCGAAAAAACGAAATTTTTAAGATGAAAAATTACGATATATTTCTTATTTCTGCTCAAAATGTTTACATAGGAGTGTTTTCATGATGCTTGGCTTCAAGCGAGACTTTGCTTCTTGCTCTTTGCATCTATAGCCAAAGGCAACAGAAACCTCATCCAAACACTAAAGACTGATAAGATTGTTGGGACGATCACTGAAGAATTATTAGCAGGACATATTACAGGCTTTAGTGAGTAAAGCATGACATGTTTTACTCTAGTGCTAGACTGATCTGAGGCACTGCCAATCAAACGGGCCTTCTTGCAAGTTTGTCATGCCCTGGCTTTAGAGCTTAGAAGTCATGTATCCATTCTTTACCAAAAACCTCTAAAGGAGCAAATTCTTTCCTTCACAAAAGCACCCCAAGATGTTAGTAAAGCTAAAAAAAAATAATAATAATAATTCATACTCGGGTCACATGTGAGATGCCAAGTTCTGCAAAGGAAGGTCAGGTGGTTTTTCTCCAAGTACTCCGGTTTTCGCCCACCTCTGATTAACGATCGGCTCGATATGAGTGAAATAAACTTGAAAGGGACGTGAAACCAAAAAAAAAAAATAATAATTCATACACAAAAATAATTGCAGATCATTCAAAATCTCAAAAACAATTGTTATCTTCACAGCCTATACAGTTTTGAAGTCAGTTTTTGGAAACAATTTCCCAATATACTTTTTTTTGATAATTATTGGACCTAGTACTTTATGTACGTAAAATCAAAGTTTCTCTTTTTTTGGTGACTGCTAATGACAGCCAGCGGTCAATAGCGACTGTTTGATATTGACAGCAGACTTCTGTTTCCTCTTATTTCTTCATTAAAGATCATCATCCAGGCAATTTTGTACCAGAAACCCCAAAACGGGTACCCTGCCAAACAGTGCAGGCCCAGATCAGATGCCGCATCTGATCAGGGCCTCCACTGTTTGCTAAAAGTTCAGTAATTTTCAAAATAAATTTTGATGCAAACACAACCTGACATCCCTAAATTTTGAAATGGACTCCTGCTATATATAAGGAGGAAGATTCCATTTGGTACAAAAAGGGTTAAGAGAAAAGGGTCATTATCACAGGAGACCAGCAAAGGTTCAGGGGAGTCTGTAAGTACAGTCTTCTCTGCTGTTCCCAAACATGTAAAGAAATTATGAGGTAGCTCATACGTCTAGCTCTTTAGCTTGTTGCGCAAGCACATTTGAAGAATGTAAATTTGAGCAGGGCCTCTTTTCTTATGTGTTAGCTTATTCCTTTTATGCAGATTAATCCTTGTCCTGCTGAGCCCAGATATGCCTTACCTTTGAAACAATGTAGATCCAGATCAGATGGCTTCTGAAGAAGCCATCTGATCAGGATCTTCATTGTTTACCATCCAGTTTATGAATTTGTTGCAGTAATTTGCATGAAGTAATCTGATTGGCTGATAATCAGTAGTGGGTGTAACATATTGAATTATTCAGCAGGACAAGGGTTAAAACTGTGCAATTAAAAGGCTCAGAATGACCTTAACCCTTTTTTGTACCAAATGCAATCTTCCTCCTCATATATACCAGGATTCCATTTCAAAATTAAAGGGAGTCAGGTTGGGTTTTCTTCAAAAACTATTTGGAAAATGGCTTAACTTTTCACAGTATAGGCCCTGATCAGAAGCCGCAGAATGTGGCATCTGATCTGGGCCTTCAATATTGGGAAATTACCCGTTTTGGGGTTTCTGGTATAAAATGGGTTAACGAATTTGGAATATACCCTTTTGTCTTCTTATCCTCTCCAAGTGGGTAGTAGTCTGTGAGAATCTTGCCAAATTTTTCAAATATTTTCTTTATGACATTCTGAAGTTTTGGCAGCCTGTCCTCTCCCACTACTGGTATGTTGTCAACTATGATTACATTATCAATACTGTCAGTATCCTTGGGTCTCTTCTGTAGCAGGTCACCTAGCAACTCTGTGAAACAAGAATATACATTACAACCAGGGCTCGAGAAACTAAAGAATCCCAATCGGTCCAGCCAGATTTATGCCAAAAATTCCGGATAATTGCCGATCGGTTTCGGTAATTTCCATAAATCTGCTTGGCGATTTGCAATTTCAAAATGTGTTATAAGCGTAACGAATGACAAACCAATGTTGCTCTTACACTTGTCAACGGATATGAGCACCAGGATCTCGATTATAAACAACAATTATTGCTCACATCTTTCAGATTTCATCTACTTTTATTTTCTACGCCAAATTTCATCTACTTGCATTTTCCCAATATCCGGGTCACTCAGAACCTGAAGACCACTAAAGGGAAACAACCGACGTGGGGCAGTCAAAGACCAGTTTGATGGTCACTATATAAACCTTTAAAATATTTCTCTTATTTCACGAATTTAATTTTGCCCAAATTGTTTGTTTACAAATGGCGACCGATTTTGCAGCCATGTGGTCGGAAAATGACATCATACGGTTTCCCTTTACACAATACACATTAATGCAGTCAAGGAGGTAACACACACGCCTGTTTTATGTCATTGATTTTAATAGAGCGTATTTCTAAAAAAAAACAGTGCTTCAGCTGAAGTGCACGACCCGCCGGATGCTTTTAGCTTTATAAGTGTTACCATATATGGGTATGGCGGCCATTTTGGTCATGTGACCTGGACCTAAAACGGTTCCCCCAATAAATGCGCCTTATCGTAAAAGGCAAAAATATATCTTATACTTTAGTACTGTATTCTGAATCGTTTGCAGGATAAAATGCATTCTCACTTTTCCAATACAAAAGCATATGTGTCAAAGTTTGACCTAGGCACAAAGAAGGTCAAGGTCAACCCAGGGTCACCATTTTAGCAACTTATGATGGGCCTACGTCCCAGATGCTATTTATCAAGTTTCGTGGAAATCTGCCCAGTGGTTCTGGAGTAGACTATTTTTGAAGGGTTTTTACCATATATGGCTTGGCGGCCATTTTGGTCATGTGACCTGGACCCCATGAGCAAATTTTGGTTTCCCCCAACCCATAGAGGGTCCATATGTAATTTGACTTCAATCTGCCCAACGGTTTCCGAGAAGCAGTTCGAAAATTTTATACATTTTTCGCCTCGGCGAGGCTATACTAAATGGAATGTAAATGGAATGTAATATTTCTCAAGTTCATTGGTTAGATCTCATTGATATCTATCAGTATGCCAAAAATTGTTTAAATATTCCAAGCGGTTAAGTCACTATCACCAATTTTCACAAACGGGTTACGGACAGACAGACAGACAGACCAAATATGGCTTGGCGGGCATTTTGGTCATGTGACCTCGACCATATGAGCAAATTTTGGTTTCCCCCATTCCATAGAGGCTCCGTATGAAATTTGACTTCAATCGGCCCAACGGTTTCCGAGGAGAAGCAGTTCGAAAATTTTCACATTTTTCGCCTCGGCGAGGCTATACTAAATGGAATGTAATATTTCGCAAGTTCATTGGTTAGATCTCATTGATTTCTATCAGTATGCCAAAAATTGTTTAAATATTCCAAGCGGTTAAGTCACTATCACCAATTTTCACAAACGGGTTACGGACGGACAGACAGAATGACACGGTGATTTTAGGGCACTCTTAGAAAATCAACCGACTTCAGTCGGTCGGTTTTTCTGCGGGTCGTACAATCGCTTTGAACGGGTTAAAAAAATCGAAAAACATTTCTTTAATCAGGAACCAAAACATGGCTTAACGAGAGTCATTGAAGATCTTACATGGCCGAACCAAGTTTTAAAGAATATAAATACATATTTCACGATTACACAAGCCTGAAATAAATCGCTATTGAAGCCACGTGATCGGAAAATTACGTCATGCGGTTTCATTGTAATTCATTCAAGGGCGTAATACACACATGGTTTATGTTAATGGTTTCAATGGAGCGTATTTCTTAAATAAAAATATCGTTTAGAATGGGTGAAATAAGGCATTTACCCTCGAAGGCATAACACGCGCCCTGTGAAAAAAATATATATATATTCAAATACTGGTTCTATAGTAAGCCATAAATTAATGACTTGTGTAAACAAACTAGCGTATGTCCTGCACTGATTGACCTTTTTTTCTCACCTTGCCAGCTTGCCGATAACGCCTGAGGCCAGTGTTCATGGTTTAATAATTTTGCCACACGGGTCAAATTTCGCTGTGATAAGATCAAAGAACCCTACGTGGACTTGTCCGATTTTCACCTAGTTAGATAATGAACCAGTCTAACACCATATGCTGTAGGCGTTTTTTTTGTATACATGCTTGGATTATCAGTGGCAAACTGTCAGCTTGTTATTACAACATAATGATTTAGAGAAAATTTTGGAACCGATTTTTTAAAAATGTTATAGACTTATCAGGGCCTGACAAATCAAAAAATTTTCCACTTGCCCACCGGGCAAGTAAAATATTTTTGCACTTGCCCAGCTCAAAATCCTACTTGCCCAGGATTTTGGAACTCAAAGTGGGGTTGGATGTGAGTTGGGGGGGGATAGTGGTAACGATGATGACGAACAACATTTATAAATATAATCCAAGGCTTCTGTCAAGTTTCAAGCACAACCACTTTCCATTAGGGTCTGGTTATTTCATGTGAGTGTTTATTTCCCTTTGCTGTCTCTGATGGGAGCTCAGAGTTAATTGTATCGGTTCCTGATCATTGCATTCACTTCCCTCTGTGCGGTAAAACGATAGAAAATACTGTTGTTGTCATAGTCAACAACGGTACCTTTCAAGTTAATTGCTGACATAATACCTTAACCGATTAGCAATTTAAGATACAGTTATATAAACTCATTTAGCTTGACACGCACGATAAACACGAGCTGCAGCCGATATAGATCTACTCAAAAGATCAGAAGTGTCAGGGCAGCGAACTAAAAGATTAAAAGAATGCAGTTTATTTAGCTTGCAATTTATTGATCCAACCAGAAGACGAGAACCCACTCTATCACAAACGAATCCAAACGTTCACACCCACCCTACAAGCAAGTTCAATGCGATCATCATTTCCGCCATCCAAATCATCGTCCACAAACCACCACTCCCATTTTTCTGCACGCGATCGGTAAATGGTGTCATCCCGTGATCCGACCACAGCAACACCACACGTGTTAATCGTCATTGTTTTATTTTAATGGGGCGTATCTCTTTCATAAAAAATGTTTGGAACCGGTAAAAAAATATTTTCTCGATAGCTAAACGGTTGTGGATAGAGGCGCGACTAATCCGCAGTTACCAACATTAAAACATTCTACTTTTTCCGCCAGCGTCTGCTTTTTGGCGCCAAAATTTAACCATTCACTAGATAGTAGAATAGTCCGTTTTTACTACCGTTAGATGTAGCATACCATCTTAGGAGCTATTAAATCATTTTCACATAAAAGGAATTAAAGGGATAAACGCAAATTACAGACAATCTTATTTTCACACCTTGTCACGCTTATCGATAGCGCTGGCGGTACACACTACACCAGAAATGAAAGACACGCACCGCCGGGCAATCATGTTTTATTGGTAATTATATGACAGGGAGTAATTATATGACAGGGATTAACAATAGTGTCATAAATGAACGTTACAAAAACATGGATAGTTTCGTCTCTGAATTGCCGACAAAGCGGGAATTATTTGATTTACTTACTGGTCTAGTTTTACTGTATTTAAGGACTCAAAAGACTGACGATTGTAAACGATTTTTTGCACTTGCCCGACCGGGCGTCGAAAGGTCAAAGTGCACCTGCCCGGCGCGATTTCGGACTTGTCCCGGGCGGCCGGGCAATGGATTTGTCAGCCCCTGCTTATGGACCGATTTTTTCACCATCTTCTGAAGTCAAAATCGGTTTATGGAAGCCAAATTCGGTTCAGAACCGGAAAACCGATATTTTCTCGAGCCCTGCATTACAACCTCAATACTAGAGCGCGCAGTCAATGGCAAGCCATCGCAAATCCCCACGTTTTCTCCACAGTAGTCAAAATTTGACCTTTTGACCCCTCCCCAGGGCCCCTGGGGGCGGGGACAAAAAAAATGTGCTCTTGCGCAAGCCATTCATGTAAGCAACTCGCATACCTAATTTGGTTGAATTCCGGCTAACGGTTTAGGAGGAGATAGCCGGACAGACAGACGGACAGACAGACAGACGGATGGAGGCGATAACAATATCCCCACTTTTCGTTGAAAAACGTGGGGATAAAAATGCATCTGTGGGTAGGGCTAGCAATATTATTCAGGAATTGTGTGTTTAAGATCTCATCCAACCAATAATTATGGCCATATGGAGCCTGGATCTCAGTTTAACCCATTTGGTACCAGAAACCCCAAAACGGGTACCCTGGCAAACATTGCAGGCCCAGATCAGATGCCGCAAAACGTGGCGTCTGATCAGGGCCTCAACTGTTTGCAAAAAGTCCGGCCATTTTCCTAATCAATTTTGAAGAAAACACAACCTGACACCCCTAAATTTTGAAGTGGACTCATGCTACATATAAGGTGGAAGATTCCATTTGGTACAAAAAGGGTGAAAGAATCATCAGTAAGTCTAGAGAACTAGTTTTTATTACTCATCGAAAAGTCAGGAAAAGTATGCCCCTGGTTTATGACAAGATTATGAGGCAAGTAGCTTAACCACTAGCCTACAACACGGCCAGAAAATGTCCGATTCTTCGGTGAAAATAATCTGTACATGCGCAATAGAATCGTGTATCAAAGTCATATGAAAAACAAAGGATCTGTCTATAGGGTTTTGTAAGACTCAAGGGTACATTTATCAATTATCAGTCAAGACCCCACCCATTGCGGCTTGGAATAGATGGGCTGCATGATGCATCCACACAGAGCTGAAACAGACCGCACAAGAGTACTGGTAAACCGCTTAGAGGATCTAAGCCTGCCCAGGCAAAGTGATAAGAGTTGGAACGTCCATGCTTACAAACCCTATTGGTTTCATTGGGAGACAGGACTTGAGATATCATTTCATCTTAATGTTGGGTAAAAGTCCCACAAAATTGGAAGCAATGTCTCCAAAATGACCTATATAGTGTTGACAGGAACGTTAAACCTCAAATCAATTATCAGTCTCCAACATGGCCTAAATAGTGTTGATCCGGACATTAAACCTCAATTCAAACAAACAAAACACATGTGTCACGGTCAGACATGACTAAGTGCAGCAATCCTAGACTTGCTGTAGTACACTAGTACGGCCATAAAAGAATATGTATATAGAATGCATAACTGACTAGCTTACTAGTCCAGACATTTTAGACAAGTTGTTTTGTCACTTGCTTTGTAACCCAAGGGGTCATGGGTTCAATTGCCATCTTGGGGCTCGACTGGATTTTTCTTTACAGAGTTTTCTCCTCCTAATACAGTGGTGCCTGGATGATTACAGTTGAAGCCCTAGGGCAAAGCACAGGCTGTGGAGTAAAAAAGAACCTGGAAATGTTATGTATTATCAGATGAATATAATACAAACAAGGCATCGCATGCGATACAAATCCCCTCGCACTAGACAACTTCATGTGTTGAAAACACTGAAATAGCAAAAGTTCAACTTGCTTGAGATATTATCGTATGCAACATTTGTGTAAAGTTTGTTTAAAAACCCATCAATAAATGTAAGTTCTAGAGTGATGACAATGTTTTTCTAAAAATAGCCAGTCCTTGACTTGAGGCCATGACCACGAAAGTAGATCTTGCTCAAGATATTATCATAAGCATCTTTTGTGTGAAGTTATATTAAAATCTGTTAATAAATGTAGGCGGTAGAGCGATTACAAAGTTTTTCTAAAAATAGCCACAGTGACCTTGACCTTGAGGTCATCACCTTGAAAGTCAAAGCAACTGGAGATATTATCATAAGAAACATTTGTGTGAAGTTCTATTAAAATCAATCAATAAATGTAGGTGCTAGAGCGATGACAAAGTTTTTCTAAAAATAGCCAGTTACCTTGACCTTGAAAGTCAAAATTGCTCGAGATATTGTCATAAGGAACATCTGTGTGAAGTAACATTGAAATTGGTGAAAAAATGTAAGCGCTAGAGCAATGACAAAGTTTTTCTAAAAATAGCCAGTGACCTTGACCTTGAAAGTGAAACTCGCTCCAGGTATTGGCATAAGGAAGATTTGTGTGAAGTTATATTGGAATCGATGAAGAAATGTAAGCTATAGAGCCATGACAAAGTTTTTCTAAAAATAGCCAGTGACCTTGACCTTGCAAGTAGAACTCGCTAGAGATATTGTTATAAGGAACATTTGTGTGAAGTAATATTGAAATTGGTAAAAAAATGTAAGCGCTAGAGCAATGACAAAGTTTTTCTAAAACTAGCCACTGTGACCTTGACCTTGAAAGTCGAACTTGTTCGAGGTATTGTAATAAGGAACATTTGTGTGAAGTTATATTGAAATCAGTGAAGAAATGAAGGCGCTAGAGCGATGACAAAGTTGTTCTTAAAAAAGCCACTGTGACCTTGACCTTGAGGCCATGACCTTGAAAGTCGAACTCACTCGAGATATTTTTATATGGAACATTTGTGTGAAGTTTTATTGAAATTGGTGAAGAAATGTAGGCGCTAGAGCGATGACAAAGTTTTTTCTAACAAAATAGCCACAGTGACCTTGACCTTGAGGCCATGACCTTGAAATTCGAACTCGCTCGAGATATTTTTATAAGGAACATTTGTGTGAAGTTATATTGAAATTGGTGAATAAACATAGGCGTTAGAGCGATGACAAAGTTTTTCTAAAAAAAGCCACAGTGACCATGACCCTGAGGCCATGACCTTGAAAGTTGAACTCACTCGAGATATTTTTATAAGGAACATTTGTGTGAAGTTATATTGAAATTGGTGAAGAAATATAGGCGCTAAAGATGACAAAGTTTTTTCTAAAAATAGCCACAGTGACCTTGACCTTGAGGCCATGACCTTGAAAGTCGAACTCGCTCGAGATATTTTATAAGGAACATTTGTGTGAAGTTATATTGAAATTGGTGAAGAAACAAAGGCGCTAGAGCGATGACAAAGTTTTTCTAAAAAAAGCCACAGTGACCTTGACCCTGAGGCCATGACCTTGAAAGTTGAACTCGCTCGAGATATTTTTATAAGGAACATTTGTGTGAAGTTATATTGAAATTGGTGAAGAAATGTAGGCGCTAGAGCGATGACAAGTTTTTCTAAAATAGCCACAGTAACCTTGACCTTGAGGTCATGACCTTGAAAGTCGAACTCGCTCTAGATATTGTCATAAGGAACATTTGTGTGAAGTTATATTGAAATTGGTGAAGAAATGTAGGTGCTAGAGCGATGACAAAGTTTTTCTAAAAATAGCCACTGTGACCTTGAGGTCATGACCTTGAAAGTCGAACTCGCTCGAGATATTTTTATAAGAATCATTTGTGTGAAATTATATTGAAATTGGTGAAGAAATGTAGGCACTAGAGCGATGACAAAGTTTTTCTAAAAATAGCCAGTGACCTTGACCTTGAGGTCATGACCTTGAAAGTTGAACTCGCTCGAGATATTGTCATAAGGAACATTCGTGTGAAGTTATATTAAAATCGGTCAGGAAATGTAGGCGCTAGAGCGATGACAAAAGTATGTACTACGTACGGGACAAATGATATATATCCCCCCTCACAACTATGTTGTGCGAGGGGATAATACTTCCCAAACATTTGATATAAACGTTTCTTAGTTGGATTGAGGATTATTAATTACATAAAGTGCATCTGACCAGTCTGTGTCACTAACTTCGTAACCAAAGAGCCGGGTGTTCAATCTCCTGTCAGGGCACTCGACTGGATATTGGAATTTTCTCCTACTATACTTATCATCAGCTGACCAGGTCCAGAGCGACTTCAGAATCTGTCCGCCACTTCATACTACCTAACTGCTTTTTGTGTTAAAAGCACACGTGTCACATATTGACAGGTATTTTTGCAAGTGGTCGGTTTGCGGCACGTGTTAAAAGTGATTGTACCTTTTTAATCTCGCCGCGCTACTCCCTGTGTTATTACGGATTACAATTAATTAGTTTACTAATTGATGTAAGCATGAACCATCAACGAATTAACATTAGTTGGTAAAATATCACATTTTTTTAAACCAGGGTTACGGCGAAAGCGATATAATCGACGAATTACCAATGTCATGTATTTCCTGACTACATGATCATACTTTTTATAGCTCGGTCAAAGAGTGTTTCGATGTTTACTGGTGAGAGTATTCAAAATGCTATCATTTTAAAAATTACAGGAAGTCAGACTTAGTGAGGATGCTTCCCCTACTTATTTGTTCACAAAATTTTGAGCTAGTGTCACATACATGTACAATCGAATTTGAAAGCACAAACATGGCTGTATAGAATGCTCTTTTCTGATCTGGGTTTACATTATATCTGCTGTTATCCTAACTCAACATGATTTTATGATGTGGCATTATTTGGCTAGAAGTGTTGGAATAAATCGGAGCAACTGCATGTTTTTTTTTAGTGGGGTGGGGTGGGGGGAAAGAGTGGGTTTTACTGGGGTATACATTAGTTTCCAAATATTTCTACAAAACATCAGATTGTGGCTGCTTCATAGACACATCATTGAAATAGTCTAACTAGTACCCACAATCTACATGTCAGTTATTCATATGGATTTGTAGCATGATAATAAGAATTTTTTGTCTATGTTCTATGCGCAATCAAGATCAGAACTCCAACTATCTATGTTGGAATCCAACTTTTTACCTGTGAATCCAACTTTTTACAAGGAAGGATTCCTGGAATCCTGTTTTCAATCCTAGTGAGAGCTCTGTGATCACTGATGCAAGATATGTTTGGAACATGTTTGGGCCACAGCTCCCATTCGCTAATACACAAACGCTGACATGACACTGGTTAGGCACACTTTCACACTTCCTTTGTTTAATTCACACTTCATTTGTTTAATTCACACTTCATTTGTTTAATTCACACTTCATTTGTTTAATTGGACACTATTTAACTAATGAAGCGTGAAAGTGTGCCTAAGCAGTGTCATGTCAGTGTTTATCTGTATTCACGTTTGTTATCAAAACACAGTAATGACTTCTTAATCTGACATAATTCAGTACAATAAACAGGGGGATTAACAGTCAACGATAAAGGTGGACTGTCAAACAGGCAACAATTTATTGCTGAAAAGTGTCTAAAATAGTCCTTATTTAAACAGGCATAACTTGGTTATTTTTTATCAATTTCAGTGATTTTTGTACCAAAATGTATGGCAACATTTACTCTATCTGAAAAGGGCATGAGGCTAGAGAAAATGTCTATGACTAGATGGGCTGCATGAGGCTTCCACGCATAGCTGAAACCAACCCGCACACGAGTACTGGTAAACCGCTTAGAGGATCTGAGCCTGCCCAGGCCAAGCAGTGCGAGTCAGCCCGTCCATGCTTATAAACACTACTGGTTTCATTGGGTGGCAGGGCTTGAGATGTCATTTCATCTCAATGTCGGGTTAAAGTCCCACAAAATTGGAAGCAACGTCTCCAAGATGACATTTACAATGTTGATGGGGACGTTAAACCTCAAATCAAACAAACAAACAACAAGAAAAATGCCTAATGGCATTATGGACGGGTTTTTTTTTTTCAGAACGGTTAGGATGGTGGTGGCATGGGTGGGGTAGGGTGGGGTGTGCTGGTGTGGGGTAAGGTTGGGTGGGGTGGGATGGGTTAGGAGTCGGGTGGGACGGGGTGGAATTTGTGGTGGGGTGGGGTGTGGGGTGGGATGGGGTGTAGTGGGGTGGGCTTGGGCGGGTGGGATGGGGTGAGGTCGGGTAAGGTGGGGAGTGGTGGGATGGGGTGGGGTTGGGGGTGAATTGGGGTTGTTTTGGGATGGGGGTGGGGTGGGGTTGTGGGGTAGGGTATGCTAGGGTAGGGTGGGTAGGGTATGTATGTAAAACTAAGTATGCATGTATGTACAGAACAAATGCATGGAGGGGGGGGGGGGAGGGATGGGGGGTATGATTTGCTTATGTGTTTTAAGAAGAAAAAAAAAAAAGTTTTTTTTTTCTATTTTTAGCTCTGGTGGACACTGGTTTTAGCGATTTTGAAAAAGGGTCACCTAATGAACATTTCTGTATGTATGTAAAACTATGTATGCATGTATGTACAGAACAAATGCAATATCCTAACCACTTTTTGTGGAGGCAGGGGGGGGGGGGGTTGATTTGTTTATGTGTTTTACGAAGAAAAAAAAATAAGGTTTAGCTCTATTTTTAGCTCAAGTGGCCACTGATTTTAGCAATTTTGAAAAAGGGTCACCTAATGAACATTTCTGTAAAATAATTTTGAAATCGGGCCATTATCCCAGGAGATGTCGTTTAAAGAAATTGTTGACGGACGACGGACATCAACTCACCTTGGGCACTTCGTGCTCAGGTGAGCTAAAAAAAGAACGAAAAAAAAAAAGAAAAGAAAATTCCATGCCTGTGCATGCATGTATGTATTATTACTAGCAACTATCAGGGGAGGAAGATAATAATTGTTCATATGTGTTTATGGAGAAGAAAAGAAAAATAAAGAAAAAAAAAAAGAATGAAAAAAAGAAAGAAAAAAAAAAGAACAAAAAAAAAGAACAAAAAAAAAAAAAAGGTCTCCACCGGGGTTTGAACTCACGCCCCTCAGATTCATAGTCAACAATAGGATTCGTAGTCCAGCACTCTATCCACTACACTGGCATTTGAAAAAAAGGTTAACCAAAAGGTAAACCTGAAAAACACAAGTTTGAAAAATGACAATTTCCACCAAAATTTTAGTCTTTTGCGCCATTTATGGATAATAAATGAAAGCGGTACCTCCACTTATGCATCAGTCCTGATATTAAAACAATCTGCTACAGAATAGATGAAAAATATCACTTTAAAAAAAGGTTAACCAAAAGGTAAACCTGGGACGATGCCCGCCCGCCCGCCCGCAGGACGCCCGCCCGCCCGCCCGGACATCGCTATTTTAAAGGACGGATTTTTTTAAAAACCCGTCCAAAAATGGGGCTGGGATAAACACTACATCACATACACTCCAGGTTTGCAGGATGAAAGCCCACACAGTAATTATGTAATTAGTGGGGCTCTTTAAGGACTATGAAAATGTCTTCCTGGCACATGGGCTAAACTTCATGACTGTTTAGCATATTGACATATTTCTAGAAAAACAACTCATTATTTTCCAAATTAAATGAATAAATGTAAAACATGTACATGAAAAAAAAATGTATTTTTTATGTTTAAAGAAAAACAAGAGGGCCATGATGGCCCTGGATCGCTCACCTGATCCATAGTGTAACAAGTGGGCCCCAGAGAGGGCCATTATTGGCCCCATGCATAATGTTGAGGGCGGTCTTAAAGGTGAAGCTTCAAACCAAACATCAACAAAGGCTATAATTTGAACAATCTTGGCAAAGGTCCACTAGATGAAGCTACACATCAAATATCAAAGACCTGGGCCTTGCGGTTTGAGAGAAGAAGATTATTTTTAAAGATATTCCCTACATAAGCCTATGCAAAACCAAATGGCCCCGGGGCTATATAAATCTATGTAAAACTAAAGGGCCCCGGGGTGGGGGCATTTGTGGCCCCAGGGCTGTAATTTGAACACTCTTGGTAGAGGTCCATTAGATGAAGCTTAATACCAAATTTCAAAGTCCTGGGCCTTGTGGTTTCAGAGAAGAAGATTTTTAAAGATTATCCTTATATAAGCCTATGTAAAACCAAAGGGCCCCGGGGCGGGGCCACTTTTGGCCCCAGCACTATAATTTGAATCATCTTGGTAGGGGTACTTTTAGTGTTTCCCGCAGACTGAAATTAGGGCAGGGTGCTACTCCAAAAAAGGGCATTTTTGCAACGCGGCACTGCATACCAAAAGGGCACACCTTACACAGACTCTTGACAAAGAGGGCAATGCAGGGGTCTTGCACCCCTTTTAGGGAATGGGGATGGGGCCTTTAGAATTGGGAAAATTATCGACATTTTGACTGAAATCTGGAAAATGTACTACGAACACTGAAAAGTTTTCTTTAATGGCATTGTTATTTGAAGAGCAGGCCTATGGCAGACAGCAGACTGTGGAATAAACAACAGCTCAAGGGCCCAAACTCTCAAATGTTTGGGATCCGGATCAATATTCAAGGGCCCGTAAATGGTTAAGTAGTAAGATAATTATGCTTGATAGACACTTCCTGACAGTGACTGCAGTAAGATTTTTATCCAAAAGATTTAAACCAGGGTAATTCTACTATGAATACAAAACATGTGGTAACTATCAATATCATTCTTCATGTGGAGCATGATAGTTCAGTGGTTAGTGCACTTGCCTCTGATGCTAGAGGTCCCGGGTTCATTCCCCAGCAGCGGTGATAAAATTTCGGTGTCCGTACACACGCTCAATTGGCATCATTTGCTTCGTATCGGGGCGTTAACTGGAGGCCCCTTTTGCTGGGAGACCCATCCCTGTGCAGGTTAAAGAACTTTACCGTAATTACATGATTACTATGTAGGCTTTCATCCTGCAAAACTGGAGTGTATGTACATAACATGCCCCTTCTGTGTCCCCTTCTAGGGTTAAAGCGAAATCAGAAGATAGAGATAGATAGAAGTACCTGGGCCTCCTTACATTCATTCAAGTTCATACAAGACAAAAAACACAGAACAAAAAAGATTATTACACAGAATGAGTTTAGTTTTAAATTTTTTTGTCAATTCTCCCTTCAGCTACCTTAATAAAAACGTAGTGACGGACCTGAAGGAGGACACACATTTCAGTGCATCTGGCGACTTTGTTCTTAAGCAAAACTTTAATATTTTTCCTCCAAATTGTCAAAAAATCATCATTTATTTTATTTGTAACAAAGTAGCTTGCTAAAAAAAACTAGAGTGAGCATATTTGGGCCCTCAAAATCCACAATGTAGTGGGTGGGGTACATACGTAAAAACTACATCGTAGAGTGAAGGACAAGAATAATTTGGTAAATCTTAATAGCATTACTAAAACTGCACACCATGCATTTATTCAGAGAGTTTTGGAAGAACTGCAACATTTCTTGGACAATGTGTGCTTGGCCAGATTGGAAATTCGTCTTCCGGAAATTGGATACTTTTAGGCATTTAGAATGAGGCCGAATTTCGGCCCTAAATTTGGGTTATCGAGACCTCTTGTCAACAAATGCGGTCATTAATAAGTTTCCCGGTTATTGCCATTTGTATAGGCGAATAAAACGGGAACCATACTATACGCTTGCCTGAACACAGCACAGGTATTGTACATTGTGTGTATTTATTGCGGTAATTACGCATGACTGTCCGTGATTATTGGATAAATGAGAGAAGATGAGGTCTATTGCAGGGCACATTTAATTGGCGTAAAGGGCAATGCGGGGCGCAAAAGGGGCCAGAATTTCAAATTTTAGGGCAAGAGGGCGGGAATTTAGGGCACCGGGGCGCTGCGCCCCGCCGTTCCGCTTTCGGACAATCACTAACTTTAGAAGAAGCTTCATACCGAATATAAAAGACCTAGGACTTGTGGTTTCAGAGAAGAAGATTTTTAAAGATTTTCCCTATATAAGTCTATGTAAAACCAAAAGGCCCCGGAGCAGGGGCATTTTTGGCCCAAGGGCTATAATTTGATAAGTTGAACAATCTTGGTAGGGGTCCACTAGATGAAGCTTCATACCAAATATCAAAGTCCTGGGCCTTGTGGTTTCAGAGAAGAAGATTTTCCCTATAAAAGCCTATGTAAAACCAAAGGGCCCCGGGGCGGGGGCATTTTTTGCCCCAGCACTATAATTTGAACAATGTTGGTAGGGGTCAACTAGATGAAGCTTCATACCAAATATCAAAGTCCTGGGCCTTGCGGTTTCAGAGAAGAAGATTTTTAAAGATTTTCCCATATTAGCCTATGTAAAACCAAAGGGCCCCGGGGCACGGACATATTTGGCCTCAGCACTATAATTTGAATAATCTTGTTAGGGGTCCTTTAGATGAAGCTTCATACCAAATATAAAAGACCTAGGCCTTGTGGTTTCAGAGAAGAAGATTTTTAAAGATTTTCCCTATATAAGTCTATGTAAAACCAAAGGGCCCCGGGGCAGGGGCATTTTTGGCCCAAGGGCTGTAATTTGAACAATTTTGGTAGAGGTCCATTAGATGAAGCTTCATTCTAAATATCAAAGTCCTGGGCCTTGCGGTTTCAGAGAAGAAGATTTTTAAAGATTCTGCCTATATAAGCCTATGTAAAACCAAAGGGCCCCGGGACGGGGGCATTTTTTGCCCCAGCACTTTAATTTGAACAATCTTGGTAGGGGTCCACTAGATGAAGCTTCATACCTAATATCAAAGTCCTGGGCCTTGTGGTTTCAGAGAAGAAGATTTTTAAAGATTTTCCCTATATAAGCCTATGTAAAACCAAAGGGCCCCGGGGCGGGGTCATTTTTGGCCCCAGCACTAAAATTTGAACAATCTTGGTAGGGGTCCGCTAGATGAAGCTTCATACCAAATAACTAAGACCTGGGCCTTGTGGTTTCAGAGAAGAAGATTTTTAAAGATTTTCCCTATATAAGCCAATGTAAAACCAAAGGGCCCCGGGGCGGGGGCATTTTTGTCCCAGCACTATAATTTGAACAATCTTGGTAGGGGTCCACTAGATGAAGCTTCATACCAAATATCAAAAACATGGCCCTTACGGTTTCAGAGAAGAAAATTTTTAAAGATTTTCCCTATAAAAGCCTATGAAAAACCAATGGGCCCCGGGGTGGGGGCATTTTTGGCCCCAGCACTATAATTTGAACAATCTTTGTAGGGGTCCACGCGATGAAGCCTCATACCAAATATCAAAGACCTGGGCCTTGCGGTTTCAGAGAAGAAGATGTTTCAAGATTTTCCATATATAAGCCCATGTAAAACCAAAGGGCCCCCGAGCAGAGGCATTTTTGGCCCCAGGGCTATAATATGAACAATCTTGGTCGGGGTCTACTAGGTGAAGCTTCATACCAAATATCAAAGACCTAGGCCTTGCGGTTTCAGAGAAGAAGATTTTTCCTATTTAACCCATGTAAAACCAAAGGGCCCCGGGGCAGGGGCATTTTTGGCCCCAGCACTATAATTTGAACAATCTTGGTAAGGGTCCCCTAGATGAAGCTTCATACCAAATATCAAAGACCTGGGCCTTACGGTTTCAGAGAAGAAGATTTTTGAAGCTCTTCCCAATATAAGCCCATGTAAAACCAAAGGGCCCTGGAGCGGGGGCATTTTTGGCCCCAGCACTATAATTTGAACAATCTTGGTAGGGGTCCACTAGATGAAGCTTCATACCAAATATCAAAGACCTGGGCTTTGCGGTTTCAGAGAAGAAGATTTTTACAGATTTTCCCTATATAAGTCTATGTAAAACCAAAGGGCCCCAGAGCGGGGGCATTTTTGGCCCCAGCACTATAATTTGAACAATCTTGGTAGGGGTCCACTAGATAAAGCTTCATACCAAATATCAAAGACCTGGGCCTTACGGTTTCAGAGAAGAAGATTTTTAAAGATTTTCCCTATATAAGCCCATGTAAAACCAAAAGGCCCCGGAGCGGGGGCATTTTTGGCCCCAGCACTATAATTTGAACAATCTTGGTAGGGGTCCACTAGATGAAGCTTCATACCAAATATCAAAGACCTGGGCCTTGTGGTTTCAGAGAAGATTTTTTAAGTTTTTGGTGAAAAAAATCTATTTTTGGCTCCTATGACCTAGATGTGCAACGGACCGGAACCATTTGAACAATTTTGAAAGGGGACCACCTAAGGATCGTTCCTGTGAAGTTTGGTCAAAATCCGATCAGTGGTTTAGGAGATGTTGTTTGAAGAAATTGTTTACGGACGGACGCACGCATGCACGCACGCACAGACTGACAACGGATGACGGACGAAAAGTGATCCCAAAAGCTCACCTCGTCACTATGTGACGGTGAGCTAAAAGTGAAAATTTGCTTTGTAAGAAAATTACCTTTCAAAATAGTCCATTTTTGAACGTCCGTTACTCCATTGTCCTTCATTAGAAACATACCATTTTTATGCCAAAATATACTTTTGTTTGTGTTCCAGCAATGACGAGACGTGATTTCTAAAAAAAATGGCCTTATAACATTATATCCAAGTCGAAAGAACCCCTCTCAACATGTAGAGTTCACTATACATTGTCATCCATGTACACAGTATTGCGCACGGATTTATGTAACACTGGGGTAAATAAGCGAAGCAATAACAAAAATTCTGCCAAATCGATAATATGTCTTTTGGACAAAACAAACAATTTTCACCTCTTTTATCGATTCTATGCATAATAATATTTACCAAATTAACCGAAGAATAAAGGAAATTATCGTATTCGGGTGTGTATTACCCGCATTAGCGTACTACCAGCACCCCCTTTTTTTGCCAAAATCTGGGGGAAAACAGTTATTCTGTTGGATTACCCGCATGGAACATTTGCTGAAATTTTGGTGGATGCCTAAATGAGAAAAAATAAGAATTTGGCCAGTTTTTGTAACACACAACAGAATGTGCGATCGTCTTCAAAAGGCGGGAAAATGCATGTGCGTGTGAGTATCACCAGAAAGCCTGTATTTTACATTAAAATGTTGAAAAAACTTTACCTGTTCACCATTGTTATTTATTTTTTAACCCACATATCCACGCGGCCCTTTTTGGGACATCGGCAACCAGTGCAGTCCCAGATCAGACATCTCAGAAAGACGCCGCAGATGTCTGATTTGGAATTACACTGTTCGATGATTTATAATGGTTCAATTATGACACTATTGTCAATCCCTGTCATATAATTGCCACCCTGCGGTGTGTGATGATAAGGTGTGAAAATATGGTCAAGTTAAGTCTCTAATTTGCGTTTATTCACCAATCATAAAATTTAATCCGCAATCAATGTGAAAATTATTTAATTACTCCTAAGACGAGTTGCTACTACTATTCTACTTTCTCGTGAATGGTTATATTTTGACACCAAATAGCAGACACTTGGCAAGAAAAGTTGAACGCTTTAATTTGTGTTAACACATCTGTATGCTGTTGTTGGTTATTGACACGGAGCTTACGGAAAGCTCTGTTTTCCACAACCGTTTTTCTATCGACAATTTTTTTACTGTTTCCAAACAATTTTTTATGGAACAGATACGCCCCATTTAGATAAAACAATAGACACCTGTGGGGTTGCTGGGGTCCGACGACGTCATTTACTGATCGCGTGTAGAAAAAACTGTAGCGGTGGTTTGTGGGCGGCGGTTTGGATGCCCGAAAACTTTAATGTTCGCATTGAACTTGCTTGTTTATTTCGTTTAAAATCAGAGTTTTAGAATAATACTCACAAAATCGGGCTTGCTAGTAATGGAGATTGTTATATTACTCATGTGTAAGTAAAATTGAGTTGACAATTACACATTATTTGTGTCGGGAATCGTAAAAGGATAGAGCATAACATGAGATGCATCGTATTTTCAGTTGACAAAAGTAAAAATAAAATGGTCCAAAAATAATTCGGGCGGATTACCCCCACCCTGAACTGGGTTCTGTAATTCGAGGGAAAAAAACTGTGGGTAATACATGCCCGAATACCGTATGATCTGGACATAAAAACTTTTAGAATAAAGTCTGTTTTGCAGGATATTTTTGCCCAGGATTAGAATTTTTATACCCATGATTTACCTGGAGAATTTACCGACCATGTATACAGTAATGGCTGCCAATTTGACCATTCGGTGGTTGTTTAAAATGATGGATATAATGTTATTTTGGCAGTTTTTGGAAAAACTACTTCTCGTTTGTTGCTAGGACACGGAATATACTTTAGATTGGTGTAAAAACTGAATGTTTCCGAGGAAGGAAAATGGAGAAACAGATGTTCAAAAATTGACCATTTTGAAAGGCAATTTTCTAATAAAGTAATTTATTATTTTTTTCTTCTTAAAACAAAAATACACTTTTTAATAAGCATATTTGATGATTATTCATATACTTTGGAACATTGTGGGTTGCTTTTCTAGAAATGTGTCGTCACTGAACAACTGTAAATTATCCACGATATTTGCATTATTAAATCATGCAAAATCACGCTCTCATTTCCTCGCGAGATTTCGAGTTGGGGGGCGGTCACGTGATCATCTAATATGGTCGCCAAAGTTACTTCCTAGTTAAACAAGTTAAAGTCGTTGTAATTATTTATGTTTTTCTTGAAGTTTTGCCGACCAAATAAGATGAATAGTGAAGTGATTATTCCGAATATTGTTTTATTCCTATTTGCTTGCTGTTATTTAAATGGAATATTGATTTTCTAACGAAAAGACTGTGGCTGAAACTGGTGAGCTGTTTGGCACTTATTTCGCAACAACGAGTTAGTGAAAATGTGGTCATGTACACAATGCTTTTTGTAAGTGCGAGTGCCATGGAGATGATCGTGCATTCACTTATGATTTTTTTCTAAGTTTCTACCGGTCTATAACGGGAAATTATGGGCCAGGATGACTTCTGTTGTGCTTCAGGTTGTAGCCATGAACGCTCAAAGGGAGCAATTTGCTCATTCTACAGGTTTCCAGAAAAGCCTGTATTAGCGGTATAATAAAAAGGCATGACTTTCAAAAGTAATTTCAAAATTTAGGGGCGTCTGATTGTGTGTTCCTTCAAAATTTATTTGGAAAAAGTCTGATTTTTTTGCAAACAGTGTGGGCCCTGATCCAACGCCATGTTCTGCGGCTTCTGATCTGGGCCTGCACTGTTTGCCAAGATTTCTGGTACTAAATGGGCTAAAGCTATGAAATTATAACTTGACAACTACAGCTGTATATATTGTCTGTGTGGGTGTATCTGGTGCTTTTCTTATTTGTGTACATATACTGTTCTTTCTTTCGTTCCTTTCTACTGATACTGCGTCGGTCACATTTCACCATTACTGTTACTTAAAAAAAACTACAGATGAAAACATGGGCAGGATTGGAGACATTGAGAACCCCTGAGATTAATTGGAGGCTGTTGTCATTTAATCAGAAGACAAGAATTCCGCAGAAGGCGGCGTCGCACCTGCTGGGGGCAAAAGTCATAGAAGCCACAATCAGAATGTTGTGATTAATTAAGTAAATTTCATAGCAGTTGATAGTTGATGTAAAATGTGTCAAAGTCACTGGACCAAAAATATAGGCCATGGTCACCAGGTCAAGGTACATGCCAAATCAGTACAATTAGGAGAAGTACTATGCAAAGTTTGGTGGCTGTAGGCCATTTATTTTAGGACATATTGAACATTGACGTAAAAGTCGCTGGAGTGCATAATATAGGTTAAGGTCACCAGGTCAAGGTACCCACAGAGTAAGTAAATGTAGGAGAAGCACTATGCAAGGTTTGGTGGTTGTAGGCCTTATAGTTAAGAAGATTTGGAATGTCAACCTAAAATGTGTTAAAGTCAATGGAGTGCAAAAAATAGGTCAAGGTCACCAAGTCAAGGTACCTGCATAGTCAGTACATCTAGGAGAACCACTATGCAAGATTTGGTGGTTGCAGGCCTTTTATTTGAGAAGATCTGGAACATTGACGCAAACTGTGTCAAAGTCAATGGAGCGTAAAATATAGGTCAAGGTCACCAGGTCAAGGTACCTGCAGAATCAGTACAACCAGGAGCAGCATTATGCAAGCTTTGATGGCTGTGGGCCTTTTATTTGAGGAGATCTGGAACTTTGACGTGAAATATTACAAAGTCAGTGGAGCGTAAAATATAGGTCAAGGTCACCATGTCAAGGTACCTGCAGAGTCAATTCATCTAGGAGAAACACTATTCAAGATTTTCTTGGTGTAGGCCTTTTATTTGAGAAGATCTGGAACATTGACGTAATTTGTGTCAAACTCACTGAAGCGTAAAATATAGGTCAAGGTCACCGGGTCAAGGTGCTTGCCTAGTCAGGAGCTCAGGGTGATGTTTCATGAAAGGTTTGATGGTTGTTTAGTCTTATTATTGATTACAATACAAACTTCGACGTAAATGTCGAACTTCGACGTAATGGTAAAAGTCATTGGAGCGCAAAATATAGGTCAAATTCACCAGGTCAAGGTGCTTACAAAGTGAGAAGGTCTATGAGATGTTTCATGTAAGGTTTGATGGTAGATGAGGTTTGTAAAATAAAAACTTTGACGTAAATGTCGAACTTTGACGTAAATGTCGAACTTCGACGTAATGGTCAAAGTCACTGGAGCGCAAAATATAGGTCAAAGTCACCAGGTCAAGGTGCTTACAAAGTGAGAAGGTCTATGAGATGTTTCATGTAAGGTTTGATGGTAGCTGAGGTCTGTGAATAAAAACTTTGACGTAAATGTCGAACTTCGACATAAATGTCGAACTTCGAAGAAATGTTCAAAGTCAATGGAGCGCAAAATATAGGTCAAAATCACCAGGCAAGGTTGGGCGGTCAAAACCAGGGGCGGTTTTAACCAGCGGTTTTAACCGGTTATAACCGTCCCGGTCAATACTCCCAGAGTGGTCAATACTGGTCAATACTGGTCGATTGAAATATTGAGAGGTCAATTGAATAATTTTAGGGTTGAAAAGGCAAAGCTACTGAAACAATTTTGAAGTTTTTGTCTCTATGCTGGAGGCTGATCATTTGAATTTTGATAAGAATTTCAGGTTCAGATGTTATTTCTTCAAGTGGCCTCTTAGTGTCTTTAGGTTTCATTCATTTTTGACACCTTCAGTAATAGCTTGATGATAAGATACTGTCTATATTGCATATAAATCAAAATTTCACACATTAGGAATAAAGCCTTGTCA
This sequence comes from Lucinisca nassula, assembly GCA_963580285.1. Classification (NCBI taxonomy): domain Eukaryota; kingdom Metazoa; phylum Mollusca; class Bivalvia; order Lucinida; family Lucinidae; genus Lucinisca; species Lucinisca nassula. Next base: position 157,951,443 of record OY757011.1, on the reverse strand, counting down.
GTTTATAATACCCCTATTGGGGACATGTAATTGGTCAATTTAGCAATTAGATCTTTGCCACACACCCTGCAGTGGCATGGGTTAGTCTGTTTTGACAGCAATTTACAGGTGTTGCAGATACTTTTAAATATTCAAAGACATCAGTGAATCTTCAAACATTGTTTGTTTAATAAATTACCGACTTTTACGGATGAACTACTTCACAGGCCTAAGATTGATGACAGGTGTATTTCACACATTTGTCAATATATGCATGTGACAATTTTCTGCAATACCATCAAATGCTTTAAACTGCTTTAAAAGTTTATGATCAAAGATTATGTCAAATAATTGATATTTTCAAAGTTGAAGAGGGAAGAAGATTTGTGGGGGGGAGAGAGGTAAGTTGGTCAATCTGGCACAACATTTTTTTTTCTGTGTCGAACAAAATAGGACCTTTCATAAATCCTCCAAAATCCATGATACATTCAGCTTATTCATATTTCTGTAAAGCAAAATATGAATAATCAAACCTATAAAGGAAAAAAGAATAATTAGTAAGATTGTTTGATTGAAAAGAACAGGCCCGTCTACAGTTCAGTGAGCCATTCAAACCTCTTCATTTGACCAGCAGCAATGTCTTTTGACTTTTGATCAATAAAAAATACCTCAAATAATTACTGTTGTTAATAAAAACTATTTTTGTCTTGTTCAGTGATGAAAATATAGTCTAAAATCATGTACATGATGTAGGGGAAAGCTTTTAAGACCAGTTTAGCAACAGGACAGAGGCATATACTTCAGTGATTTAATCGACCACCAATTGACCAGTATTGACCAGTAATGACCGGTTAAAACTGGTTTTAACCACCGGCCCGGTCAATACTCATATTGACCGGCTTTTTGCCAACCTTGTCACCAGGTCAAGGAGCTTACAAAGTGAGAAGGTCTATGAGATGTTTCTTGTAAGGTCTGATGGTAGCTGAGGTTTGTAAAATAAAAACTTTGACATAAATGTCGAACTTCGACATAAATGTGACGGACGGACGCACGGACGCACGGACGGACGGACGAACGGACGAACGAACGGACGGAAAAGTTGACGCCTATGTCGCACCCTGCTACAAGCAGGTGCGACAAAAATCATTGGGGAATCAGATTCACTTTGCAGTGGATCCAGCCCTCATGGATCAGACCATCTTGTGACCCTTAATAACAGGTCATTTTTTATATTTACCATAAAAATTCGGCTATAAGGCGATTCGGCTATAAGACGGGACCCCCTTTTCAGCTTTTCTAAGGCGGGATTTTGCTTATACTCTTTTATAAGACGGGTCAAATTTTTGCCATATCTGTCGGGGCCTATCTGCTACCACCAGATGCCAGTTAGATGTGAGAAATCGGCCTTTTTTCGTAAGAAAACCCCTCTACTTACCCCTAACATGGCTTGTTTGGCCGCACAAAATAGCGGCAAACGTCGGGCCGATACGTCGTATCGCTGTCGGCCCGGTACATGCTTTGCTGGCTTAGGCTATACAGACTCCTATTTAATAGACGACAGGGGTTGACAAATCCATTTCCCGGCCGTCCGGGACAAGACCAAAATCACGCCGGACAGGTGCACTTTGACCGTATGACGCTCGGTCGGGACAAGTGCAAAAAAAAAAAAATCGTCTACAACTGCCAGTCTTTTTGGAGTCCTAAAATACGGTAAAACTGGACCAGTAAGTAAATCGCTGTCAATTCAGAGACAAACCATCTGTGTATTTATTACGGTTCAAGTATGACACTATTGTTAATCCCTGTCGTATAATTGCCACCCTGCGGTGCGTGTCGATAAAGTGTGAAAATATGGTCAAGTTTTGTCTCTAATTTGCGTTTATCCTCCAGTCATAAAATTTAATCCACAATCAATGTGAAAATGATTTAATTGCTCCTCAGACTATTAGCTAATCTAACGGTAAATGTTTGCATTATAAAATCGGACTATTCTACGATCTCATGAATGGTTATGTTTTGGCGCCAAATAGCAGACGTTGGCGGGAAAAGTCGAACGCTGTTGTTGGTTATTTAAACGGAGCTTCTGGGGATAATTCGGGAGCTGTGCAAAGCATTGATTTTCTATCCACCTCTATTCACAACCGCTTAGCTATCGGGAAAATATTTTTTACCGGTTCCAAACATTTTTTTTTTTTATGAAAGAGATACACGCAATGACATTAAACACGTGTGGGGGTAATGGCGTCGGATTACGTTATTTACCGATCGCGTGGTTTGTGGGCGGCGATTTATATCAATTCAAAAATCACCGATCGGCTTTTTCCGTATGCCTGGTCTTCGTAGAACATTGCCGGAAAAAAGCCTGCAGTCCATGACCTAGGCTATAAGACGGGGTCATTTTTTTGGGCTCATTTTGGAGGGAAAAATCTTTGTCTTATAGCCGAATTTTTACGGTACTTTTATTTGTTTGGATAGATTTGCAGTTTATCTCCAACTCATCGGCCATATATTAACACTCATCCCCGTCCCATTCTACAGTAGGATTACCACAAACTGTGGCACAAATAAAACAAGATGTGTAACTCCTTTAGCACTGTGTGTACCCCCGTACACTCGGTGTTGTTGTTGCGAAATAAGTGCCTTTCAGCCACTGTCTTATCGTTAGAAAATCAATATTTCATTTATATAATATCAAGCAAATATGAATAAAACAATATTCGGAATTATCACTTCACTATTTATTTTAGGCGATCGCTATTGACAGCCGGCTGTCGAAAGCGAATTCGCTATTGACAGCCAGCAAACTAAATTGATGAAAATGGGTTATTGCAAATTTATTGTATGTTTTACTTTATAAACATTTATGGACAGGTTATTTAATATAATTTATCATATAATGGCATCAGGTACTGTGATTATCCCGTCAGTTGGTCTTTACCATGGAACCTGCTAAAGTAGTGATATTACCAGCTGTTCCAATGATTTGGTGACTGTCTATCATTTCTATGACTAAGAATATTGTGAAGCCTTATTATCTTCTTAATGCAAACAAATATTTACTGTTTTGCCTGTGACTGAGGCCATTGTTGGCAGAAATTCCTGAGTTTTTAGCTCACCTGAGCCGAAGGCTCATACGTGAGCTTATATTATGGTAAGGCTCCGTTGTCTGTCTGTTGTCTGTCAACATTTTAAACCATCTTCTCCTCTGAAATCCCAAGGCCGATTGGAGTCATATTTCATGTGGATCTTCCATGGGTTGGGGGAACGCAAGTTTGTTCGCAGGGTCCAGGTCACATGACCAAGATGGCCGCCATGCCCATATAAGGTAAAAACTCTTCAAAAATCTTCTTCTCCAGAACCAATGGGCTGATTGGCCTGAAACTTGGTATGTAGCATTAGGGACTCGGATCCATCATGTTTTGTTCAAATGATGACCCTTAGATGACCATGACCAATTTTAGGCCAAGGTCAAATTTGGTCGCATAGACTTTTGTATGGGGAAAAGTCAAAAACATGTATTTTTTGGAAACTATTGCAGCCTGTGATCTGAAAATTAGTAGATGCAGTAAGCTAAATGGGTGGATGAAACTACATGAGTATTCAAGGTCAAGGTCATTATTTGACCTTTGTTCAAGGTCATTCAGATATGAGAATTAAAACTTATTTTTCTCAGAAACCTCAAAGCCATTTGTAATGAAATTTCATATGAAAGTTTTTAAGAACAAAGAAATGACAATTAATATGAATTTGGTCACATGACCAATATGGTCCATATAAGATAAGAACCCTTCAGAAATCTTCTTCCCTGGAACCAGTGGGCCGATTATCATGTAACTTGGTACAAGTATGTGGCATTGGGGACTCAGGGCCCATCAAAATTTGTTCAGATGATGACTCCTGAATGACCTTGACCTATTTTGGGGAAAAAGTCAAAACCGTGTATTTTTAGCTCACGTCATGTAGTGACGAGGTGAGCTTTTGGGATCACTTTTTGTCTATCGTGCGTCTGTGAGTGTGTGCTTCCGTACGTACATCCCTAAACAATTTCTTCAAACAACATCTCCTCCTAAGCCACTGATCGTATTTTGACCAAACTTCACAGGAATGATCCTTAGGTGGTCCCCTTTCAAAGTTGTTCAAATCGTTCCGGTCCGTTGAACATCTAGATCACAGAAGCAAAACGTAGATTTTTTTTAATGAAAACTTTGAAAATCTTCTTCTCTGAAACCGCATGGTCCAGGTCTTTGATATTTGGTCTGAAGCTTCATCTAGTGGACCTCTACCAAGATTGTTCAAATTATAGCCCTGGGGCCAAAAATGTCCCCACGTCGGGCCCACCAGTTTTACATAGACTTATATAGGGAAAACATTTAAAAATCTTTGTGTCTGAAACCAGAAGGCCCAGGTTGTTGATATTTGTTATGAAGCTTCACTTAGTGGACCTCTACCAAGATTGTTCAAAATATAGTCCTGGGGCCAAAAATGCCCCCGCGCCGGGGCCTTCTGGTTTCACATAGGCATATATAGGGATACCTTTAAAAATCTTCTTGTCTGAAATAAGAAGGCCCAGGTCTTTGATATTTGGTATGAAGCTTCATCTAGTGGAACTCTACAAAGATTGTTCAAATTATAGCCGTGGGGCCATAAATGCCCCCGTGCTGGGTCCCACCAGTTTTACATAGACCTTATATAGGGAAAACCTTTAAAAATCTTCCTGTCTGAAACCAGAAAGCCAAGGTCTTTGATATTTGGCATGAAGCTTCATCTAGTGGGCCTCTACCAAGATTTTCAAAATATAGTCCTGGGGCCAAAAATGCCCCCGCGCCGGGGTCCACTGATTTTACATAGGCAAATACAGGGATAACCTTTAAAAATCTTCTTGTTTGAAACCAGAAGGCCCAGGTCTTTGATATTTGGTGTGAAGCTTCATCTAATGGACCTCTACCAAGATTGTTCAAATAATAGAATTGGGGCCAAGAATGTCCCTGCGCCGGGACCTACTAGTTTTACATAGGCTTATATAGGAAAAAAAACATTTAAAAATCTTCTTGACTGAAACCAGAAGGCCCAGGTCTTTGATGTTTGGCGTGAAACTTCATCTAGTGGCGCCAAAAAATGGCCCCGCGCCAGGGCCCACTGGTTTTACATAGGCTTATATAGGAAAAACCTTTTAAAATCTTCTTGTTTGAAACCAGAAGGCCCAGGTCTTTGATATTTGGTATGAAGCTTCATCTAGTGGACGGTTACCAAGTTCTTTCAAATTACAGCCCTTGGGCCAAGAACTTAATAGAGACACTGATACTCAGGTTAGCGATTCAGGGCCCTCTGGGCCCTCTTTTTTAACAAGTTATCTAAGCATCACATCATGGCCAATCATGCATATGGAAAGTGAACACTTTTATAGGACAAACTGACATATAGTAAAACTCTAAGGCCCACAACAATTAACCATTGTCCTGCTGAATGAATTAATTTTGCCACACCCATTTCTGTCTATTAACCAAAAAATTGCAGAATATACAATGTATAATGTATTTGTCCAGTTCACAAACTGAGTAACAAACATTTAGATCCTGATCAGTTGGCTTATTCAGAAGCCATCTGATCTGAATCTGCACTGTTTTCAAAAGGCAGGGGTTGTCGTGATCATCAGAACAATGGTAAATAGTGATCTGTTGGAGATGTAGATAGGACAATCCACAGTGTTATTTTTAGGGCTGAGTATTGCATGCAAATACCGTATTGCTATATATTGCGATACAGCTTTTTTGTATTGCAATACGTATTGAATATGTATTGTATATTACAAAAACCCTTTGATTGCTTTATCAATTAAAGCTATACTTAAGCAAAACCATTTATCAATCATTAAAAGTTTTTTCTGTTTAATGACAGATGAATTGTAGCTGTTCCCCATGTTTAATTCAATCTGACAAGCCCTTCCAGAGTCTGATATTTTATTATTGACATATCTGAAGACTGAAGACCACCAAGCACCATTCAGACTAGAAAATTCAAGCAAAAAGGATCATTATCTAAGGTCCAAAATGTCAATCTATGTGGAAGGCCACTGTAAAGACATGCTTCAACCACTAATTAGGCTAACAAATACATTCAAATTGTTTGGACATTTTTATTCTCTCAAATTCTGATTCATTTTACTTTACTTCTAATGATTTTCTATTCTATATATAGTAACACAATATATTGTCACACTGTTCAGGTCATATTGCAATACGTATTGCTCAGACACGTATTGCAATATATTGATATTTCAATATATTGTTACACCCTTAGTTATTTTAGCCTCCGCCCATCAGGGCTTGAAGAAATAGATGGGCTGCATGATGCTTCCCACAGAGCTGAAACTTACCCGCACACAAGTACTGGTAAACCTCTTAGAGGATCTAAGCCTGCCCAGGCAATGTGGTGTGAGTCAGCCCGTCCATGCTTATAAACCCTATTGGTTTCATTGGGCAGCAGGGCTTGAGGTGTCATTTCATCTCAATATCCGATAAAAGTCCCACAAAATTGAAAGCAACGTCTCCAAAATGACCTTTACAATGTTGATGGGAATGTTAAACTTCAAATCAAACTAACAAAACAATGTTATTTGTTTCCAGCCCATTTAACGTTCCATCAGAGCTCTAGACCCATTTTGTCTAGTCAATGGTTAAAGAACAGATACATGTCTACTGAGAATCAGACAACTGGGTCTTGGTGTGGACATCAGTTTTCCCTTGTAAGGCTTATGCTAAGGTGGGCTTAGAGGTGTAAATGTCTCTCAAGACTAAATGCTAAGTAAACTGTTACATGGACAAAAGCCTGATGTGAAAATGAACTGCACCACAGCTCTAGATAAGGAGGAAAACCTAGATATTTAGAAAAACTTTCCTCAGGACAGGTGTTAACTCGGCATTTCTGGTATCTGTTGGATTTTGTTTGTTTGTTTGATTTGAGGTTTAACATCCCCGTCAACACTGTAAAGGTCATTTTGGAGACGTTGCTTCCAATTTTGTGGGACTTTTACCCGACATTGAGATGAAATGACATCTCAAGCCCTGTCGCCCAATGAAACAAATAGGGTTTATTAGCATGGACGGTCTGGTATCTGTTGGAAAAGCTTCAACAAGGCAATTCTAACACGTACCCATAACATATTTTAATGCCAGAAGTAATTTTGTTACTCCTTCTCCAGAGCTCTAATGTACCTTCTGCTATTTTGGGATAAGGCTCTATGTGACATGAAAATGTCTTTTCGTTTGTGCACGTATACCGGTACTCATCTGTACACATTGCTCCAGATTAGCAGCTTCTAGTATATCTATCAAATTTTGGAATTAAAAGAAAGGCGATCGTTATTGACAGCCGGCTGTCGATAGCCAGCATCCAAAATTTTAGAAGTGATCTGCTAACTAGTACAGTAACAAGAGCTGTCACATGACAGCTTACATGTAGCTCGCCCGTTTCGCGCCTTCAAGATATAAGTGACCTAGATATATTTTGAACCATGAAATATATGTCACACTCAGCTAGATATATTTTGAGGTCAATGATCGGGTCACATGGAACATTTATTCCAGATATTACATTTCAGAATCAAATTGTGTCTGAAACATAAGGCAAAATCATTGAACAATGAAAATAGGTCACACTGATCAACAATATATTTCTATGTCAATCATCTGGTCACATGAAACTTATAATTCAGGATTGAAGTTTCTCCAAAAAATAGTATTCAAAATATTTGGCAGACTCACTGAATCATGAAATATAGGTCACATTTACCTATATGTATTTTGTGGTCAGTCATCCGGTTACACTGAAGTAATATCCCAGGTTTAACATTTCTCCATCAAAATAGTATTCAAGATAATAAGCAAATCACTGACCCATGAAATATAGGTCACAATGACCTAGATATACATTGTACTTTGAGGTAAATCATTGGATCACACAGAACTCATAATCCTGGTGAGACATTTCTCCATCAAATAGTATTCAAGATAACAGGCCATGAAATATAGGTCACAGTGACCTAGATACAATTCAACGTCATTCATGGGGTCACATGGAATAAATAGTCCAGGTATGACGTTTCTTCATCAAATAGTAGATAATCAAGATAATAGGCAAAAATCACTGAACCATGAAATATAGGTCACAATGACCTGGATATATTTTGAGGTCAATTATCAGATCACATGAAACTAATAATCCAGGTGAGACATTTCTACATCAAATAGCATTCAAGATAGTAGGCAAAATCACTGAACCATGAAATATAGGTCACAGTGACCTAGATATATTTTGAGGTCAATCATGGAGTCACATGGAACTAATAATCCAGGTATGACACTTCTCCATCAAAAAGTATTCAAGATAATAGGCAAAATCACTGAACCATGAAATACATTAACTGTTCATGCAAGTACATGAAATATAGGTCACACAGACCTAGATATATTTTATGGTCAATTATCGGGTCACATGGAACTAATAATCCAGGTATGACATTTCTCCATCAAATAGTATTTGAGATAATAGGCAAAATCACTGAACCATGAAATATAGGTCACAGTGGCCTAGATATAGTTTGATGTCATCAGAAGACCCTCCCAGGTACTTAAGTTTCAAATATGAGTGCTCTGTGATGAGTGTCTGTTGAGATATAAGCATTTGAAACACAGGGTGACGGGAAAGCAAATGTGCACACAGACGACCGAGGTGACAACAACAGCTCTCCATGTACTCTGTACAGGCGAGCTAAAAAAAATTGCATATACATGTACATTATTTAGACTCCTTTATTTATTTATTGAGATTCTTAATAATCTATCAAACAAAATATTTATTTATTTTAGCCACAGCATGGAGTTACAACTTGTAGAGTTCCAACCATTTATGCTTTAAGTGTAATGAACACTTTAACAGTTCATATTATTCTGGTGAAAAATTTTCATTTGAATGAAAAAAGTTTAATAGTTCACTTTAATAATCTATAATTATTTCATTTTTATTTATGCATTCATGTGTTGTTTTTTTTTATCAGATTATATTCATTTATATATAAGTATATATATCCAATATCTTAGCTGGCTGTCAATAGCGAATTCGCTATCGACAGCCGGCTGTCAATAGCAAATATGCTATCGACAGCCGGCTGTCAATAGCCACTTCCTTTATTTTATTTTGTCGGCAAAACTTCAAGAAAAACGTAAATAATTACAACGACTTTAACAAGTTTAACTAGACAGTAACGTTGGCGACCATATTGGATGATCGCGTGACCCCCCCAAACTCGAAATCTCGCTAGGAAACGAGAGCGTGATTTTGCGTGATTTAATAATGCAAATAAGGTCAATAGCTCACGTGTCAGGTTGACATTTGTATATACCTTACAGTGTTTTTTTTTCCTATAAAACCGGGTCCGGAAAACGGACCCGTTCCCAATCGCCAAAAGTATGTTTTTTTTCCCAATTCAAAGGTTAAAAATTCCCAAAATCATGATGCAGCATCCTTTATTTTTTCTCTCTTTTTCGTCGCGAGAAATCGGTTGTTTTATCGCTCGTATTGTTTACCTTCCGGAAATCCGAAGTAACGTCCCTTTGAAGAAACGGCTATTGACATAATTCGCGTACTATTGCAACGATTTGCCGAAATTCGGGTAAGTTCAAAGTCGTAGGTAAGTCCAATATGTAACTCTTAAATCTGTTATCTGCTTACACGTAGCTACAAAAGGAACTGTTATCTGCCTAGTTATCAAATGAACTGTAATCTGCCTGATTAGAAAATGAATTGCAATCTGCATTGTTTAATTAGAATTCTGTTACATGTTTATTAAATTGAGTTTGTTTTGACATACTTATTAAAATAACACCCTTTTTCCCAATTTGAGTAAAAACGACGCTATTTTTCCCAATTTGAGAAGAAAATTTTCCCAATTCCACCGGTACCAGTCCCAAAAATGTGAAAAAAAACACTGCCTTAACCTACCTTAACCCCTGGTGTATGAATGTCATTTGACGTGTCACCAGTAACAATTCTGATTCTGATTCTGCACAGGACAGTTCACCAGAATCAGAATTGTTTACTGGTGACACATCCTTCACCCCGAAATAGGGGCCTCCAGTTAACATCCTGATCCGCAGGGTGGTGCACTTGCAGCATTCATCCCTGCAGATGATGCCTGTGGAGCATGTTCGGACACCGCAATTTTAATAACACTGCCGGGAATCGAACTGGGGGCCTCTAGCATCAATGGCATGTGCACTAACCACTGAGCTACCACACTCCACTACTGAAGTACTAAATAGTGGCGAACAGCCCCAGGTCCAGCACAGTAAGGGAGAAAGACTGACTGTCTGATATTTCCTGGAGGACCGTGTTTTTCGTGGATGATGTTTAGTTGTATTTCCGGAGGGACCGGGTTTTTCGTGGCATGACATATTGGGCTATTCTTTTTCATGAAAATGACATAAACCTTCATCCGTTATGTCGTCGGTGAAATCTTCTGGATCACTAAAGTCTGGTTCTTCCTCTTCATCACTCCCAATATTATTTTCTGAAGCGTTATCCGACTTTCTCCACTTTCGAGAGGAGCCCTCTCCTTTATCAGCCGCCATCTTGAAAACCTCGTGTGCTTTGCCGGTGCGGTGTTGCACTAAAAACTATTCCTTGTCATTTTATCCAAGACGTACGACAACAGTAGGGGTTGTTGAAAAAAATTGTCGTACGTCTGTAATAAATATGGACATCTGTAAACATACGCTTTGAGTAATTGATGTTCTACCTGTCGTAACATAAAATAACAACATGACAGCATAACTTAACATTCCTACATGTTTCGGCCCCCGCCCATTGGGGCTTGAAGAAACTAGAGCCAGTGTTTATGAAACACAATGACCCCAACTGCTTGACCCTAACACTGCTTGTCCCTAACAGTAATTGAGATATCTTGTTTTTATGTGGCTGTAATGCTGAAATTACACAAGAAAAGCTGTAGTTAATCAGGTCGTTTATTTATCACCCCCTACTAGTTTTTTAAGTTACAGGATAATAGCTCATACAGTTTTAGAGATACAGTCAAACTTGTCTTAGTGGCCACCTTTATTAAGCGAGCAACCTGTCTTAAGCAAGCATGCATTAAGTTCCACAAACTATTCTTCCGCGAAAAACAAAGAAGCATAATACCTTGCATCTTTTATCCAGTGAAATTTCAAAAACCTAGCACCCATGGTTCTAAAGTTATGCTATGCAGTAAAAAGTGGGACGGACGTAAGGACGGAAGGACGGAAGGACGCCAAAACGCGAAAAATTTCAAAGGGCCATAACTCAAGAAAAAAATTTCGGATTTTTTTCAAAAGTTAATCAGTTCATCTACTCATCATCCCCAACCAGCCTGTAAAGTTTCAGGGCAATAGCTCAAACAATTTTTGAGATATCTTGCTTACAAGCTGAAAACACGAAAAAAATCAAAGGGCCATAACTCAAGAACAAAAAATTGGATTTTTTTCAAAAGTTAATCAGTTCATCTACTCATCATACCCAACCAGTCTGTGAAGTTTTGGGGAAAAACCTCATATAGTTTTTGAGATATCTTGCTTACAAACTTAAAACGCGAAAAATTTCAAAGGGCCATAACTCAAGAAAAAAATATAGGATTTTTTTTCAACAGTTAATCAGTTCATCTACACATCATCCCAAACCAGCTTGTAAAGTTGCAGGGCAATCGCTCAAACAATTATTGAGATATCTTGCTTACAAGCTGAAAACACGAAAAAAATCTAAGGGCCATAACTCAAGAAAAAAAATCGGATTTTTTTCAAAAGTTGATCAGTTCATCTACTCATCATCCCCGACAAGTCTGTGAAGTTTCGGGGAAAAACCTCAAATAGTTTTTTTAGATATCTTGCTTACAAACTTAAAACGCGAAAAATTTCAAAGGGCCATAACTCAAGAAAAAAATTTCGGATTTTTTTCAAAAGTTAATCAGTTCATCTACTCATCATCCCCAACCAGCATGTAAAGTTTCAGGGCAATAGCTCAAACAGTTTTTGAGATATCTTGCTTACAAGATTTCATAGTATTTTTTGCAAAGGGGCATAACTCAAAAAAGGGGCATAATCCTGACGAGAAAAAAAACACGGGTCAATTATTTTTTCATGAGGAATCCATATATGAAATTTCAAAAACCTAGCACCCATGGTTCTAAAGTTATGCTATGCAGTAAACGCGAAAAATTTCAAAGGGCCATAACTGAAGAAAAAAATTTCGGATTTTTTTCAAAAGTTAATCAGTTCATCTACTCATCATCCCCAACCAGCCTGTAAAGTTTCAGGGCAATAGCTCAAACAATTTTTGAGATATCTTGCTTACAAGCTGAAAACACGAAAAAAATCAAAGGGCCATAACTCAAGAAAAAAAAATTGGATTTTTTTCAAAAGTTAATCAGTTCATCTACTCATCATACCCAACCAGTCTGTGAAGTTTTGGGGAAAAACCTCATATAGTTTTTGAGATATCTTGCTTACAAACTTAAAACGCGAAAAATTTCAAAGGGCCATAACTCAAGAAAAAAATATAGGATTTTTTTTCAACAGTTAATCAGTTCATCTACACATCATCCCAAACCAGGTTGTAAAGTTGCAGGGCAATCGCTCAAACAATTATTGAGATATCTTGCTTACAAGCTGAAAACACGAAAAAAATCTAAGGGCCATAACTCAAGAAAAAAAAATCGGATTTTTTTCAAAAGTTGATCAGTTCATCTACTCATCATCCCCGACAAGTCTGTGAAGTTTCGGGGAAAAACCTCAAATAGTTTTTTTAGATATCTTGCTTACAAACTTAAAACGCGAAAAATTTCAAAGGGCCATAACTCAAGAAAAAAATTTCGGATTTTTTTCAAAAGTTAATCAGTTCATCTACTCATCATCCCCAACCAGCATGTAAAGTTTCAGGGCAATAGCTCAAACAGTTTTTGAGATATCTTGCTTACAAGATTTCATAGTATTTTTTGCAAAGGGGCATAACTCAAAAAAGGGGCATAATCCTGACGAGAAAAAAAACACGGGTCAATTATTTTTTCATGAGGAATCCATATATGAAATTTCAAAAACCTAGCACCCATGGTTCTAAAGTTATGCTATGCAGTAAAAAGTGGGACGGACGTAAGGACGGAAGGACGGACGGACGAACAGGGCAAAACCAATATGCCCCCACAACTTCTTCGAAGTTGGGGGCATAATAAATGGGCTGCATGATGCTGCCACGCAGAGCTGAATCCGACCGCAAAACGCTTAAAGGATATAAGACTGCCCAGGTAAAGCGGTGCGAGTCGGACCGTCCATGTTTATAAACCCTATTGGTTTCATTGGGCGACAGTGCTTGAGATGTCATTTCATCTTGAGCAGTGTTGGGTAAAAGTCCCACGAAACTGGAAGCAACGTCTCCAAAATGACCTAAATTGTGTTGACGGGGACGTTAAACATCAAATCAAACAAACAATTAGATGATTACTGTGTAGGCGTTCATCCTGCAAACCTAGAGTGTATGTAATGTTCATCTGCGGTAATGATCAAATGTGACCGACGCAGTATCAGTAGAAAGAAAGAAAGAATTACGTAAATGATGGAGGTGATGTCGCCGCCAAAATCTACGCGCGTTGACCAGTTGGAAACCAAACAAACGTCTTCATTGAAAACGTGCTTAGGCGTAAAAAATAGCGGTATTTCTTCTAACATGCTGAAAAAAAATTAGTAGGAGAAACTTTTTTTTTATTATTATTTTAGTTTTTCTCCCGAAAAAAGGTCGGGCTTGTATTTTTTAAGTGTTTATGTTCTTGTACATGGTTTTGTTAACAAGATTGTCATGTTTAGACTTGCACTGTATATTTGTTTGATTTAAGGTTTAACGTCCCCGTCAACACTATATAGGTAATTTTGGCACCGGTGCTTCCAATTTTGTGGGACTTTTACTCTACACTGAGATTAAATGACATCTCAAGACCTGTCGCCCGATGAAACCAATAGGGTTTTTAAGCATGGACGGTCCGACTCGCATCGCTTTGCCTGGACAGGCTTAGATCCTCTAAGCCGTTTACCCGTACTTGTGTGCGGTCGGTTTCAGCTCTGCGTCGGGAAGCATCACGCAGCCCATCTATTTCTTCAAGCCCCGATGGGCGGGGGCCAATTGCACTGTATATCATAATTCATTTTAGATGCTCAAAAAGTCAGCTCTGTATTTTGGAAGGTACTAAATGCCAAAAACTACTAAAATGTACTTAAAGCGCGAAATGATTATGGGAAAATGCAAAGCTTACAACACTGGGTAAGGTCGGAAGTTGAAAATGGAAGGGTCGGTATAACAATCTAAAGTTCGCAACTGCAAGCCATCTAGGCTACACAATAAAGAAAATTTAACATCAGCCATGAGAAAATTTAACATAGCACGAGCATCTAGCGACAACTGAAATCAGTAAGCATACACCGCAGATACTCCCGCAATCTTTTCATAGTCTTCACAGTATAAAATACATGTAATTGCGTTCCGAATACGCGGATCGTTTTACTTGATCAAATCCACGAAATTAAATGAAACAGCCCATTACAAGGCTAAGTGAAGCATGCAGTAGTTTATTATTTTTGTTACAACCATTATTGTGGGCATAAGTAGAACATTTCTTACATAGATACAGATACAGATACAGATACATTTATTTATTAACGTCTCACTTCTGTACATGCAATACAAATTCAAAATATATAACATTATACAAATTGCACAGAACCATTCTTTAAGAATTACGAGAGACGTACATGTGTTTAAAACACCCATGCATTTAGCAAGGCATTAAAATCAGCAGTAAAACACCATACACATGTATATACATTAAAAAGAAGCATAAAACGACTTTATAAAAGCATTGTACATGCCTTAAAATCAATCATTTATAAAGAAAAAATCTTCTCCTGGTAAGGATTTCAAAGCAGGTTTTGGCGCTAAATCTAATTATATCTTGATTATCGCTTCCCAGTATCACAGACAGTTTTTCAGTATTACTTTGCTGCTCAAAACTGGGTAGTCTTTCACTTATGATTGAAAATAACGTTTCCCTTAAATCATTATACAATGAACAGGATAAAAGCACATGTTCTTCCGTTTCAACACACCCGCTACATATAAAACAGGTTCGATCCTCTATTGGTAATCGCTCATATCGTCCAGTTTCAAGTCTTAGTGGTGCTACACCTGATCTAAACTTCGCATAGGCACTGCGATGTAGCTTAGGTCGTATACAAGATAAATACTGCTCTGTTCCGTACATTTGCTTAAACAACCTGTAGGTTCTGAGTTTATTGCCCCCGGTCCCTGACGCTGCACTGTCTCGTTGAAGATCTGTGAGCCACTTAGCCTTATATTTATCAAAAACCTTATTTGACACTTGTTGTTTTAAGGCATCTTTATTTAACTGATCCACGTCAACATCCCATACATTTTCTAGGCCACATTTATTAAATTGCTGTTTTACTCTAATGCACCAATTTTTGTATCGATTATTTCCGTGCGAATTGGCCCATTTAAACACTTTATGATTAAATCGGTTTTCATCCATTACTCTTAATCGAAACCAGTGATTAATAACATATTCCCATTGCCTCGATTCCGTATTTTTCCACCCTATGTCTCCCATCACCGCCGCGTTTGGTGTGTACCGGCCAACTCCTATAAAGAACCTAGCCGCTCTATGCTGGACCGCCGAAATACAAGAGAAGCTTCTGTCACCCCACACCGCTGTCCCGTAACTAATCGTACTATACACCACAGAATCATACAACTTGGTAAATGAGTTATACGGTAGCCCTCCAAGGGCTTTATATCGAGAAATAACTAGTCCTAGAGCTCTAAGGCAGACTTCGACACATTCTTAGCCATCTTACTATAATCTAAGTGCTCGGTCAACAATAATCCAAGATAAGTGTACTGTGCTTCTATTTCTATACACTTTTCTCCAATATTAAACTTACATCGCGTTGTTTGTACCGATGACGGCCTGAAGTGAATGACCTTCGATTTTTCATGGTTGACAAGCAGTTGGTTTTCTACGCACCAGTCACGAAGTGTGTCCAGTATAATCTGTAAATCACGCTCATTTTCACTCATTAAGACCACATCATCAGCATATAATAAAATCGCAACCCTCTCACCATCTATGTCAATACCTAATTCCAAGGCGGATATCTTTGCAACTAGGTCATTTATGAAAAAGTTGAATAAAATCGGCGATAAACTGCAGCCCTGCTTCAAGCCGCAATCAACCGGAAACCACTCTGTTTCAAACCCATTTAGCCGCACACAGCACTTCACATCTTTATAAATTGATAGCAAAGCGTGATACATTCTGCCGTGTATTTCCATACTACTAAGCTTAGAGAACAGCCGTGTCCTATTTATACTGTCGTAGGCTTTTTTAAAATCAATGAATGCGGTAAAGGTAGATTTTCCCTTAAGTTTCCTTGTTTCGATTATGCTGGTTAAAGATGAAATGTGGTCAATTGTGCTCCGCTCTTTCCGAAATCCGTTTTGATAGTCACTAATAACATTATGTCTCTCCTCCCATACCGTCAGCCGCTTGTTCAATATATAACAGTACATTTTATACACAACTGAAGTCAGGGTTATTCCTCTATAATTAAGTGGATCCCTCGTATCCGTGGTTGATGACTTAGGAATTGGTTGGATGATGCCGTATCTCCATACTTCAGGCGTTATACCAGACATAAAACATTTATTAAACAAAGCTAAAAGCGCCTCCGTTAAATTATTGCTTTTCAGTACTTCAGCTGGCAAACCATCAAAACCATAAGCCTTATTTCTTTTCATTGCTTTCATTGCTTCTGACACCTCATGGAATGTTATCGGCTCATTTAATGGGCTATTGCGTTCATCCTCCATGCCTATTACATCAATATTTTCATTTGTATTTGCTGCTGATTCAACTGGATTCAGTAAACGCTGAAAAGTAGAAGTAAAACAAAGATCAGGAATTGATACAATTAACTTACTCCACCCATAAAAGACACCAAAGGGAAAGAAATACAAACATTAAGCGACCAGACCATAATGGAAACCTAAACAAAAGAAGGCCATAAGGACAGTTACTTTCCCACAAAATGGCCATATGGCCATCCAAAATTAAAAGACACAAGTGATACACACACTAAGTAACAAACAACAACATAAATAAATCGCCACAGAAGATCCGCCTTGGAACGGTCAGTGGAAGATTTCCACTGGGGGGCTTAAATCGATTTTACGTGGCCACAATCCTCGCCCTTACTTCCGTCGCGATTTAGACAAATAATTTGTTCAGTCCGCATGAAGGCCTCCTAACTCATCAGTGCAACATCTCCGTGAACACAAAAATCAAAGAACCACAGGGGTGAGACAACGGTGAGGACTCGACAGCAAGAAACCACTGAAATGCTGGAGCAAAAGAAAACCAACAGTTAGACTCCGATGGGCCCAACCAGAGACAGAGCATCAGGCACCAACCAACATTACCTTGAATTAGATCTCTCTAATTCTCAATAAGCCTTTACGTTGGAGCCGTCATAGAATCTGAGGCCTGACCCACCGGCGTGCAATTAAAGAGGGAAGCAAAGTTGCCAACCGTGATTGGGTTAACTACCATGCATGCAGTCTGTCGTATAATATCCATGTTGTACCCAATCTTTTTATATCGAAGAATGATTTTACGAAATTGGGTGCTGAAGTCATTGCGGTGAAAGTCATTTTTCCATTTGTTTAACACTTCATTAACATCTTTTGTCATTTCTCGCTCATCGGTATAAACTTCCATTGGAATTACTTTTTTCCGCTCTTCACCCACACCGGTTCGGCCTATAGTCTTCCAAAATGCTCTGCAGTCCTCATCAGTCTGTCGTTCCAATTCCGCTTGTTGCTGATGCCAAAGGTGTCTCTTTTCGCGTTGAACGGCTTTATCAAAATTCTTTCTTTTTGCTTTAAAAACCTCTCTATTCTTTCTCTTATTATGACCACTAGCTCGCAACATTGCTTTCTCTGAACTACAGAGGTCATTCCATAGTATTGTCAACTCCTGAGTCCACCAAGGCTTTCTCGTTCTTCTCTTTCTATTACTAATACCATCAAGTATGTGAATCTCTTTGTGGTTCAATTTATCTTTCATTTCTTCCGTCACAATCGTAGTAAAGTCCATATATAATTTATCAAGAGAGATTTGTGTGTCTACTTCAGTTTCTAACCTTTGTATAAAACTTCTCAGCTCCCCCTGTTTACCATTTAAGAACTCTGGGGGTATATGCGATCTATCAAACACCGTGAAACTTTTTCTACCGCACTTGGCATTTGAATCTGTTCTGTATGTATTTAGTAAAAAGTCCCAGCTCAATATGGAGTGATCTGGTTTCGATCCTGAAGTCCCCATTGTGTCGGTTATGTTCAAATTATTAATCAGGTCTGCAATTAAAGTCACGTTAGAGTTCTGAAATGATGCAATGTGTTCGTACGGAACTAAACAATAATCAACACCAGAGCACCCTTGAGGGCCTACAAAAGTAAAGTTATTCCCAATACTATTCTGTCCATTTAGAATACAGCAGTTGCTGTCGATCAGAAAGTCGCACATAAGAGAACCGTGCTTATTGACATTGAAATCCAGAACATTTCTATTCTCAACCTTGTCTATTCCGCGTATAAAGTCATCCAGGTCCGAACACCGAGCATTGTAGTCTCCACAGAGGAAAAAAGGCTCATTTTTACAGTGAATATGAATCTGACATAACAGAGTATCAAAAAATTCATTTCCGTCAATATTGCGAGTTGATTCAATTGGTGGTAAATAACACACACAGCAGTAGAAACAAGTTCCCTCAAGCTTAGGTGAAAATTTCAACCACAATATACCCTCATACTCATCATTAATTATGTTTACATTAAATATGTCCATTAAATGTTCCTTAATAAGGAAACCAACCCCACCTGAGCCTTTCTTAGCTCTGATATGAATGTGCTTCCTGTTTTGTCCTATCCACACATATCCAGGCACTTCAATGGTACTTTCATTTAGCAAATGTGTTTCAGCCAGCCCAATTAAGTCAAAATCTTGTGATATTATGCATTGCTGTCTGATATACTGGTTGTCCGAGTTTATATTTACATTCCATCCTCCAACATTCCAAAACCCGCATTTTAATCAGGCATGTGAATTATTTCCATAAAACGGCTCACCCCTCAAAGGGCTATCCCGCTGACTATAATGTCTGTCACTTCTGTCACGATTTGCCTGCCTGTGCCATTGGTTATCGCGCCTGTCCTCGCCTTCACCTCTCCGATCGCTGCCAGCAAAATTATGTCTGTCTGATTCGTGGTACCTTGGTCTCTTCCGCCTTTCCCTTTCTTCGCGATACCCCCGGTTGTCATCCGCGTTTCTACGATCATGTGAACCAGCCCTCCGATTTTTATCACTTCCGCGTCTCCGGTTGTCTCCCGTGTAACTGCGTTCGGGCGAATCGGCCCGTCTATTTCTATCACCACCAGTTCTCCGGTCGATAGCGTCGATATGTCTCCGGTTGCCCCCCGTGTATCTCCGATTGTCACCCGTGTTTCTGTGATAAGACGAACTACTCCTCGGATCCCGTTCATCGTTATGTCTCTGGTTGCCCCCCGTGTTTTGCCTGTCGGATGAACTATTCCTCCTACTCCTCCCAGCGTAACGCGCCCGATTGTAACCATTGTCTCTAACATTATATGACAGATCAGTTCTACTGCCCGTCTGATTACGATCATGACTCTCGTATGTATAATCATGACTCGTCCTATCTGGGATTGTATCTTTTACTCGTACCCGCGACCCTTCAAACTGCAACTCCTGCTTTCCCAGTGTCTTAACAATGGTTCTGATATTTGCATTGAGAACGCGTTGTTGCTTCGGAATATCGTGCTCAATAAAAACATTTTCATATCTCCTACTGTCTTTCAGTTTGCGTTTATTCTTCATAACAGTCACTTTATCTTCCTTACTCCGCATTTTTGCAACGACTATCCCTGCCCGACTCTCTGCCGAGCTGGCTTTACGCTCAGCGCTATCAACAGTCACATCTCGTAACTTTAAACCGTCCTTTATTAGCCCGTTCACCTCACTCTTAACATTTTCCTGTTGCCTTTCTGGTAAGTTTCTTATAATAACGTTTAAGTTCTTATCCTGGTTTGCACTATGTTCCATATCGACTACCATACGGCCCTCACCATCGACTTTTTCTTCAAGTGTTCTTAACCTTTTCTCAAGATCGTCTAATTCCTCGCCTAACTCCTTCTTCACGGTAGAAACTGACGTGGCCATCATTTCTGTGAAACGTTTGAACATACTGTTTTCAAATGTATCTATTTTTGACTGAAACACCCTTTCAATGTCATTAAATTTCTTTTCCATGCTTTTTTCCATATCTGAATATCTTGATTCCATTCTGTCGAAAGCATTGACTAATTTTGATATCTCAGTTTCACCAGCTTTTAGTCCACCTTTACCCTTACATTTGCCTTTCTGCTTACCACTATCCCCTTTTGAAGCACCTCGTGACTGAACAGTTTTTCCTTCTATACACTCAGATTGTTTTGCGTCTCTTGTATTAACACTAAAACTATCAGCATTCTCCGACCCATCTTTGCCAGTCTCATCACCAGTTACATTACCATTTTGCTGCACCCGATTAGACACCGTGTCATTTTTATAAAGGGTTCGTTTGGCTTTTTTCATGTCTCTAGAAACTAAAACATTGTCATTTTTCATTTTTTTCACACAACTTTCTTCTGGTAATGACAAATGTCTCTTTCTGCCAGTAACTACTTGGAATGGTGACGTCACCTCAGCGATTTGCTGTATTGACATGACAGTTTCAACATATTCACTGGCTTCACTAACCTCCAGGAGATGAGCTTTATCCCGACTTTGTTCGCGCTCCGTGTCACACCCTGTGTTAAACTCAGAGTGCAATCTGCGTCTCTCGTCGTCACCCGTGGTAACGCTAGGGTGATTCCCGGTGCACCCCAGGGTAACACTAGGGTGTTTCCGTGTTTTATCCTTGGAAGACGTCAAGATAAGGTCCTCGTTGTGGTCCTCGTTACACCCCAGGGTCACACTAGGGTGTTTCCATGTTGTATCCTTGGAAGACGTCTGGATTTTGTCCTCGTTGCACCCTAGGGGAACACTAGGGTGTTTCCGCGTTGCACCCTGTAACGTCAAGGTGCTGTCCTCGTTGCACCCTAGGGTAACACTAGGGTGTTCCAGCGTTGACTCCCCGGCAGACGACAGGATGTGGTCCTCGTTGCACCCTAGGGTCACACTAGGGTGTTTCCGCGTTGCACCCTGGGGTAACGTCAGGGTGTTGTCCTCGTTGCACCCTAGGGTAACACTAGGGTGATCCCGCGTTTTATCCTCGGAAGACATATTACTCGAAACACTGGCCCTTTAGCTCATAAACTGGTTTGCCTATTTTAACACAGTTTTGCACAACTCCAATCGAGTGTACTTACATTGGAGTGTACCACCACTGAACTCACCAAATTATTAACTTCATGTTTTACTGCCATCAAAAACGTGTGATTAAAAATTGCGACAAAGTCTTTGAAAGATCAGAGATAAATCTGTTTTCGGTCTATAAAAATTCTAATGAAGTTTTAAATAAATTGAAATCCAGACGTTTCCGTATCACGACTCCCCGAAATCACCGAAATCACCCCCGAAATCACCGAAATCACCACAGAAATAACCGAAATCACCACTGAAATAACAGAAATCAGCATTGTGGAATTAATATATGGACATGTATAGTGTATTTAGCTTACAAACATTATTTTTATTGTCAATGATGACTTTTGGGTACCTTTTCAGCCAAAAACACTTAAAATTGTACGCTCGGGATTTCTTCCGAAAAGTATTGAATATCTCCGTAAAAATGCTGATATTTTTTGTTTCTGCTCCAAACATAGATTGTGCCACTCGTTAGATCCGCTTCGCCTATGTGGTTCGAACGAGTATCCACAATCTATGTTTAAAGCAAAAATGAGAAAAGTATAGAATACCTCGGTAAATCACGATTTTCTCTCTAAAAGGGAATCATTATGAAACACATCCTTTTCAAATATATTGGAAAAATTTACTACCAAAAAAAAAAAAAAAAAAAAAAAAAAAATGAAAATTTTCTGCTGAATAATTGCGATGTTTTTTCTTGTTTCCTTTTCATGATTTCGTATATATTTCAAACCGTTTTGCATTTACATCATCTTGTTTATGTATGTAAGAAATTGGAGATTTCCCCTATTGTGCTGTCTCGTAAATCAATTTATTTTTGTTTCTTTTTATCATTCTATGTGGCGAGAACAAGAGCATCACGAAAACACACCTATATAAATTTGACTCATTTAAACCCCTTATATAATAATACTGGGGTTTGGCAGGGGTAAACAATAGTTTCCTTAGGTTGTGGGTACTCGTTAGAACCGCATATTTGTAGAGGAGTGTTTTCGAGATTTGGTTAAACTGTTTATCTATTGCCCATAAGGTTGTATAAATAAAGGTACAAAATAAATATCTTTTGTTATTCGTTTGTTTTATTTGTGGTTTAATGTCCCCGTCAACAGTGTATAGGTCATTTTGGAGCCGGTAAACCGCTATTCCTACGAGTAAAATATGCACATAACGAAGACTCAGACCAGCCTGTCCACTGGCGCATTTTGAAATCGCGTCTATTCGAGTAAACACAAAAGGCGTTTGTTTTGTTTCTATTCAAGTTTCACGGCCCAGTCAAGAAAATTTAGGTCATTTTGAGCCGGTCAATTTGTGTATCGATACTTGTAAGCTGTTAATGTATCAGTTTACCTATCGACTCTTTTCTGTGGTATGCCCCCGGATGTAGGGTTATCTGTAAGCTTTTAACCAGCAGTGGAATTTCTCGCCCCAGTCAACACTATTTAGGTCATTTTTGAGCCGGCCATTTTAGCAATCTACACTTTTCCTGGACAGGCTTATCCGTTAGCTGGTTACCAGTACAGTGCACATTCTTTCGCAAGAAACTGGCAACCAGTGGAAGGGAGAGATTGGCCGTACAAAAAAGTTCCACAAAAGAGCGCTGCCGAATCCGGCACGTATCGAACTTGATCATCCGTCAGACTCACATCCGACTGAGCTACAGAGGTCGGCCAAAAACAAATCTGATGAAAATTTGGATATTTTATTTATTCCTGCATCGAACATAGATTGTGGGAACTGGTAAGAACTCGGCGATTCTGGCGGTCCTAACGAGTACCAACAATCTTCGTGACTACATGTGCATGTATCGCAATTACAACTAGTTTTCGGGTTTTCTAATAAAAATTGTTCCAATTTCATATGCAACAAAAATAAAATACATTCAAGAAGCTTTAGGTTTGTTAAACGACCAAAGGGATCCGAAATGTACCCGAAATAACGGCCGATTTTAATTAGTTTTAATTCCCATTTACCGCTTTCCAATGAAAGGAAATTACCTTAAACTATATATATTCATGAAATTTTGTCATAAT
The DNA here is from genome assembly GCA_963580285.1 of Lucinisca nassula. Lineage (NCBI taxonomy): Eukaryota > Metazoa > Mollusca > Bivalvia > Lucinida > Lucinidae > Lucinisca > Lucinisca nassula. Next base: position 157,927,863 of record OY757011.1, on the reverse strand, counting down.
AAAAGCATTTTAATGAGTTTTTTCTGTTTTCATTGTTGATTTCTGTTATTTCAGTGGTGATTTCGGTTATTTCTGTGGTGATTTCGGTGATTTCAGTGGTGATTTCGGTTATTTCTGTGGTGATTTCGGTGATTTCGGTGGTGATTTCGGTGATTTCGGGGAATCGTGTTACCCTTCAAATCTGCCTATTTATGAATTTTCCACCCTTTACACCCTTTTGCAAGTCTCGCTACTTTGGACATCTCCTTCCTGATGCCCGGGACTTCCGTGGAGTGTGGGCCATGTTTGCTGATGTTGGCTCGGTGGTGGCGCCTATAAGTCCTTGGGTAGGCGTCTCTTGCCTGATGCCTCCAGTTGACCTGTCTCATGAGCTACGTCAGTCTGTGTGTGCTCGGAGGGGGATGTGCTGTGTTTGCCGGGTTTTGTCCATCATCCGTTTCGGTTTCAGAACTTTGGGACTGAGACACACTGATGAAGATTAAATATCAGAAAGGCATCTGTGTCACTAAATTTGCTATAGTTACGCCTTAATTACAATACACTTCCTCATAATCTTATAAAAGAAAACTTTAATGACTTAACTGAATGAACATTTCATAGGGAAGACTCCCTTTATCTTGCCAGTAATGTAAAAAATGCTTTTTTCACTTCTGAAGAGCATAAAAATTATACTTTATGGTCATGTCAGAAAGTGCGCAAAGTTCTCACCTTTCTATTTGACAATATTTACATAAGATTTGGTACTAAGTTATTTAGACAAGTTGTGGGTATTCCGATGGCCATGGGTACAAATTGCGCGACCCTTATGCCTGATCTATTATTTTTTTGTCATGAAAGAGACTTCATGATGTCCCTTTCCGTTGAAAACCAATCATTGAATAAAAATAAAAAATGAGTTCCTTTAAGAGCAATGAAAACATTCATAAGAAAGGAGATGGGTCATACTACGTAGTTTCGGCTAACAAAGCCTCATCAGTGACCCTGTAATGATCCGACAACGAAAGCCAGAGGAAACATTCTGCAATTTTGCGAATTTCGAATAGGCAGTCGATTCAAAGACTGATATAAATCAAAATGGCCTTTAGCTCGACTTCTAGATATTTGGATGATTTATTAAATATTGACAATACCTATTTCGATGCTGTGCTCCCCTTGTTGCAGATTTGTTTCTGTTTTGGTATGAAAAAGAATTCATGTTGTCCCTTTCTAAAGATAAACAAAGTTATTGAGGCGTTTAACCATACCTCTCGATATTGGATAATCTTTAAAATATTGATAATGTTTATTTTGATCAAATGGTTGATAGAATTTATCCAAAAGAATTAAAGTTAAATAAGGCTTATTCTGATGACTTTGAAGCACCATTTTTGGATTTACTTTTGACTGTTTCTAATGCTACTGTCTCTTCCAAAATTTACGATAAAAGAGATGATTTTAATTTTGGAATTGTAAATTTTCCTTACTTAGATGGTGACGTCCCCAAGGCTATGTCTTATGGGTTTATATGTCACAGCTTATTCGTTTTGCTAGAGCTTGCTGTCATGTTGATGACTTTAATGATCGCAACAGAATTTTACCAGCTAAACTTCTAAAACAAGGCCATCGGTATCATAAACTGCGCAAAACTTTTTCAAAATTTTATCGTCGACATTACGACATTATTTCTAAATATGGCATTTCTTTGAAGACGCTTCTGTATCAGGGACTGTCGGAACCTGAGTTTTATGGGGATTTAATCAGGGTTGAGAGCTCATCAACAATCCGACGTAAGATCAGAAGAAAACCACCAGTTAGATCACGGAGGGTCGAACCCAGGAAATATCCGGCTCCACCCTTCCCGAATTCAAAGGATTTAGGGTGGGACCGTCAACAAAGGGTCCGGAGTCCGAACATCACAATCCAAAAAAGGAAAACCAACAATCTCAAAATCAAAATCATCGCGTTTATCATAAATTTTGCACGAAACAAACCCATCTACAATAGATAGATGTAAATCCAAAAACGGGGCCTAGGTATCAGAAGAATTTGAACTGAGTATCTGAGGGTAAATCTGACTGATCAAACTATCGAAATAGGTATTATCAATATTTAATAAATCATCCAAATATCTAGAAATGGAGCTAAAAGCTTCAATGATTTCAGACTGGTTTTCAGCAGAAAGGGACATCATGAAGTCTCTCTCATAACAAAACAAAACAGATCAGCCACAAGTGGTGCGCAATTAGTACCCATCGGAATACCCACAACTTGTCTAAATAACTTACTACCAAATCTTATGTAAATAATGTCAAGTAGAAAGGTGAGAGCTTCACACACTTTCTGACATGACCATAAAGTATAATTGTTATGCTCTTCAGAAGTGAAAAAGCATTTCTTACATTACCTGCAAGATAAAGGGAGACTTCCCTATGAAATGTCCATTCAATTAAATCATTAAGTTTTTCTTTTATAAGATTATGAGGAAGTATTGTGTAGAGGATGGAAAAATCATAAGTAGACAGACTTGAAGCGCGAAAACGTCTGAATTTCAATTTATTTAAAACTTCATTAGAACTTTTTTATATACCAAAACAGATTTCTACCTGATCTTTAGAAGCCTTTGTCGCAATATATTATCACATGTTTTTTATGGCAGTAAATCATGAAGTTAATAATTTGGAGAGTTCAGTGGTGGTACAAGAGCTTGAATTTGCAATAAACCGTGCTTTGTATGGTCTTTTATGAAGTTTAGGTAACCAATATAACGTAGGAAGCTTGTCTTGGCCTTCTGTAACACAGACAGCAAACTTGGTGGCGGAATGACAAATGTGGTCATCCACTAAAGCCCTCTGTACAGCTAAAGGCTGAAGTTCATAGGCCTTAGTACCACCAAGTTCTTGCTGAAGAGTGTTAACATACGGAAGCCGTCAAACAACGACCACATTGTTAGCGGCCTTATCAACTGGAGCCAAAACAAACTCACTGATCACTGATGAGGCCTAATTGGCCGAAACTAGCTAGTCTGGCCCAGAAAATATATACACTCCATTTTTTCCAGTTCTGTGGTGTATCCCTTGCTTTCAAAGGATAACCCTTTCTAGAACATATTTAACGTCACTACAGCTGGTGTCTGGGAATGTGTGGCGGCCGTAAAAAGTCTCCCTGCCCTACATCATAGTGTAGTTTATATTTTCTTGTCCTTTTGGGATCATTGAGGCCATTGTAGAATTTTAAAAATATCTGAGGGTCACTGATGAGGCCTAATTGGCCAAAACTAGCTAATCTGGCCCAGAAAATATATACACTCCATATTTTCCAGTTCTGTGGTGTATTCCTTGCTTCCAAAGGATAACCCTTTCTAGAACATATTTAACGTCACTACAGCTGGTGTCTGGGAATGTGTGGCGGCCTTTAAAAGGCTCCCTGTCCTACATCATAGTGTAGTTTATATTTTCTTGTCCTTTTGGGATCATTGATTCGATTGTAGAATTTTAAAAATATCTGAGGGTCACTGATGAGGCCTAATTGGCCGAAACTAGCTAGTCTGGCCCAGAAAATATATACACTCCATATTTTCAATACCGACCGTACATTCATGTAAAGATGTGCCTCCTAATCATATTCATTACTCACAACTTGACAATATACACACGTTCTCGAAGCATAGCGGCTCTGTCTTTGTGCAAGTTGTAGTTTACACATTAGTTGGAAACGAGTTTGTCAATAAAATCATGCAATTTAAGGTAAGACTCTCATCAGATTTAATTTTTAATCTTTCCAGAGTTTGTCGAAGCTATATAACTTTGAAATACAGTTGCACACTGAATAAAATCTAAAATATCTTGTAATTTCCGACCTCTGGTAACACACGAATTTTTGCATTCGTTGTTTACATACCAGATACATCCGATGGAGGGTACAGCGAGTCTGGATACTGTGAAACTCGTCCTACTCATAAATAAAAAAGTCCCTGTGGCTCCAACTAATGATAGTGGGGATAAGTTAGAAAAAATTCTTCTTTAATCCTTCTCGTACGGACCGCAATTCCCCCTTTCAGTTATCTAACCATGGCAGATTACGATAGCTTATACATTACGATAACACACCCGTGCGACATAGTGCATTTTTAACATCTCCAAAATGACCATTTTTCTGATGAAAATCTGTGATATTTTTCTTATAAATACTGCAAACATAGGTTGTGGGTGCTCGTTAGAACCGCCTCATTGAGGCGGTTCTAACGAGTACCCACAACCTATGTCTTGGAGCAAAAATAAGAAAAATAATGTATACCCCCGTAAACCCCAGTTTTCTCTATATAAAGTGGGGTATAGGGGGGTCTTCATTTCACGGACTTGTTCACGTGATGTAGGTTTACAACTGAATCAGGGGGTCGACTTTGGCTTATTGGTTAGAGCGGCCGGTGGGATCAAATCCCAGCATAGGTGAAGATTTTTCCAGCTTTGTTACGGCTATGCCGTTAGAATCCTGAAAATGTATGCTGTCTGTATCTAATGAGGAGGTTATGGGGAATGGGACACCTGGCTGATTTTTTCGCCATTTTTCAAAGGGAGACAACTATCGGGACTTCCTGTACGCCTTTCTATAAGCTCTGTCCCACGGAAAAGGGGGTCTTCTTTTAAAGGAAAGAATTTTCTCCTCAGCAAGCCAATTCTTTCCTTTAAGAGTTGACCCCTATTGACATGGGAGACAAAAATACATTTGCAGGAGTTGCCTCCCCTGAAGCTGTTCTCATTCCCCTTAAATGAGTGCAGATAGCATACTGTGGAACTTGAATGGCTCGCACACCTATGGCTCGTTTACAAAGGTTAAATCAAATTTGTTCATTACGAAAACACGCCTATATAAATACATTGTAACCTTTATATTCGAAAAAGTGAAAATTCTAAGATGAAAAATTGTTTTCTTTTTCTTATTTCCGCTCAAAATATAGATTTTGGTGCTCGTTAGAATCGCCTCATCGAGGCGGTTCTAACGAGCTCAAAATATAGATTGTGGGTACTCGTTAGAACCGTCTCATCCGGTTGTAGATTTTACTTGTTCAAATTTTGGAACAAGTATGGAAAGGAGTTTAGGTGTCTGAATATTTAGGGTAAATACGGTAACAGAACTCCTGTTTTCTTTCTGTAATGTGTTCCTTGTTTCCAAAGGTCATCTTCATAGCTTTATTCCTTTGTACCCAGATAGTTGCTGCCAGATATTGGTCCTGTGTTTCCTTGTTGAGCAAAATCGTGTCCACCAGGCACAAGTTTTATTCCTATCAGCTTCCAAGAAGTTGACCCATTTTGTACCGGAAGTTCCAAAACGGGTGACTGCGCAGATCAGACGTCACATAACGCGGCATCTGATCAGGGCCTACACTGTTTGCAAAAGTGTTCAGTCATTTTTATGCCCCCGCATCGGATGATGCCGGAGGCATATAGTTTTTCGGTTTTCCGTACGTGCGTCCGTGGGCACGTGCGTACGAATGTACGTCTGTCTGTACGAATGTGTGTTCATAACGTACGTAAGTAATCCTGTTAGACTCAGGTTAAGGTATTTGTATCAGGTAGAACCTGAACTCATATTTTCCAAACCATGTGTTGGATTTGGTTCATATTTGGTATCATTGTAGATATAGGTCCAAAGTTTTAGTCTGCAGTATCCCCACCCATGCCAACGACCTCAGGGTCAAGGTCAATGACTTAGAATGTTTTAATGTTAAAGACTCAGGTTAAGGTATTTGTACCAGATAGAACCTTATTATTTAAGAGCTCATATCTTCCAAACCTTTCTATGGCTTTGATTCATATTTGGTATAATGATAGATACAGGTCCAAAGTTTTATTCAGCGATACCCCCACCCATGCCCATGACCTCAAGGTCAAGGTCACGGACTCTGAAATTTAAATGTTAAAGACTCAGGTTAAGGTAGTAGGTAGAAACTGACCTTTTATGATTGATTTGGTTCATGTTTGGCTTGATGATATAGGTCGAAAGTTTTATTCAGCTAAACCCCCACCACATGCCCATGGCCTCAAGGTCAAGGTCACAGACTTAGAAATTTTCAATTTTAAAAGTTTTAAAGAGCTCATAATTTCCAAACCATACGATGATTAAGTTTAAATTGGCTATTGATAGATTCAGGTCCAAAGGTTTATTGGGTATACCCCCACTCATGTCTGAGACTTGAAGGTCAAGGTCACATACTTTTTCATGTTAATTTAATAGTTCATATCTGGTGAACCATATGATGGATTGTGTTTATATTTTGTACGATGATAGATACAGGTCCATAGTGATATTCAACAATATCCCACCCATGCACATGACCTCAAGGTCAAGGCCACGGACTCTGAAATTTTTAATATTAAAGACTCAGGTTAAGGTATTTTTACCAGTTAAATTTTTTACCTGACCTTTACGAATTGAGTTGGTTCATGTTTGGCATGATGATAGATATATGCGTGGAAGTATCATGCAGCCCATCTATTTCTTCAAGCCCAGATGGGCGGGGGCCGAAGGCATCCTCGTTATGTTTCCTGGCCTGGCACTTTGATGAATCCTCAATGTCTCGAACTACCTCTTTCTCGAACAAAGCTTCATAGTCCCAAAGGTGTTCGAGCCATTGAAGTTCGACATTTGAGTTAATACGTTGATCCCTATTTATCCTGAAAAAAAAAGTAAAAGTAATGAACATCCCTTTAAACCCCACTTATATACAGAAACGTGGGGGCTGTGGAGTATTCATTACTTTCTTTATTTTTGCTCAGAAACATAGATTGTAGGCACTTGTTAGAACCGCCTCAATTTATATCTGGACTAAAACTAAGAAAAGTATCGAACATTTTTATCTGAAAAAAAAAAATGCTGGTTCTAGGGATAATTTTAGCATCGTAATGGTAGTTACAGCAAAATCTTCACCATTCGCCATCCTCTATATTTTCAAGAATAGGCAATCAAATTTCAAATATGGAGAGCCCACTTCAAACTCTCAGGCACGTAAGGGCTGAAAGTAACGTGGATGAAACTTTGTCGACTCTCGTTATTTACAACTCCAAAGGACTTGAATTTTTGGTTTTGATATAGCAATTGTTTAAGATGTTTGTGATTACGAGAGTCAACTATGTACCAAAATGTTTTCAAATTGTGTTCCTGCGAGTATTTGTCTTGTGTACAACGTAAGCAAAAGTAAGCATGGCTGATAGTATAGTAAAGATAGAGAGAAAGGTTCCAAAATTTTTAAGTTTCGGAGAAATAAGGCTTTGCATTCCATGTGCAATGTCAAGTCTACTTTAAATACAATATAAATACTGATGTCTGCTCTAGAAGCGTTAACCATGATGCGTTAACTATAATCAACTGCAGACTATGGATTTAGCCGTTAACGTAATGTGGCTTAATGTTAACGACAAGTGAACCCCTATTTAATAGCTGTGCGTATGCAACGAGGTAAAAAGGGATCGTGCCTACCTGCACTAGCTGGGTTATCACTTATTTCTGTCATTTGCGCCCCCGCCCACGCATGGGGGCTTGGAGAAATATATTGGGAGTTGAAACCGACCGCGCACATGAGTTTACACTGGAAAACTGCTTAAAAGGTCTAAGCCTGCCAAGGCAAAGTGGTGCGAGTCGCGCCGTCCATGCATATAAACCCTATTGGTTTTATTGGGCGGTAGGGCTTGAGATGTCATTCCATCTCAATGTCTGGTAAAAGTCCCACAATATTGGAAACAATGTCTCCAAAATGACTTTAAAAGTGTTGACTGGGACGTTCAACCTCAATTCAAACAAACAAAAATACAACATGAATTTAAGAATTCGTCGATATAGTTGTTTGTTTGAATTGAGGTCTTACGTCCCCGTCAAAACTTTTAGGTCATATTAGAGACGTTATTTCCAATTTTGTAGGACTTGTACCCAACAATGAGATGAAATGACATCTCAAGGCCTGCCGACCAAACAAACTCAAAGTGTTTATATGTATGGACGGTCCGACTTGCACCACTTTGCCTGGGCAGGCTTAGACTCTCTCAGCGGTTGACCAGTACCCATGTGCGGTGGGTTACAGCTCTTTGTGGAAGCTTCATGCAGCCCAATCTATTTCTCCAAGCTCCGATGGGCTGTACAGTGGTTGTAAGAGCATATGTGCCGAAAACAGTGTCATTTCAGGGGTCATGAAAGATATCATAGTCTCGCACGGGTGGTATCCGTATTGTTCACTGATCTCAAATAAGGGTGCAAATGAGAATCAAAGATCTGTAACGGGTGGACATGATTTTCCCTTTTTGGTTCAGGTTTTCGCCCCCAAACCCCTAGAGTGTAACATTAGGCCGTAAAATCAAAATTAATAGAGAAGAAAAAATGATCTCAGGCACACTTTAGGGTACGGATGAACCGTCAGGAGAAACAACTCTTTTAAAATTTCTTTTGACTCCCCTTTTCAAGAGGGTATACTCACGAAGACGAATTTGCTCCATCTTTTATACCCACTCACATTACAATGCTATGGGTATTATGATATATCCTTCGGTGTCTGTCCGTCTGCCCGTTGGTCCGTCCGCACTTCATTTCCGATCGACAACTTAGGTTGAAGGGGTTTCTTCATAGCATACATATTTATATTGGGGATCTGTTCTTCTGGAGTGTTAATGGGCAAAAATCCGCAAAATTGTGACATTTCTCTGTTTGTTTGAGGTTTAACGTCCGAGTCAACACTATATATTTACATTTCCGGTGTAAAGTCTAATGTAAACTTGTAGAAAACAATGCAGTTCATACTTCCATGAACGCATCGAGTCACGTAATTATCAGTGACGTCAGTCTAAACCATTGTTCTCTATGGGCGTTGGTGACGTCAACACTGTTTCGCTCTTTGTAGAAAAACAGCGTGTAAATCTTTTTCAGCTTTGAAAGTTTGCTCTAAAAGCATTTTTTCGCCCAATGATGAGGGGCAAAGAATGTAAATAATAAAAAAAAAAAACTATTTTTTTTTCTGCTTTTCATGAAAGTATGAACGACAGCGGGTCGCTAGCAAAGCTTTTACTTTGCACAAGACCCAGTGCGTTCATACTTTCTTGAACTGCAGAAAAATTAAATTCATTTCTAATATAGATTATTTTGGAGACGTTGCTACCAATTTGCGGGACTTTACCCGACACAGAGATGAAATGACCTCTCAAGCCCTGCCGCCCAATGGAACCAATAGGGTTTATAAACATGGACTGTCCGACTCGCACCACTTTGCCTTGGCAGGTTTAAACCCTCTAAGCGGATCACCAGTACTCTTGTGCGGTCGGTTTCATCGCTGCGTTTGTTTGTTTGATTTAAGGGTTTAACGTCCCAGTCAACACTGTAAAGGTCATTTTGGAGACGTTGCTTCCAATTTTGTGGGACTTTTACGCGACATTGAGATGAAATGACATCTCAAGCCCTGTCGCCCAATGAAACCAATAAGGTTTATAAGCATGGACGGTCCAACTCGTGCGCACCGCTTTGCCTGGGCAGGCTTAGATCTTCTAAGCAGTTTACCAGTACTCGTGTGCGGGTCGGATTCAGTGGAAGCATCATGCAGCCCATATACTTCTTCAAGCCCCGATGGGCAGGGGCCGTTCATCTCTGTGTGGAAGCAACACGAGCCCAATCTATTTCTTCAACGGGGCGGTGACACTTCCCTGTAATGTTTGGCGGGGCTTGTATTCCTTCACTTAAATCAATAAATGGATGAAACTTCACAGATATATACCCCACTAAAGGTAACACTTTATGACCAAAGCAGCGTTTTTTCAGGGAACTTTCGGGTCTTGAGTTATCTACCCTTGATATTTAAAATGAATGTATGAATAGAATAAATTGATGAAATTTATATATTTATGGAACGAATACTATAGGAAGAGTATTAGCCTGTAGTGGCGATGTACCATGCAGTTACCGTGGTCCTTTTTAGTTCAGAGGGAAAATGAACAGAGAGCCCCAAAAGTTGTCGCCGGCATTAATATTCATTAATATTCGACGTACCTATCCCCCACTCAAGATCTATTGTATAACACAGTCCTTAAAGTTCCCATGTTCGTTTGTTTGATTTGAGGTTTAAAGTCCCCATCACCCGACTTTATAGGTCATTTTGGAGAGGTTGCTGCCAATTTTGTGGAACTTTTACCCAACATTGAGATGAAATGACATCCCAATCCCTGGCTCCCAATGAAACAAATAGGGTTTATATGCATGGACGGTCCGACTCGCGCCACTTTGCCTGGATAAGCTAAGATACTCTAAGCGGTTAACTTGTGCTCATGTGCGGTCGGTTTCAGCTTTGCCTGGAAGCACCATGCAGCCCAATCTATTTCTCCAAGCCCTATGGGTGGGGGTGAAAAGTACCCATGTCCACCTGGATGCTATCGCCTACGCCTCCGCTACAATCGATGGAAAAGAAGTGTTACCTTTCACAGAATAATTTAGTTCTGCAATAAAACATAAATAATAAAAACATATTACGATGCCTATGTAAATGGCTATTTTATTACGTATTAATGATTTGAGACAGCGGTCACATCATGAATCTGTCCGAAAACCCGGATGATTGATCTATGACAGCTCTGCTGGCATCTGTATATAAAAGCTGGACCGGGAGAGGTGAGCATAGCAAGGACTCAGCCAGCCCATACCACTTGTATACAGCCTTCACCCATAAGGTAAGAAATGTTTTATTTATAGTTTATAACATTCGTTTTAAGATTCTGATCAGGTGGCTTGATCTGGATCTACACTGTTTTGAAAAGTTGGGGTTGTTCTCTTCAGCAGGATTAAGAATTACCATCTTCAACCCTATTTTTACTGGATAAAAATCCTTGTAAATAGCAGATGTACATTCAGAAATGTTACGATAACACATTCGTGAGGCATAACCTTTATTACGAACATTTTTCTGATGAAAATTTGCGATATTTTTCTTATGTTTACTCCAAACATATGTTAAGGGTCCTCGTTAGAACCGCCCGTCAGCATATGTTTTTGCGCAGAAATAAGAAAAATATCACTACATTTCGGATGAAAAAAGCGCCTTATCTGGAGTTACGATTTGAGTCCTGTAGAGTTATTGTTTGTCTTATTTGAGTCCTGTAGAGTTATTGTTTGTCTTATAGGACAGATATGAACTTATCAATTTTATTTTTTGTCTGTCTGTGTCTGACCTTCTCTCTCCCCCCCCCACCCCCACCCGAAACTCTTTCAATACAGTGAAAACTTTCGCAGGACGAACACGCCTTCTAACTGGAATCGGCGACTCTTTATCTCTATTCAGCATTTCAGCAAATATTTGAAATGATCGCCAGCATTGAAAACTCCTGTTTAAATATAGAAAAATGCGGTTTATATTATTAAGGGTGTATATTATTTTTTCTTATTTCTGCTAAAAATATAGATTGTGGGTACTCGTAAGAAACGCCCAAATGACACGGTTCTAACGAGCACCAGCAGTCGCAATCTATATTTGCTGTGGATATAACAAAAATCAAAGCGCTGCAAATTCTACTGTCGGGAAAATTGTCTTGAACGAGGACTTAGACTGTTTCGTTTAACCAACAATGTAGATCCTGATCAGACACCGGATGTTGCGGCGTCTGATCTGGGTCTACACTATTGCCAAGACCAACACATGATTCCAGGTCAGATTCCATAAATAACCCTCTCAACACACTCTGACCTCTTAACGATAAGAATAGTGAGGTTGTTTTTGTTTTATAACCGTTATCTGGATTTCTTTACAAACGTGGACATCAGCACTGAAGAGCTTCTATGCTTTGTAACTTTGGGTCGATTGACGAAAAGTCGACCACAAAAAAAAAATCAAACTTTATAATTGCTTGGACAGAGACTGTCACATGGATGTGCTATTGCCCCCGCCCTCTGGGGCTTGGAGAAATAGATTGGGCTGCATGGTGCTGACCACACACGAGTACTGGTAAACCGCTTAGAAGGACTTAGCCGAGGCAAAGTGATGCGAGTCAGACCGTCCGATGCATATAAACCTTTTGGTTTGACTGCGCGGCTGGGCTTCAGATGTCATTTCATCAAAATGTCGGGTAAAAGCCCCACAAAGCTGGAATCAACGTCTCCAAAATTACCTAAATAGTGTTGATGGGGACGTAAAATCTCAATTCAAACAAACAAACAAACAAACCAGGATGTGCTATCCTAGTGTGTGACTAAAGGTACGCGAGAGTGTCCTTTTCAGGAGCAAATTCTTTCCTTAATGAGTAGAGACCATTTTTTCGAGGGTCTTAATTTACAGATAAGAAACGAGGAGTTGCAGAAGTTGGTTTAATACAAACATGCAACCATCACGAAAACACGCCTGTATAATTCTAAACTCATTGAACCTCACTTTTATGTAGTAAAACTGGAGTTCACAGGGGTAAACCTTATTTTTCTTATTCTTATAGATTGTGAGCAGAAATATGAAAAATATCACAATTTTTCATCTTAAAATTTTCGTTTTTTTTCGGCGGTAAATTTTACAATGTATTTATATAGGCGTGTTTTCATAATGTACACTGCAATCAGTAGTATATGAAGTAACATGGCTGAGTTGAACCCGTTCTTGAGTCCCTACGAAATTCCTCTACATAAGAAATAGTGGGTGAACATTTGAGATATTTTCGTCTTTTATCTTGCGGATGTATGCTGTGTGTACTCATTAGAATCGCCTCATCTAATGAGTACACACAGCATACATTTATATTATAGAACACCGAAAAAGGTCCAAAAACTATCCCCGTTATACCTCTGGGAAGTATCCCTCTGTGGCTCGAACTACCCCAGATTTTCGTTGTCTTAAAGGCATTCGAGTCATTAAAGTTCGACTATAGTGTAACTTCAATGGCTGGAACATCGATGACTCGTTTACTACGGCTGTTTCGAACTCGTTCTTCAGTACATAGGAAATATCCCATAATTGTATATACAGTGAAATTCCACTATTAAGATCACCTAAATTTAAGACTAATTCTGCTTTAAAAAGCTTATTAAGAAGGGCGCAGTTACTCTGTCTTCGAGTTTTCTTTTCACAATGTCCTTTGGTCAGGGACCACCTTTGGGACTATTCAAAAGTGGTCTGTAAGACCAGTTTTGAATAGTCCCAAAGGTGGTCTGAATTTAGGAATTTTACTGTATTAGCATATCTGGATTAATTATGTCTTATTTGATCTCAAAAATGTATGTTCGGTGTACTCATTAGAAACGTCTCGTTGAGAAGATTCTAATGAGTACATTCGACATACTTTAATTTGAGAGAATATGGCAAAGATATCCCTATTATGTCTCCTGCCAGGATTCCAGGTTATTAAACGTTCTTCATGCTCAACGCACTTGAGTATTAAATTTGTCCTGCTCATAAATTTTAAATTGCCAACAGTTGTTGGCATTTTAAAATTAATAAGCAGGACAAACCTCATTCTATGCTGATCTGAGCAGACAAACTGTCTTATTGGATCATTTATGAGCATTTCGAAGCTCATCCTAAGATGAGTTTTGTTTGTTTGTTTTTGGAGTTTAACTATTTAGGTCATTTTTGAGCCGGCTAGTTTACCTACCCACACTTTTTCTGGGCAGACTTATACGTAAGCGGTCAACCAGTACAGTGCACATTCTTTCGCCAGAAACTAACAACTGCCCTTCTTGACTCAGCGGAAGGGAGAGAATGACCGTAGAAAAGATTTCATGATCAATCTCCACGAAAGAATGTTGCCGACCACGGCGTGTCCCGAATCTACATCCTCCTATATATCGCCAGTCAGACGCGCACGCATCCGACTCAGCTACCGAAACCGGCCTCAGATGAGTTGAGCATAAAAAAGTTTTTGAACCTAGGGGTCTGATCTGCTGCTTTGATAGCACCCAATGACACCCAATGACTCGAACTACCCCTGGCTCGAACATCTTTTCATGGTCCCAAAAGGTTTTCGAGCCTTTGTGTTCGACTGTATAGTGGGAAAACATGGCATTTTTGTGTTAATTTCCAATAAATCCTATTACAGCCAAGATGAAAGTCCTATGCCTTTTGGCGCTCTGCGTTGCCATGGCTAATGCCTATTATGGAAAGTATGGTCGAGGAGGTGGCTCCTGGGGCGGTAGAGGTTTTGGCGGCGGTTATGGTGGTGGAAAGGGTTATGGCGGCGGTATCATCGGTGGAAAGGGTGGCTACTGGGGCGGCAGGGGATACGGCAGTGGATTCGGAGGTGGCAACTTTGGCGGTAAAGGATATGGCGGTGGTTTTGGAAGTGGATTCGGAGGTGGTTACTTTGGCGGTGGTTTTGGAAGTGGATTCGGAGGTGGTTACTTTGGCGGTAAGGGCGGCTACGGCGGTGGTATCATCGGCGGTGGAAAGGGTGGCTACTGGGGCGGCAGGGGCTACGGAAGTGGATTTGGGGGTTCATATGGTGGTGGAAAAGGTGGCTACTATGGAGGTAAAGGATATGGCGGTGGTTTTGGAAGTGGATCCGGAGGTGGTTTCTTTGGCGGTAAGGGTGGCTACGGCGGTGGTATCATCGGCGGTGGAAAAGGTGGTTTCTGGGGCGGCAGGGGCTACGGAAGTGGATTCGGAGGTTCCTTCGGTGGTGGAAAAGGTGGCTACTATGGAGGTAAAGGATATGGCGGTGGTTTTGGAAGTGGATTCGGAGGTGGTTTCTTTGGCGGTAAGGGTGGCTACGGCGGTGGTATCATCGGCGGTGGAAAAGGTGGCTACTGGGGCGGCAGGGGCTACGGAAGTGGATTCGGAGGTTCCTTCGGTGGTGGAAAGGGTGGCTACTATGGCGGTAAAGGATTTGGCGGTGGTTTCGGAAGTGGATTCGGAGGTGGTTACTTTGGCGGCAAGGGCTACGGCAGTGGGTTCGGAGGTGGTTCCTTCGGCGGTGGCTCCTGGGGCGGTAAAGGATATGGCGGAGGATTTGGACGTGGACTCGGTGGCAGTTGGGGAAAAGGTTATTAAACTATTTCAGATAACAAGGTAAGTGTATTCATTTTATAATTCGCGCAGTGAAATCAATGCATATCTAAGCAGCCATCTGACCAGGATCTAGATTGTAATTCATTTTTGCGAATTCGTATTTTACCAACTAATATTTGATTGACTCAAATTCATAAAAGGGGTGGCGAAAATGATTCATTCAGCAGGACAAGGTTTAAAACTGACTGCACTGTACTTTTCCGCACAACATTTTATTAACTCAAATATGACTATAGCTGCCCATACAAAATGATATTAGCAACTGTGTGTACAGATCAGACGCCGTTTAACACGATGCCTAACAAAGGGCTGCAATGTTTGCTTAAATACAATATTTTCTTGAAACAAACAAGCAATTAAACAAACCAGACGCTCTTAGCATTTAATGTGGACTTGTTGATAGCTGGATTCTATGTCACATAAGGCTTAATACGGACTTTTCTAGAAAAGGCAGCAATAGATATTTAACCCATATATTTGCCTAGCAGTCCTTTTCTGTGACATTGGCAAACAGTCCAGATCCAGATCAAACGCGGCGTCTGCTCTGGGTCTACACTGTTTGCTTTAAGACCATTCATTTTTTGTAAAATTTCCCACAAACAAAAACGAAACCGGGACCCTTATAATTGGAAATGGAGCCCTCCAAACTTATCAGGTGTCATATATGGGTTAAGCCAGGAATATCGCATCTGAAGCTGGAAAATATATATGTAAATATATGTAAAGTCACCTGTCTCTGAGATGGGGGTACACTTTAACCCATTTAGTACCAGAAACCCCAAATTGGGTACCCTTGCAATCAGTACAGGCCCAGATCAGACGCCGCAGAACGCGGCATCTGATCAGGGCCTCCACTGTTTGCTAAAAGTTCATTCATTTTCCAAATCAATTTTGAAGAAAACACAACCTGACAGCCCTGAATTTTGAAATGGACTCCTGCTATATATAAGGAGGAAGATTCCATTTGGTACAAAAAGGGTTAAGGAAAGAATTTGCTCAAAAAGAGAGCAAACTCTTTCCAGTAAGAGCAGCATCTGCAATATGAAATGGAAAATGCTATTTTTAGTGATTTCTCTTTGTTGCAAATGCGTATGCCTATATATGGCGCTATGCCAACGTATGTGTGTGCATAGACATCACCTAAATATGAAACATTTCTTTTCTTCATCGAAGGGGACTCCTTTTTTAGGAAAAGCTGTGCTCGCCTTTCTTTTTTCTTTTTCTTTTCAAGGGCACCTGGCAGATTTGTCCGCCATTTTCAAAGGGAGACAACTTTCGGGACTTCCTGTTCGCTTTTCCAGAAGCCCTGTCCCACTGAAAAAAGGGTCTACTATTAACTCTTAATGGAAAGAATTTGCTCCTGAGGAGCAATTCTTTCCTTTAAGCGTTGACCCCTATTGACATGGGAGACAAAATTACTTTTGAAGGAGTTACCTCCCCTGTAAGTGTTCCCATTCCCCTTAAGAGAAGCCCTGTTTTCGGAGAAAGCCGCTTCGCGATCTCCCTTGTTGAACCGTATTAATCCTTTCAATGAGAACTCAAAGATCTTCATTTTTCTTTCTTTCAGGAACGACTCCATGTTGACGATTTGCAAGCCGACGGCAGACGAGAAATCACAGCCATATTTGTTATTTATGTTGTTGATTGTTGTTGATCCAAAGTATATATATATACGTCCTTGTAGTAAAAGCATGACAAGAAAACTTTCTTTCTTTTTCTATTTTACTTCATGCCCATTAACCTTTATCCCGCTGAACACTACAACCCATGCCTTTGAAAACAGTGTAGATCCAGATCAGATCCGGATCTGCACTGTTTTACATGCAGTTTGTGAACTGAACCAACACATTATATCAAGTAATTTGATTGATGGATAGTCAGAAATGGGTATGGCTAAATTAATTTATTCAGCAGGATAAAGGTTAAGAAACAGCCTACACTGAATAGAACTGAAAACGCTACATCAAAACGTAGTGGTTTGCAAAATTATACGAGGCGGAGTGTTGTTTTGGTTGTTTGATTTGAGGTTTAACGTCCCCTTCAACACTGTACAGGCCATTTTGGAGATTTCCAATTTTGTGGGACTTTTACCCGACATTGAGATGAAATGACATCTCAATCCTTCTCGCCCAATGAAACCAATAGGGTTTATAAGCATGGACGGTCCGACTCGCACCGCTTTACCTGGACAGGCTTAGTTCCTCTAAGCGGTTTACCAGTACTCGTGTGGGGTCGGATTTCAGCTCTGCGTGGGAGCATCATGCAGCCCATCTATTACTTCAAGCCCCGAAAGGCGGGGGCCGGCGGAGTGTTGTTATATTGGCATGTAAAGTGAAAAGGGGTGTTCAAGCCCAACAAAAAATCGGCCTCCTTACAAGCACGATTAGCCTATAAGATGCCAATCACGACGACTGTTGTCTGTTTTGTCGTCTGCTGGTTATTTTAAAAGTCACTGTTACAAACAGTGTGGGCTCAGATCAGTCTGCAATCTGATCTGGGACCACACTGTTAAGTATAAGTTTGCAAGAAGACCCAGCAGACAACATAAACGGACGACATTTTCAGTTACAGTTTAAAGATTAGAATATAGTATTCTTTGCTTAGGAAGAATTGGGTCAACAGGCATCTAAACAAGCACGCACAGCAAACACTCTGTTAAGACCCTGATCAGAGTGCACGCATGCGCAGACTGTCTGAATCTTCACTGGGTGCACATGTTGGGAAACTCGCTTTTGCTTGGTACTGTGCCTAGTTCTGTTCGAATCAGGATTTCTTAACCTTTGACCTGCTGAAGAAATTTATTTTGCAACACCCAAGTCCGAGTATATGTCGCTATTAACCCATTTAGTACCGGAAACCCCAAAAACGTGTACCCGAGCAAACAGTGAAGGCCCAGATTAGACGCCGCAGAATGCGGCGTCTGATCAGGGTCTCCACTATTTGCTTAAAATTCTGCCATTTTCTAAATCAATTTTGAAGAAAACACAACCTGATACCCCTAAATTTCGAAATGGACTTCTGCTGTATATAAGGAGGAAGATTCCATTTGGTACAGAAAGGGTTAAGACCACCTAAAATTAAGACTAATTCTACTTCAAAAAGATTATTTAGATGGGTGCAGTTATTCTTTCTTCTTGTTCTCTGCACAGGGACAACCTTTGGGACTGTTCAAAAGTGGTCTTAAAAGACCACTTTAAGACCATTTTTGATCAGTCAAGACCACTTTAAGACCACTTTTGATCCGTCCCAAAGGTGGTCTTAATATAGGAATTTTACTTGTTCATATATTCAAATTCGCAGACTGAATTACATAAGTGTAGAGCCTGATCAGATGGCTTTTTCATCTGATCTTGATCTACACTCTTTGCCAAGGTTTGGGTTAATCGTATTCGGGTGGATAACACTGGCCCGTGCATTTTCCATATAGAAGTGTGCTTGTATGTATATGGAAGGAACGATTTGACAACCCTTCCTTTATACAGAGAAAGTTTGGGTCCTGTCAACACTTTTGGGATCATATCGACTCGGTTATTTCACATACTCACACTTCGACTTTGGTTAACGGTACATCACCGCAATTCTTCATTGTTGAATCACCTCCAGCCATCAGGAAAGAATGATCCTTGTTACTGCACTCGGGGATCGAGCTCGCGAATTCCATATCACGAGCCTGACTGAGTGATGACCTAGGCCGAGAGTATACAGTGAAACTTCAATTACTCGAACATGAATGGCTCGCTTACGATGGCTCACTCGAACTCCATCACGAAAAACACGCCTATATGAGTTTTACCCCTTTCAAATAAAGACCCAATTTTATATATTAAAACTTGGGTTTACAGGGGTATACGTTATATTTCCTATTTCTGCTCAGAAACATAGATTGTGGGTACTCGTGCCGAGGCGGTTCTAACGGGTGCTCACAATCCATGCTTTGAAGAAAAAAAATCAGAGTTATCAAAAATTTTCAGTTTTGGGGGGGGGGGGGGGGGGGGGGGGGGTAAAATGTTCAACACACATGTATTAAGATATTATCTTCTGCGCACAACTTATAAAATAAAAAAAATCATGTCCCTTCCCGGGTTCCGTAGAAACCCGCAGATAACACGAAAAATTGATTTCGTTCTTTTCTCAGTTTCATGAATGTTGCGTGAACTTAGGATTCAACAAAATCACTAGAAGCGAATAAACTACTCGCCTCATAAACTATGGATCTTCGGTTCGATCCCAGGCTTCTCCAGACTTTCTGACGAGTCTTTAAACCGAGGTCCCGTCTCCGTATGACCTTAGTTGTTGGTGGGACTCAAACACACTTACTCATCACTCGCCAAAATCTCCAGGTATAAAATGTAAGCAGGGGTTTTCCTAAATAGCGAAAATAACACATAAAAAAATAAAATAAGAAAAACATATCAGGTCGCATCGTGTGAACGAAAGACCATTTCACACGGATAAAATGAGTCGAATGATACTAAAGTTAGAGCCTATATGTTTCAATCATTTTTCTCACTGCACGCAAATCGCATACATATGGGCCCCGTCAAGCGATTTTGGTACTTATCGCCTATGCGAGCAGCGAAGGTTCAGGCGAGCCTGCGCATCCGCGCAGTCTCGCCAGAACCTTCGCTGCTCGCTCATACAAGCAGTGGATCAAGAGGAACCTTCAGACAGAAAGCCATATCCCTGGCCCCTCTGAATGGCTGGGCATGCACAGTTAAAATTTGTCATGACGGAATGCTCGAAGACACAAATTCGCTCGACGAGGCTCATATGATCAACGAACGGAACCATTTACTGGTGCTATAAAGTTGAACATATTTGGGAGGTTCTCACACACATGTTGTTTATCTTCAGGTCCATCGGGGCTCGAAGTAATAGATTGGGCTGCATGATGCTTCCACGCAGAGCTGAAACCGACCGCACATGAATACTGGGGTCCATCCTGCCCTGGCAAAGTGGTGCGAGTCGGACCGTCCGTGCATTTAAACCCAATTGGTTTCATTGGGTTGCAATGTCGAGTAAAAGCTCACAAAATTGGAAGAAACGTCTCCAAAATGACCTTGATAGTGTTGACGGGGACTTTAAACCTCAAACAAATAAATAAATAAATTCAGTATGAAACTGCATATTTCGACCAAGAAGTTCAGACAAGATGGCATGGATTCTTAATGCTCGTTCGAACTGTCTCATTGACGCGCCACTAATGAGTGCTTATACGCTTGATGCTCATTCGAGCTGCATTAATGATGCGGTGCCAACGAGTGCATGGATTATTTATGCTCCTTCAAACTGCCTTAGTGATTCGGTACTAGCAAGTGCATGGATGGCTGGTGCTCGTTCGAACTGCGTCATTAATTAGGGGATAACTGTACTGAAAATTGTCATTTGGGGAGGTAAATCGGAGGTTTTACGGTCGCAAATTTCGTTTTACGGCGACGCGTCAGCGAAGCCGTTAAACGTAATTTGCGAACGTAAAACCGACGCATTCTAATGCATTTATTCGGTTGTTTTCTTAAAAAAGTGTGCTTTTTGCTCAACGCGACAAGCGCTGTGAGCTGCGTAAAACCAAATACCAGCCAATGGAAAGCGGTGTCACATTACGAGCGTATGACATCGGGTTTCCGACAGTATATCGCAGAATATACTGTCGCAAATTTTTAACGTTATCCAATCAGACGTTGCGTTACATACGCCGGTGCATTAGAATGCGGAACTAACGAGTGCATAATTTTTTATACTCGTTCGAACTGTCCCATTCATACGGTACTAATGGGTGAGTGCATAGTCTCTTTGTGTTCATTCGAACTGCCTCATTGATGGGGCAGTGACTGGTAGATAGGTTCTGGGTGCTCGTTCGAACTGCCTCCTTAATGCGACACTAACGGGTACATAGATTCTGGGTGATCGTTCGAGCTGCATAATTGATGCGGTACCAACGAGTGCATTGGTGCTTATTCGAACTGCTTCATTCATGCGATTCAAACGAGTGCATAGATTCTTGATGCTCATTCGAAATTACTCAAAAGTGCGGTACTAACGAGTGCATAAAATATTTTTTGATGCTCGTTCGAACTGTCTTATTGACGCGGTACTAATGAGTGCATATAGTCATTGAAGCTAGTTAGAACTGCCTTAATGACGCGGCACTAATTCAACATGCCTTATTGATGTTGTATAATCGAGTACATAGTCTCCTGGAGGTACTAATGGGTGAGTGCATAGTCTATTTGTGTTCATTCGAATTGGCTCATTGATGCGACACTAACGGGTACATAGATTCATATCGGTTTCATTGGGCGACAGGGCTTGAGACGTCATTTCATCTCAATGTCGGGTAAAAGTCCCACAAAATTGGAAGCAACGTCTCCAAAATGACATTTACAGTGTTGACGGGGACGTTAAATGACATCACAAGCCCTGTCGCCTAATCAAACCAATAGGGTTTATAAGCATGGACGGTCCGCCTCGCACCGCGGTTCCTGGACAGGCTTAGAGCCTCTAAGCGGTTCACCAGTACTAGTGTGGGGGGCCGGATTCAGCTCTGCGTGGAAGCATCATGCAGCCCATATATTTCTTCAAGCCCCTATGGGCGGGGGCCGTTAGAGCCTTCTGAATACTAACGATCGTTTATCACTTTAATTTTAGATTAACAATGGATATTTATTTGAAGCTCCTCGTACTTTTACTTCTCATCATCTTAACAAATCCATGCAATGAACACCCTTTGAAAGCCTACTTTATTCAGTGAAAAGTAGAGTTTACAGCTTAGAGATTATTTCCTTTCATGACTTTTCAAAACGTAGAATGTGGGTACTTGTTTGAATCGCATCAATAAAACAGCTGTAACGAACAAACACGGTCTAAGGTTTCACCAGAAATAACAAAAATATCTAAAACTTTCAGCCCTGGAGCCAAGCATGTTTGCCTTATATTTTATAGGCATGTTTACCGATAGGATCTTCTATAGGCGGCTATTCTCCCCGCTTCTCATACGTTTGTTTGTATGGTGCGCGAAAAAAGTCACGTAAATAGTCATGGAAAAAAATCACAGGAAAAAAAGACACAAATAAGAAAATAAAGAAATATTCTACTAAAAAGGATGTTGCTAATAAATGAAAATAATGACAACACCTACTCTTCGGACTTTTACCTATATAAAGTGATGTTTGAACGGATGTTCATTCCACGGTTCACTGTCTTCACTTCTAATTTGTTAATGTGATGCATACATGCTTATGGAGAGTGTCGAGTTTCTAAGACGATGAATGTTAAATGTTCATTCACTGACAATATATATTGATATTTAGAAAAACAAGATAATCAGGTCAACAAGCCCAAGCAATGGATATACCTTATAACCCCACTTTATATAGAGAAAAGCGGGTCTTGCCGAAGGTAAAATAATTATACCCTATTGATATTTTTTTTTCTTTTTTTTTTCAAAAACATGGATTGTGGATACTTACTAGAACAACCTCATCAAGGTGGTTCTTACTAGCACCCTGCATTTTGACTAGAAATAAGAGAAATATTCAACATAATTAAAACAAATTCTGTGACTTTTCTTCCGTGCCTTTTTGCCTACCCAAAACTGTTTTTTTTTTCCTGTGACTTTTTTCCTACTGACAACTTCAAATGCGTATGTACCGTCGTTTGATCAAATTTTCTTTGGACACTCGGGATGTTTGTGGGCTTTGTTGCTTTTCTAAGCAACCCTTTTATCACTATTGCACGACCCGCAGAAAAAGCAACCGACTGAAGTCGGTTGAGTTCTAAGAGTGCCCTAAAATCACCGTGTCATTCTGTCATTCGGTCATTCTGTCAGTCTGTCCGTCCGTAACCCGTTTGTGAAAATTGGTGATAGTGACTTAACCGCTTGGAATATTAAACAATTTTGGCATACTGATAGATATCAATGAGATCTAACCAATGAACTTGCGAAATATTACATTCCATTTAGTATAGCCTCGCCGAGGCGAAAAATGTGAACATTTTCGAAGTGCTTCTCCTCAGAAACCGTTAGGCCGATTGAAGTCAAATTTCATATGGAGCCTCTATGGGATGCGGGAAACCAAAATTTGCTCATGGGGTCCAGGTCACATGACCAAAATGGCCGCCAAGCCATATATGGTCTGTCTGTCTGTCCGTCCGTAACCCGTTTGTGAAAATTGGTGATAGTGACTTAACCGCTTGGAATATTTAAACAATTTTGGCATACTGATAGATATCAATGAGATCTAACCAATGAATTTGCGAAATATTACATTCCATTTAGTATAGCCTCGCCGAGGCGAAAAATGTGAAAATTTTCGAACTGCTTCTCCTCGGAAACCGTTGGGCGGATTGAAGCCAAATTCCATGTGGAGCCTCTATGGGATAGGGAAACCAAAATTTGCTCATGGGGTCCAGGTCACATGACCAAAATGGCCGCCAAGCCATATATGGTAAAAACCCTTCAAAAATAGTCTTCTCCAGAACCACTGGGCAGATTTCCACGAAACTTTATAAATAGCATCTGGGACGTAGACCCATCATAAATTGCTAAAATGGTGACCCTGGGTTGACCTTGACCTTCTTTGGGTCCGTCCGTAACCCGTTTGTGAAAATTGTTAATAGTGACTTAACCGCTTGGAATATTCAAAAAAATTTTGGCATACTGATAGATATCAATAAGATCTAACCAATGAACTTGCGAAATATTACATTCCATTTAGTATAGCCTCGCCGAGGCGAACAATGGGAAAATATTCGAACTGCTTCTCCTCGGAAACCGTTGGGCCGATTGAAATCAAATTTCATATGGAGCCTCTATGGGACGCGGGAAACCAAAATTTGCTCATGGGGTCCAGGTCACATGACCAAAATGGCCGCCAAGCCATATATGGTCTGTCTGTCTGTCCGTCTGTAACCCGTTTGTGAAAATTGGTGGTAGTGACTTAACCGCATGGAATATTTAAACAATTTTTGGCATACTGATAGATATCAATGAGATCTTACCAATAAACTTGCGAAATATTACATTCCATTTAGTATAGCCTCGCCGAGGCGAAAAATGTGAAAATTTTCGAACTGCTTCTCCTCGAAAACCGTTGGGCTGATTGAAGCCAAATTTCATATGGAGCCTCTACGGGATGGGGGAAACCAAAATTTGCTCATGGGGTCCAGGTCACATGACCAAAATGGCCGCCAAGCAATATATGGTAAAAACCCTTCAAAAATAGTCTTCTCCAGAACCACTGGGCAGATTTCCACGAAACTTGATAAATAGCATCTGGGACGTAGGCCCATCATAAATTGCTAAAATGGTGACCCTAGGTTGACCTTGACCTTCTTTGTGCCTAGGTCAAACTTTGACACATATGCTTTTGTATTGGAAAAGTGAGAATGCATTTTATCCTGCAAACGATTCAGAATACAGTACTTAAGTATAAGATATATTTTTGCTCCTTACGATAAGGCGCATTTATTGGGGGAACCGTTTTAGGTCCAGGTCACATGGCCAAAATGGCCGCCATACCCATATATGGTAACACTCATAAAGCTAAAAGCATCCGGCGGGTCGTGCACTTCAGTTGAAGCACTGGTTCTGAACATTGATCGTATTTTGCTTTATAACGTGAACAAGTCCGTGCAACTAAGGCCTTTTAAACCCCACTGTGTATACAGGAAAGAGGTTTTACCAGGGTTATTTTTTCATAGTTCCGTTTCAGTTTATAGATTGTGGTTTCTTGTTTGTTTGTATTTGGGTTTAACGGCCCAGTCAACACTATTTAGGTCATTTTTGAGCCAGCCAGTTTACCTTTCCACACATTGTCTGGGAAAGCCTATCCGTAATCCCCGATGGCTTGTTTAACACGGTTGGGACGAACCCGTTCTTGAATATCTATGGCATTTCTCTATGTCAGAAACAGTGAGGTGAAATTTCGGATATTTTCGGCTGAATGACAAATGTGGTCATCAACTAAAGCCCTCTCTACAGCTAAAGGCTGAAGTTCATAGGCCTTAGTACCACCAAGTTCTTGCTGAAGAGTGTTAACATAGTGAAGCCGTCAAACAACGACCACATTTTTAGAGGCCTTATCAGCTGGAGCCAAAACAAACTTATTTTTGTTATGGTTTGTCTTTGGGTGTCTGTGATACTTATATTATTTTACTTTGGATGCCTGTTGGCCATTTTGTGGGAAAGTAACTGACCTTTTGGCTTTCCGCTATTGATGTTTCCATTAGGTCTGTTGTTTCATGTTTGTGCTTCTTTCCCTTTGGTGTCTCTGATGGGAGCTGTGGGTCGATTGTATCGATTCCTGATCATTGCCCTCACTTCTAATTTACTATGGAATTCTTGAATACTTAGTTTAAGGTGACGTATAGACGTCTTAGGTTTAGGAGGTAATAAGTTCGTATTTTGCGAATAAAAAGAAATGCGTTTGTTCCCTAATTTCAGAATGCTAAGTTTCCATTCCCTAAGAGCTTTATGCTCAACATACTCTCGTTTACACTATCGATTACTAAATTCATTCAAGGCAGCAGCGATTTCATCTCTACATTTATTGAAATCAATTTTAGAAGGAAACCGATATTTCAGTCCTTTAGATAATTATATTGCGTACCCTAGAATCAGGAATAAGTTTTAAATTGCCAGTAGTAATATGACCAGCAGCAGGATAGCAATACACTGGATCTTTACAATCACATGTATCAGGAGTGTAAGTGGCAATATCAAGATCAGAAACAAGTTTATTGAAATTAAAAATGATAGATCTAACAGGTTTATTGTATTTGTAGCAAATTATGGGTGTTTCAGTATTTTGAAAATAAGGAGGAATGGATGAAATAACCGAACATTTTTACTAACAAAAGATGAATGAAAACCTCTTTGTTTATGTCCTAAAGTTTAATCACTACAAATGGTTTTAAGTGACAGATCCTATGTTTCTTCTTCATTATTAAATATCTCAGAGCTCGTTAAGAGCTGTACATGAGAGTATCTTAGTTTATGAAGCTGAGGAGCAGTATTTCAGTAACTTCATTTTTGTAAATACTGTACCTATCAATGGAATGGGATTTTTTGTAGTTTTCTTGTTTTTGCTCTAAAATATAGATAATCTAAGGCAAATATCTATGTTTTAGAGCAGGTATAAGAAAACAGAGAAATATCAATATTCTAATAAAAAGCTGAAAGGTTGCCTTTGGAAACAAAGAACACATAAAAGAACGAAAAGCGGAGACTCGGTTTTATTGAGTCTCTTCATACACAGCAATGTAGTTTGCAAGGCTGTATACCCTCCCTAGCACCGGATTAATTGGTATGTGATTTTCAATGTAACCAGATTGGGCTCAATGATCCAAAAGGAAAGGAAAATACAATCTGCACTATAAGTCTTAATTGGGAAGATAATAGCAATCTGCCTACCCAAAAATTTTATGGCTGTTTGTGAAAAAGAATCTATTTTTTTTTTTTTTCTCAGAAAGGAATTTTGTATCTCCTTTTGTTTCCTCAAACAATTTTTTAAGGATGGCCACAGTGCTACCATAACCCAAATTCTGCCTCTAACACCAATATTGAAAAAATAAAGGTGTTCAGCAATACATTATTCATGGAACAACAAGATTCCTATTTGGTCTGGCCAGCTTAGCCAGATCCGGAATCTGCCTAGTCAAATAGGAATTCATATATGGACTAAACAGAATTTAGCCAGATCTGGAATCTGACTAAAATACTACCGATTTCAATATCCATTAGACTTTCAGTCAAATATAGCAGATCAAAGGGGTAATTTCTGAGGTCAGTGCACCAGAAAGATTCCCCAAACTTTCACTAAACTATTTTTTCTCCAGACTTGTCCCAGGTGATTGACATGTGGTAGACATGTCTTATTGGACATGTGCTAATAACAGAAAGGGGAAAATGTATCTAATTGGATACCTGCCCAGTTATTGTGTCATAATCTGTCTAATACTTTTCTATCCTTGTCAGTTTGTGACATCATAATCTAAAGTTCAAAGGATGCAGCAGCAGCTTGTAAATGAGTTATTGAGTATGATGTCCACTCCAAAGTCTAATGAATATTGAAATCGGCAGTAAATATTATTTTAGCCAGGTCCGGAATCTGCCTAGGCCAAATAAGAATTCATATTTGACATTTGGTTAAAGATTCCGGATCTGGCTAAATTCCTATTTGGATTACGACATATGTATTCGATACAAAATGTTGAGATGTATTCGCATGCAAATTTTATAAAATTCTATGGGAGAGCCCATTTACGTATTCTTGACCATTTTTTCAGTATTTTTTATGCTAAATTCTAAATTTAGCGACCCACATAACTGAGGTAATGACCAAATATGCCCGACTTAGTATAAGTAGGTAGGTACGTAGGTAGATAGATAGATAGATCATACCTGGCCTATGAGAAAAAGAAGAAAATGATATGCGAGCGCATTCGGGTCCAGTGGCAAAAAAACTTGACTCGTGATCGAGCGGTTCCGGGTTTAAGTGACATGCCAGGCATCATGCGTTGTGTCTTTGTGCAAGACACTTTTCAGAGACAATCGACCGACCAGTCTCTGGGCTAAGTGGACATCCATGCTTGCAGGTTCTCCGACCTAAACAGTAGCGAAGAGTAGAGGATACTCCCTTGGGTATATGGACGTATTTCTTGCTTCCAAAGGATAACCCTTTTATAGAACATATTTAACTTCACTACAGCTGGTGTGTGGGAATGTGTGGCGGCGGTAAAACGTCTCCCTGCCCTACATCATAGTGTAGATTATATTTTCTTGTCCTTTGGGATCATTGATTCCATTGTGGAATTTGAAAATATCTGAGGGTCACTGATGAGGCCTAATTGGCCGAAACTAGCTAGTATGGTCCAGAAACATGTACACTCAATATTTTTCACTTCTGTGGTGTATTTCTTGCTTCCAAAGGATAACCTTTTATAGAACATATTTAACTTCACTACAGCTGGTGTGTGGGAATGTGTGGCTGTCGTAAAACGTCTCCCTGCCCTACATCATAGTGTAGATTAAATTTTCTTGTCCTTTGGGATCATTGATTCCATTGTGGAATATGAAAATATCTGAGGGTCACTGATGAGGCCTAATTGGCCGAAACTAGCTAGTCTTGCCCAGAAAACATGTACACTCCATATTTTTCACTTCTGTGGTTTATTTCTTGCTTTCAAAGGATAACCCTTTTATAGAACATATTTAACTTCACTACAGCTGGTGTGTGGGAATGTGTGGCGGCGGTAAAACGTCTCCCTGCCCTACATCATAGTGTCGATTATATTTTCTTGTCTTTTGGGATAATTGATTCCATTGTGGAATTTGAAAATATCTGAGGGTTACTGATGAGGCCTTATTGGCCGAAACTAGCTAGTCTGGCCCAGAAAACATGTACACTCCATATTTTTCACTTCTGTGGTGTATTTCTTGCTTCCAAAGGATAACCCTTTTATAGCACATATTTACATCTTCTGTCAGATCCGCTTCATCGGCACGGGCATCTGACTAAAGGGCCAACTTCCACAGAATATTGTCACTTCTGGACCCCTTGAGGGCTTTAAGAGTGATCTTCCCTAAACTACATAAAAACTGTTTTTAATGTGTTCTGTTGTGAGGCAAATGTGACGAGAGTCCAACTGATATCGATTTGCAGTTGGGCAACGCCTGCTGTCCTTGCAGCAGGTAGGGGTAGAGGGGGATCGTTGTTACTTCTTCTGTTTCCCTCCCTCTCTTCTCCTCTACTGCCTCTTCTATCTCTTTAGTCCCTTTCTATGGGAGACAACAGAAAGTGACCGACCAGGGTTTACATGTCGTTAAACCCAAAACAATTGTTTGAGCTTCACCGCCGCTTTGCACGTAGCCTTGGTATGACGATGCTCCAATTTTGGTTCTGTGTGCACGTCATGGGAAGAAAATTAGATAGGGTGATTCAGTGGACACTTTAAAGTATCCTGAAGCACTAGCCTTATACTGTGGATTTGGGCTAATCATCACTTTGTAAACCTTGGAAAGGTAGAAATCCACAGGTAGCCAGATAGCTCATTGTGTCTCTTACTATTCCCAGGGTTTTATTTTATACCCCTGAGTAATAGTTTGTGAATAGTTGTAATTGCTTAGCCAGACGAGAAGCGCTTTCCACTCTACCGAGAAGCTCCGATAAATGCGTCGTTATCTCGTCGGTAACTCGTTGGTCCCTGCGAGGTGCTTGGTTTTACCGGCTAACCTTTTCGGGTTAGTGCGGTACGTTTCAGTTCAATTCAATTCTCAGATTGCCAAATACATTTTAGAGCATCTCACATAAAACATATACAAACACCACAATAGTCTTCCAAATACAGGAGTAATTAAATGTTTTAAGCAAACGTCGGTATGACTATTTGTAAATTATCATGCATCATACATTTATACATATGCATACGCAAACATATATATATATATATATAAAGAAAAATCAATAAGTCCGAGTTTGCCAAATAACACTATATTTTCAGTAAACTTCTACCGCGGTTTCACTGCATTTACAACAGATTATCAAGAAGACATTTTAAATTACATACGTACATTTATATGATTTTAATCTAAACGCGTATCGCCGTTTCGACTTTCCCGCGATCAAACTTCAGCGTTTGATGCAACGGTCTTCGAAAAGAGATTTTTAAATAGAATTAAAGTTGATGAAGAATTTTGTAGATTTTAAGAATTATCTGATTTTTTTTCTTACCTTTTGGTTTGCTTACCGTATTTGTGCGATAAGAAACAAAGCTAAAATAGCAGTCTCGAATTCGAATAAATGTCTTTTCGACTCTGTAAAGATGGTGGGTTATCGCGAGAAATTGAACGATATTCCATGTGAGATTTGGGTGCTTTAGTATGTTGTTCCAGCCTCTCTACAGTAAAGCAAACACTCCGTGTGTTTGCTAATAATCAATAATAATAATCGACCTTATTTATAGAGGGTAACACATTTAGTACAATTTTATTTGTTTGATTTGAGGTTTAACGTCCCAATCAACACTGTCAAGGTCATTTTGGAGACGTTGCTTCCAATTTTGTGAGACTTTTACCCGACATTGAGATGAAATGACATCTCAAGCCCTGTCGCCCAATGAAACCATTAGGGTTTATTAGCATGGACGGTCCGCCTCGCACCGCGGTTCCTGGACAGGCTTAGATCCTCTAAGCGGTTTACAATATTAATCTTCAATTTGGCCCTCTTTTCCTGGGAAGGAACCAGTACTTAGCAATGTGGAGTCTCTTGCTCAAGGAAACAACACTTGGCGCTTGCGGGGATCGAACCGGCTACCTCTCGATCTCAAATCCGCTGCTTTATCACTGCACCACAGCGCTCGATTTTGTCACATTTCTGTTGTAAACATGGGCTGTGGCTTGCTACCCGCAATCTGTTTGAAGCAAAGCCGTAAGGAAACCCATGTATTTCCATAAAAATTCCATTTTTTTCTTTATAACATTGAGTTTATAGAGGTACTCACTGCATGGACTTGATACTGTGATGTATGTATGTTTTGGAATGCTCGAGGGAAAATGGGCAGTCGTGGCATATTCCTCTTTGACATGGTAAAATATTTTGTCCGATGGAAAAATAGGCTTAACCCATTTTGTACCGGAAACCCCAAAACGGGTAATTGTCAAACAGTGGAGGCCCAGATCAGACTCCACAGAACGCAGTCTCTGATCAGGGCCTGCACTGTATGCAAAAAAGTGCAGCCATTTTCTAGATAAGTTTTGAAGAAAACACAACCTGACACCCCGAATTTTGAAATGGACTCCTGCTATATTTAAGCTGAAGGAAGATTCCATTTGGTACGAAAAAGGTTAATTAATTAATATGAGCTAGCACTTGAGAAGCCGGCCTCGGTAGCTCAGTCTGCGCGTCTGACTGGTGAGGCGGTTCTAACGAGCACCCACAACCTATGTTTGCAGTATTTTTAAGAAAAATATTACAGATTTTCATCAGAAAAATAGCCTTTTTGAAGATGTGAAAAAATGCACTTTGTGGCTAAGGGTGTGTTATCGTAATGTATAAGCGGAGCCCCGCCAGAGTCTTTGATACTTGCAGGCATGTAGATACAACTTTTATAGATTTTTTTCTTAAAATATCTTGAAAATATATGTTATTTATACTCATTAGAATCGCCTCGATGAAACATCTTCGCCAGATGAGCTTTCTCACAAACATAAAAAGGCTTAGCAGCGTTTGTTTGAACTGAAGTTTTACGTCCTTGGGTCATTATGGAGCCACTGCTTCAAATTTTGTGGGATTTTTATTTCACGTTACTCTACAAATGTAGATTGTGTGTGCAGACGATTCACATGTACTGCCCAGGCGGAGCTGAAATCGATCGCACATGTGTACTGGTACCCCGTTTTTGTTTGTTTGTTTGTTTGATTTGAGGTTTAACGTCCCCGTCAACACTGTAAAGGTCATTTTGGAGACGATGCTTCCAATTTTGTGGGACTTTTACCCGACATTGAGATGAAATGACATCTCAAGCCCTGTCGCCCAATGAAACCAATAGGGTTTATAAGCATGGACGGTCCGACACACACCAATTTGCCTGGGCAGGCTTAGATCCTCTAAGCAGTTTACCAGTACTCGTGTGTGGGTCGGATTCAGCTCTGCGTGGAAGCATCATGCAGCCCGTATATTTCTTCAAGCCCCGATGGGCGGGGGCCGAGTACCCCGTTTAGAAGGTCTAAGCCTGCCCAGGCAAAGTGGTGTGGATCGGACCATCCCTGCATATTGGTTTGGTTGTGGGGTAGGTAGCTTACTCTTGTTGCCATTAGTAGGCTGTTATCTTTGATTGTGCTATTCCTGGGCGTTTTTGAGATGTCATTTCATCTCAATGTAGGGTAAAAATCCCCCAAAATGGGAAGCAATGTCTCCAAAATGACTAAGGACGTAAAACTTCAATTCAAACAAACGATGCTAAGCCTTTGTGTTTGTGAGAAAGCTCATCGGGAGGATATGTCTCATCGAGGCAATTATAACATAAATTCAAGATATTTAAAAAAAATACTATAACATGTTATCAACTACATTACGAAAACGCGCCGATTTAAATACATGCATGTTGAACATTTACCACCAAAAAATGAAAATTTTTGATAACTCTAATTTTTTCTTCAAAACATGGATTGTGGGCACCCGTTAGAACCGCCTCGGCACGAGTACCCACAGTCTATGTTTCTGAGCTGAAATAGGAAAAATAACGTATACCCATGTAAGCCCAAGTTTTAATATATAAAATTGGGGCTTTACTTGAAGGGGGTAAAATCATATAGGCGTGTTTTCGTGATGAAGTTCGAGTGAGCCATCGTAAGCAAGTCATTCATGTTCGAGATATTGAAGTTTCACTGTATACTCTCGGCCTAGGTCATGACTCAGTCAGACTCGTGATAAGGAATTCGCGAGCTCGATCCCCGAGTGCAGTAACAATGATCATTCTTTCATGGTGATTGGAGGTGATTCAACAATGAAGAATTGCGGTGATGTACCGTTAACCAAAGTCGAGGTGTGAGTATGTATAATGACCGAGTCGATATGATCCAAAAAGTCTTGGCAGGACCCAAATTTTCTCTGTATAAAGGAAGGGTTGTCAAATCGTTCCTTCCATATACATACAAGCACATTTCTATATGGAAAATGCACGGGCCGGCGTTATCCACCCGAACATGATTAACCCATACCTTAATTACATAAGGTTTTGTTGGTGCCATTAGTAGGCTGTTATCTTTGATTGTGCTATTCCTGGGCATTTTTTGAGATGTCATTTCATCTCAGTCAATGTCGGGTAAAAATCCCCCCAAAATGGAAGCAACGTCGCCAAAATGACCTAAGGACGTAAAACTTCAATTCAAACAAACAATGCCAGGCCTTTTTATATTTGCGAGAAAGCTCATCGGGCGAATATGTCTCATCGAGGCAATTATAATGAGTATAGATAACATATTTTTTCAAGATATTTTAAGAAAAAAATACTGTAAAATGTCATCAACTACATCACGAAAACACGCCTATTTAAATATGTTAAATTTTACCACCAAAAAATGAAAATTTTTGATAAGAAAAAGATTTTTTTTTCAAAACATAGATTGTGGGCACCCGTTAGAACCGCCTCGGCACGAGTACCCACAATCTATGTTTCTGAGCAGAAATAGGAAAAATAACGTATACCGCTGTAAACCCCAGTTTTAATATATAAAATTGGGTCTTTACTTGAAGGGGGAAAAATCATATAGGCGTGTTTTCGTGATGGAGTTCGAGTGAGCCATGGTAAGCGAGCCATTCATGTTCGAGTTATTGAAGTTTCACTCTCGGCCTAGGTCATCACTCAGTCAGACGCGTCAGGCTCCTGATAAGGAATTCGCGAGCTCGATCCCCGAGTGCAGTAACAATGATCATTCTTTCCTGATGGCTGGAAGTGATTCAACAATGAAGAATTGCGGTGATGTACCGTTAACCAAAGTCGAGGTGTGAGTATTTATAATGACCGAGTCGATATGATCCCAAAAGTGTTGACAGGA
Source organism: Lucinisca nassula (assembly GCA_963580285.1). NCBI lineage: Eukaryota > Metazoa > Mollusca > Bivalvia > Lucinida > Lucinidae > Lucinisca > Lucinisca nassula. The sequence continues at coordinate 157,894,330 of OY757011.1, read as the reverse complement.
CCCGAATTTTCTCTGTATAAAGGAAGGGTTGTCAAATCGTTCCTTCCATATACATACAAGCACATTTCTATATGGAAAATGCACGTGCAAGTGTTATTTACCCGAACACGATTAACCAATACCTTGGCAAAGAGTGTAGATCCAGATCAGATGAAGAAGCCATCTGATCAGGCTCTACACTTCTGTAATTCAGTCTGCGAATTTGAATGAATATATGAACAAGTAAAACTCCTATATAAGACCACCTTTGGGACTGATCAAAAGTGGTCTTAAAGTGGTCTTTAAGACCACTTTTGAACAGTCCCAAAGGTGGTCCCTGAGCAGAGAACAAGAAGAAAGAATAACTGCATTCTTCTAAATAAGCTTTTTGAAGTAGAATTAATCTTAATTTTAGGTGGTCTTAACCTTTTCTGTACAAAATGGAATCTTCCTCCTTATATAGAGCAGAAGTCCATTTCGAAATTTAGGGGTGTCAGGTTGTATTTTCTTCAAAATTGATTTGGAAAATGGCAGAACTTTAAGCAAACAGTGGAGACCCTGATCAAACGCCGCGTTCTGCGGCGTCTAATCTGGGCCTGCACTGTTTGATCGGGTACCCGTTTTGGGGTTTCCGGTACTAAATGGGCTAATAGCGGTATATACTCAGACTTGGGTGTTGCAAAATAAATTTCTTCAGCAGGTCAAAGGTTAAGAAATCCTGATTGGAACAGAACTGACTGAGGCACAGTGCCGAGCAAAAGCGAGTTTCCCAACATGTGCACCCAGCGAAGATTCAGACAGTCTGCGCATGCGTGCACTCTTATCAGGGTCTTAACAGTGTGTTCGCTGTGCGTGCTTGTTTAGATGCCTGTTGACCCAATGCTTCCTAAGCAAAGAATACTATATTCTAATCTTTAAACTGTAACTGAAAATGTCGTCTGTTTATGTTGTCTGCTGAATCTTCTTGCAAACTTATACTTAACAGTGTGGTCCCAGATCAGATTGCAGACTGATCTGAGCCCACACTGTTTGTAACAATGACTTTTTAAGTAACCAGCAGACGACAAAACAGACAACAGTCGTCGTGATTGGCATCTTATAGGCTAATCGTGTTTGTAAGGAGGCCGATTTTTTGTTTGGCTTGAACACCCCTTTTCACTTTACATGCCAATATTACAACACTCCGCCGACCCCCGCCTTTCGGGGCTTGCAGAAACAGATGGGCTGCATGATGCTTACACGCAGAGCTGAAATCCGATCCCACACCGCTTAGATGAACTAAGACTGCCCAGGTAAAGCGGTGCGAGTCGGACCGTCCATGCTTATAAACCCTATTGGTTTCATTGGGCGTCAGGGATTGAGATGTCATTTCATCTCAATGTCGCAAAATTGGAATCTCCAAAATGGCCTGTACAGTGTTGACGGGGACGTTAAACCTCAAATCAAACAAACAAAACAACACTCCGCCTCGTATAATTTTGCAAACCACTACGTTTTGATGTAGCGTTTTCATTTCTTTTCAGTGTAGGCTGTTTTTTAACCTTTGTCCTGCTGAATAAATTGTTTAAGCCATACCCATTTCTGACTATCCAGCAATCAAAGTACTTGATATAATATATTGGTTCAGTTCACAAATTGCATGTAAAACAGTGCAGATCCGGATCTGATCTGGATCTACACTGTTTTCAAAGGCAGGGGTTGTAGTGTTCAGCCGGATAAAGGTTAACGGGCATGAAGTAAAATAGAAAAAGAAAGTTTTCTTGTCATGCTTTTACTACAAGGACGTATATATATATACTTTGGATCAACAACAATCAACAACATAAATAACAAATATGGCTGTGATTTCTCGTCTGCCGTCGGCTTGCAAGTCGTCAACATGGAGTCGTTTCTGAAAGAAAGAAAAATGAAGATCTTTGAGTTCTCATTGAAATGGTTAATACGGTTCAACAAGGAAGATCGCGAAGCGGCTTTCTCCGAAAAGAAGGCTTCTCTTAAGGGAATGGGAACACTTTCATGGGAGGTAACTCCTACAAAAGTAATTTTGTCTCCCATGTCAATAGGGGTCAACACTTAAAGGTAAGAATTGCTCCTGAGGAGCAAATTCTTTCCATTAAGAGTTAAGAGTATAGACCCTTTTTTCAGTGGGACAGGGCTTATAGAAAAACGAACAGGAAGTCCCGAAAGTTGCCTCCCTTTGAAAAATGGCGGGAAAATCTGCCAGGTGCCCTTAAAAAAAAGAAAGGCGAGCACATGAAGCTTTTCCTTAAAAAGGAGTCCCCTTCGATATAGAACAGAAATGTTTTATATTTGGGTGATGTCTATGCACACACATACGTTGGCATAGCGCCTTATAAGCATACGCATTTGCAACGCAGATAAATCACTAAAAATAGCATTTTCCATTTCATATTGCAGATGCTGCTCTTACTGGAAAGAGTTTGCTCTCTTTGGGAGCAAATTCCTTCCTTAACCCTTTTTGTACCAAATGGAATCTTCCTCCTTATATATAGCAGGAGTCCATTTCAAAATTTAGGGTTGTCAGGTTGTGTTTTCTTCAAAACTGATTTGGAAAATGGCTGAACTTTTAGCAAAGAGTGGAGGCCCTGATCAGACGCCGCGTTGCGGCGTCTGATCTGGGCCTGCACTGATTGCCAGGGTACCCGATTTGGGGTTTCTGGTACTAAAAAGGGTAAAGTGTACCCCCATCTCAGAGACAGGTGACTTTACATATATTTACATATATATTTTCCAGCTTCAGATGCGATATTCCTGGCTTAACCCATATATGACACCTGATAAGTTTGGAGGGCTCCATTTCCAATTATAAGGGTGTCGGGTTCGTTTTTGTTTGTGGCCAATTTTACAAAAATGAATGTTCTTTATTCTTTAAGCAAACAGTGTAGACCCAGAGCAGACGCCGCGTTTGATCTGGGTCTGGACTGTTTGATAATGTCACAGAAAAGGACTGCTAGGCACATATATGGGTTAAATATCTACTGCTGCCTTTTCTTTGTACTAAAAGCCTGCGTTCTAGAAAAGTCCGTCTTAAGCCTTATATGACATAGAATCCAGCTATCAACAAGTCCACATTAAATGCTAAGAGCGTCTGGTTTGTTTAATTGCTTGTTTGTTTCAAGAAAATATTGTATTTTAGCAAACATTGCAGCCCTTTGTTAGGCATCGTGTTAAACGGCGTCTGATCTGTGCACACAGTTGCTAATATAATTTTGTATGGGCAGCTATATTCATATTTGAGTTAATAAAATGTTGTGCGGAAAAGTACAGTGCAGTCAGTTTTAACCCTTGTCCTGCTGAATGAATCAATTTCGCCACCTCTTTTCTGAATTTGAGCCAATCAAGGATTAGTTGGTAAAATGCATTCTTTCGAATTCGCAAAATGAATTACAATCTAGATCCTGGTCAGATGGCTGCTTGAGCATTTGTCTCAGTTATGCATTGATTTCACTGCGCGAATAATAAAATAAATACACTTACCTGGTCATCTGAAATAGTTTAATAACCTTTTCCCCAACTGCCACCGAGTCCACGTCCAAATCCACCGCCATATCCTTTACCGCCCCAGGAGCCACCGCCGAAGGAACCACCTCCGAACCCACTGCCGTAGCCCTTGCCGCCAAAGTAACCACCTCCGAATCCACTTCCGAAACCACCGCCAAATCCTTTACCGCCATAGTAGCCACCTTTTCCACCACCGAAGGAACCTCCGAATCCACTTCCGTAGCCCCTGCCGCCCCAGTAGCCACCTTTTCCACCGCCGATGATACCACCGCCGTAGCCACCCTTACCGCCAAAGAAACCACCTCCGAATCCACTTCCAAAACCACCGCCATATCCTTTACCTCCATAGTAGCCACCTTTTCCACCGCCATATGAACCTCCGAATCCACTTCCGTAGCCCCTGCCGCCCCAGTAGCCACCCTTTCCACCGCCGATGATACCACCGCCGTAGCCGCCCTTACCACCAAAGTAACCACCTCCGAATCCACTTCCAAAACCACCGCCAAATCCTTTACCGCCAAAGTAACCACCTCCGAATCCACTTCCAAAACCACCGCCATATCCTTTACCGCCAAAGTAGCCACCTCCGAATCCACTGCCGTATCCCCTGCCGCCCCAGTAGCCACCCTTTCCACCACCTATGATGATACCGCCACCAGAACCCTTTCCACCACCATAACCGCCGCCAAAACCTCTACCGCCCCAGGAGCCACCTCCTCGACCATACTTTCCATAATAGGCATTAGCCATGGCAACGCAGAGCGCCAAAAGGCATAGGACTTTCATCTTGGCTGTAATAGGATTTATTGGAAATGAACACAAAAATGCCATGTTTTCCCACTATATAGTCGAACACAAAGGTTCGAAAACCTTTTGGGACCATGAAAAGTCAGTTCGAGTCAGGGGTAGATTGTGTCATTGGGTACCAGTGGGTGTTATCAAAGCAGCAGATCAGACCCCTAGGTTCAAAAACTTTTTTATGCTCAACTCATCTGAGGCCGGTTTCGGTAGCTGAGTCGGATGCGTGCGCGTCTGACTGGTGATATAGGAGGATGTGGATTCGAGACATGCCGTGGCCGGCAACATTCTTTCGTGGATATTGATCATGAAATCTTTTCTACGGTCATTCTCTCCCTTCCGCTGAGTCAAGAAGGGCAGTTGTCAGTTGCTTGCGAAAGAATATGCACTGTACTGGTTGACTGCTAACGTATAAGCCTGCCAGAAAAAGTGCGGATAGGTAAACTGGCCGGCTCAAAAATGACCTAAATAGTGTTGACTGGACCGTTAAACTCCAAAACAAACAAACAACACTCATCTGAGCATGAACTTCGAAATGCTCATAAATGATCAAATAAAACAGTTTGTCTGCTCAGATCAGCATAGAATGAGGTTTGTCCTGCTTATTAATTTTAAAATGCCAACAACTGTTGGCAATTTAAAATTTATGAGCAGGACAAATGTAATAAGTGAGTTGAGCATGAAGAACGTTTAATAACATGGAATCCTGGCAGGAGACATAATAGGGATATCTTTGCGATATTCTCTCAAATTAAAGTAGGTCGAATGTACTCATTAGAATCTTCTCAACGAGACGTTTCTAATGAGTACACAGAACATACATTTTTGAGATCAAATAAGACATAATTAATCCAAATATGCTAATACAGTAAAATTCCTAAATTCGGACCACCTTTGGGACTATTCAAAAGTGACCACTTTTGAATAGTCCCAAAGGTGGTCCCTGACCAAAGGACATTGTGAAAAGAAAACACGAAGAGAGAGTAACTGAGCCCTTCTAAATAAGCTTTTTTAAAGCAGAATTAGTCTTAGTTTTAGGTGATCTTAATAGTGCAATTTCACTGTATGTGCAATTATGGGATATTTCCTATGTGCTCAAGAACGAGCTCGAAACAGCCGTAGCAAATGAGTCAACGATGTTCGTCATCGAAGTTACACTATAGTCGAACCTCTATGCTTGAATGGCCCGAAGACCTTTAGGACAACGAAAATCTGTTTGAGACAGGGGTAGTTCGAGCCACTGAGGGCTACTTCCCAGAGGTATAACGGGGATAATTTTGGAACTTTTTTGGTGTTCTATAATATAAATATATGATGTGTGTACTCATTAAAATCGCCCCATTGAGGCGATTCTAATGAGTACACACAGCATACGTTCGCAAGATATAAGGCGAAAATATCCTAAATCTTCACTCAATATTTCTTATGTAGAGGAATTCCCTAGGGACTCAAGAACGGGCTCTACCCAGCAATGGTTAAGTAGCCATCGGTGTTCGAGCCATCGAAATTACACTGTATATATTTTTGACAATGTTACTTCATATACTATGGCCCCCGCCCATAGGGGCTTGAAGAAATAGATGGGTTGGATGATGCTTCCACGCAGAGCTGAATCCGGCCCGCACACTAGTACTGGTAAACCGTTTAGAGGATCTAAGCCTGTCCAGAAACCGCGGTGCGAGGCGGACCGTCCATGCTAATAAACCCTATTGGGTTCATTTGGCGACAGGGCTTGAGATGTCATTTCATCTCAATGTCGGGTAAAAGTCCCACAAAATTGGAAGCAACGTCTCCAAAATGGTCTTTACAGTGTTGACGGGGACGTTAAACCTCAAATCAAACAAACAAACAAAACTTTATACACTACTGATTGCAGTGTACATTACGAAAACACGCCTATACAAATACATTGTAAATGTTATCGCCGAAAAAACGAAAATTTTAAGATGAAAAATTTTGATATTTTTCCTATTTCTGCTCAGAACATAGATTGTGGGTACAAGTTAGAACCGCCCGATCTAACAAGTACCCACAATCTATATTTTAGAGCAGAAATAAGAAAAATAAGATTTACCCCTGTGAACTCCAGTTTTACTACACAAAACTGGGTTCAATGAGTTTAGAATTATATAGGCATGTTTTCGTGATGGTTGTATGTTTGTATTATACATGCAGTATGAAACCAACTTCTACAACTCCTCGTTTCTTTTCTGTAAATTAAGACCCTCGAATAAAACGGGCTCTACTCATTAAGGAAAGAATTTGCTCCTGAAAAGGACACTCTCGCGTACCTATTTTCACACACTAGGATAGCACATCCCAGTTTGTTTGTTTGTTTGAATTGAGATTTTACGTCCCCATCAACACTATTTAGGTAATTTTGGAGACGTTGCTTCCAATTTTTGATGAAATGACATCTGAAGCCCAGCCGCGCAGTAAAACCAAAAGGTTTATATGCATTGGACGGTCTGACTCACATCACTTTGCCTGGGCTTAGTCCTGTTAAGCGGTTTAGCAGTACCCGTGTGTGGTCAGCACCATGCAGCCCAATCTATTTCTTCAAGCCCCGATGGGCGGGGGCAATAGCACATCCATGTGAAAATCTCTGTCCAAGCAATTATAATTTTTTTTTTTTGGTTGACTTTTCGTCAATCGACCCAAAGTTACAAAGCATAGAAGCTCTTCAGTGCTGATGTCCACGTTTGTAAAGAAATCCAGATAACTGTTATTAAACAAAATACCCTCACTATTCTTATCGCTAAGGGGTCAGAGTGTGTTGTATGAGAGGGTTATTTATGGAATCTGGCCTGGAATCATGTGTTGGTCTTGGCAACAGTGTAGACCCAGATGAGACGCCGCAACATGCGGCGTCTGATCAGGATCTACATTGTTGGTTAAACGAAACAGTCTAAGTCCTCGTTCAAGACAATTTTCCCAGCCTACACCCAGAGACAGTAGAATTCGCAGCGCTTTGAGTTTTCTTATATCCACAGCAAATATAGATTGCGACTGCTGGTGCTCGTTAGAACCTAGTCATTTGGGCGTTTCTTACGAGTACTCACAATCTATATTTTGAGCAGAAATAAGATCAGAATCTTAAAACGAATGATATAAACTATAAATAAAACATTTCTTACCTTATGGGTGAAGGCTGTATACAAGTGGTATGAGCTGGCTGAGTCCTTGCTATGCCTACCTCTCCTGGTCCAGCTTTTATATACTGATGCCAGCAGAGCTGTCACAGATCAATCATCCGGGTTTTCGGACAGATTCATGATGTGACCGCTGTCTCAAATCATTAATACGTAATAAAATAGCCATTTACATAGGCATCGTAATATGTTTTTATTATTTATGTTTTATTGCAGAACTAAATTATTCTGTGAAAGGTAAAACTTCTTTTCCATCGATTGTAGCGGAGGCCTAGACGATAGTATTCAGGTGGACATGGGTACTTTTCAACCCCGCCCATCGGGGCTTGGAGAAATAGATTGGGCTGCATGGTGCTTCCAGGCAAAGCTGAAACCGACCGCACATGAGCACAAGTTAACCGCTTAGAGTATCTTAGCTTGCCCAGGCAAAGTGGCGCGAGTCGGACCGTCCATGGATATAAACCCTATTTGTTTCATTGGACGCCAGGGCTAGAGATGTCATTTCATCTCAATGTTGGGTAAAAGTTCCACAAAATTGGAAGCAACTTCTCCAAAATGGCCTATATAGTCGGGTGATGGGGACCTTAAACCTCAAATCAAACAAACGAACTTGGGAACTTTAAGAACTGTGTTATACAATAGATCTTGATCTTGAGTGGGGGATAGGTACGTCGAATATTAATGCCGGCGACAACTTTTGGGACTCTTTGTTCATTTTCCCCATAAACTAAAAAGCACCACGATAACAGCATGGTACATCGCCACTACGAGGACTGTTCAAATATGAATGCAACTAAGCACATAAAAATGATTCCGTGATAGGTTTCGATGAAAAATTTATTTTGTCCCCTCAAAGTATTCCCCTTTAACAGATATACAAACTTTCAGTCTTCTGATCCAATCATTGAATGCATTTTGGTAGTCTTTTCGAGGTATACTATATATGAAGGCACTGGAATATTGCAGAACCGAGGTGTTTGCGCTGTACAAATTTTCGACCAGAAAGGTATTTTTTCAGCCGCGGGAACAAAAAAGGTCACACGGGGCAAGGTCAGGGGAATACGGGGGTGAGGGAGTTCAACAACCTTTTCCTGCTTCAGATAGTCTTGCACAATGAACGCCTTGTGCGATGACGCATTGTCATGTAGCAGTCTGACATTGGCCAAACCAGTTGCGGGTCTTCGTTCTTTGAAATTGCACGACCCGCAGAAAAAGCGACCGACTGAAGTCGATTGATTTTCTAAGAGTGTCCTAAAAGCACTGTCATTCTGTCAGTCTGTCTGTCTGTCCTCCGTAACCCGTTTGTGAAAATTGGTGATAGTGACTTAACCGCTTAGAATATTTAAATAAGTTTTGGCATACTGATAGATATCAATGAGATCTAACCAATAAACTTGCGAAATATTACATTCCATATAGTATAGCCTCGCCGAGGCGAAAAATGTGAAAATTTTCGAACTGCTTCTCCTCGTAAACCGTTGGGCCGATTGAAGTCAAATTTCATATGGAGCCTCTATAGGATGGGGGAAACCAAAATTTGCTCATGGTGTCCAGGTCACATGACCAAAATGGCCGCCAAGCCATATATGGTCTGTCTGTCTGTCCGTCCGTAACCCGTTTGTGAAAATTGGTGATAGTGACTTAACCGCTTGGAATATTTAAACAATTTTTGGCATACTGATAGATATCAATGAGATCTAACCAATGAACTTGCGAAATATTACTTTCCATTTAGTATAGCCTCGCCGAGGCGAAAAATGTGAAAATTTTCGAACTGCTTCTCCTAGGAAACCGTTGGGCCGATTGAAGTCAAATTTCATATGGAGCCTCTATAGGATGGGGGAAACCAAAATTTGCTAATGGGGTCCAGGTCACGTGACCAAAATGGCCGCCAAGCAATATATGGTAAAAACCCTTCAAAAATAGTCTCCTCCAGAACCACAGGCAGATTTTCACGAAACTTGATAAATAGCTTCTGGGACGCAGGCCCATCATAAATTGCTAAAATGATGACCCTGGGTTGACCTTGACCTTCTTTGTGCCTAGGTCAAACTTTGACACATATGCTTTTTTTTTTGGAATATTTAAACAATTTTTGGCATACTGATAGTTATCAATGAGATCCAACCAATGAACTTGCGAAATATTACATTCCATTTAGTATAGCCTCGCCGAGGCAAAAAATGTGAAAATTTTCGAACTGCTTCTCCTCGGAAACCGTTGGGCCGATTGAAGTCAAATTTCATATGGAGCCTCTATGGGATTGGGGAAACCAAAATTTGCCCATGGGGTCAAGGTCACATGACCAAAATGGCCGCAAATCCATGTATGGTAAAAACCCTTCAAAAATAGTCTCCTCAAGAACCACTGGGCGGATTTTCACGAAACTTGATAGATAGCATCTGGAACGAAGGCCCATCATAAATTGCTAAAATAGTGACCCTGGGTTGACCTTGGCCTTCTTTGTGCCTAGGTCAAACTTTGACACATATGCTTTTGTTGGAATATTTAAACATTTTTGGCATACTGACAGATATCATTGAGATCTAACCAATGAACTTGCGAAATATTACATTCCATTTAGTATAGCCTCGCCGAGGCGAAACATGTGAAAATTTTGAACTGCTTCTCTTCGGAAACCGTTGGGCCGATTGAAGTCAAATTTCATATGGAGCCTCTATGGGATGGGGGAAATCAAAATTTGCTCATGGGGTCCAGGTCACATGACCAAAATGGCCGCCAAGCCATATATGGTAAAAACCCTTCAAAAATAGTCTTATCCAGAACCACTGGGCAGATTTCCACGAAACTTGATAAATAGCATCTGGGACGTAGGCCCATCATAAATTGCTAAAATGGTGACCCTGGGTTGACCTTGACCTTCTTTGTGCCTAGGTCAAACTTTGACACATATGCTTTTGTATTGGAAAAGTGAGAATGCATTTTATCCTGCAAACGATTCAGAATACAGTACTAAAGTATAAGATATATTTTTGCTCCTTACGATAAGGCGCATTTATTGGGGGAACCGTTTTAGGTCCAGGTCACATGACCAAAATGGCCGCCATACCCATATATGGTAACACTCATAAAGCATAAAGCTTTAAATATCCGGCGGGTCGTGCACTTCAGCTGAAGCACTGGTATTTCTTCAATTTTCGAAGAACTTTATTCTTGTAAAACTTCACATTTACAGATTTGCCTTTAGGCACAGCAATCTGAATAGCAGGGCCCTGATTTGAAAAGAATATGGCATACATTACCTTCTTGACGCTCATGGTCCGCTTTGCAATGCATGGTCTTTTGCAATACTTTGTTGCCCATATTTTGTTCTGAATCTTTCGTTTTGGCTCAAAAAAGTGAACCCATGTCTCGTCACCTGTGACGACATTAGCGAAAGACCGTGCATTGTAATTTGGAAACTTTTTAAGCAACTTCTTGGGGCACTGAACGCGTGTCTTTTTCTGCTCATCTGTCAACAGATGGGGAATCCATCTAGCACAGATCTTTCATTACCAGGAATTCTCGTACTACAGGAACTGTCACTCAGATTACCGATATCCCATATTTGATTCCCTTAGACCGTAGTCGAGATAGCGTCGTTTACCTGTGTTGATTGTGTGTAATAGCTCTTTCACACCTCCCGGTTTGAGTTACACTACACTACCAACCTATGTTCTATCCAGTGCCCTGTTAAAATTAGTATGGATATACATTGTAAATTTTGCCACCGAAAATTTCAAGATGAAAAATTCTGATATTTTATATAAAAAGGCATGTTTTGCTAACGGATAACCAGGTGTTTTGTCCTCGATATAAATTAAATACTCTTGGCCGGGCCGTTAATCCAAAATTTAGCCCCCGCCCATAGGGGCTTAAAGAAATATATGGGCTGCATGATGCTTCCACGCAGAGCTGAATGCGACCCGCACACCAGTACTGGTAAACCGCTTAGAGGATCTAAGCCTGTCAAGGAACCGCGGTGCGTGGCGGACCGTCCATGCTAATAAACCCTATTAGTTTCATTGGGTGACAGGGCTTGAGATGTCAATTCATCTCAGTATCGGGTTAAAGTCCCACAAAATTGGAAGCAACGTCTCCAAAATGACCTTTACAGTGTTGACGGGGGCGTTAAACCTTAAATCAAACAAACAAACAAACAAAATAATCCAAAATTATAGGGAAATAAAAATAGATCGCCTTTATACATGTATGCATATACTTTTCTTTTTTTATATATGTCAAGGGTATATTCATGTAATTTCGTCCTTTTTATATTGTGACCCTTGGTAAACAATTAAAGAAACGTAATGATGACAATATATAATTGAATTTATTGCTCTAGCCTCTAGTGAGGACTGTTACGCCGTAAAACAATTATATATCCGAAGACACGGGGCATATGTTTGGAATTCAGCTTCGACACAGGATTTCAAATAATGTGGTAGTTTCTAAGATGAAGACAAGATCAGCCTACATGTTTACTGATTCAATAACGGTTCTATGAATTGCATTACTTCCGCGTACCAAAGTTTCTGATCAGACTGCACTTGCTTAAGCGCAGTCTGATCTGAGTCTATGCTAGTTGCCAATGCCACATTGTTTAAAATCACGTCGCGGCTTTTTTTTTTTTTTTTTGTTATGGAAAATTCATTTTAAATAACCATATATGAAGACCTAATTTTACATGGGAGTTGACTTATTTCTGAAGCCGGCCTCGGTAGCTCAGTCGCCTGCGCGAATGATTGGTGATCAGGAGGATGCGGGTTCGATACCTGCCATAGACGGCTATATTCTTTCGTGGAAATTGATCATGAAATCTTCTCTACATTCATTCTTTTTCTTCCACTGTTTCAAAAGGGCAGCTGTCAGTTTCAAACAAAAGAATTTGCGCCATACTGGTTAATCGCTTTCTCAGTAGAAAAGTTGGAAAAGGTAAATTGACAAGCTCGATATGACAAAAAGTGTTGTGAAGGCCTTTAAACTCCAGTCTAATTTCTGATATGAAGAGCTCCACCTACACTGGGATGTGCTAATTAAAGCAACTAAAGCTCTGTCGTCTATATCAGATTAACCCATTTTGTACCGATCGTTGTTGTTGTTTTCCAGTTTCCCCGAGTCGCGGGTCGTCAGCTGGTGGGGTCCCAGGGAACGAATCCATGCTGGCACTACACCGTAGCCGTCCGGTGGTACCCCTATTCCCCGTTGCCGGTGAACAGGGAGGCCATCGCTCGGCTCCAGCCCCGTCCGTCTCGTGTTTGTCGTCTCACGTCTCAGGTGTCTCCGAGCCCACGGACATCCCCTTGCCCTGTAGCCAATCGCCGAGCTCCGTCCTGAGAGGTTTGTGAAACGGTGCCGTGACCTTTCCAGGTCTCGGTGGGGCTTATATTTTGTCTTCCCGTTTGCTTCAGGAGTGCATGTGTCCTGTCGCTAAAGGGCATCTTTATTTGTTGGAGTTTCTGGGCTAGGCGTGCTTCATTTTTCAAGGGATGTGGATGTGTTGCACAGTTCCAATGTGAGCCTTTGTTTTGGTGCAACATAGTTTAGTTGTAGTAATTTGGGACTCCATTCTAAAGGTTTGACTACGTGATTGCCTGCGTTTAAGTTATAGCAGTGCTGTGCCTTGGGTTTTTGCGGTTTGCCGCAAAGGGGTGTGGGTTGTTTTGTGTAACAGGGTAGGCTCCGAGTTTGAACTTATCATTAAGGGGATCGTTTAGCAGTAAATTTTGTTTGAAAGTTTCATTGCGATTTGGAAGACGTTTCTAAAGATTGCTATACACGTTTCCATGCTACGTGTTATGCACCTTATATCCAATCAGGGGATTAGAGACAAAGTTTTTTAGCCATTTTGTGGTGCTTATTTGCACCACGAAATTGCAGAGTCCATCCATTTCTTTCTTCTAGCTTGTAGCTTCAGCCGCATCTACACCCTCACGCCAGCACCATGTCTATGGATGTCGTCTACGCTTTTTGTATCAGTTTTGATATTGGTATTTTTGTTTTTTATTGTTTTGTTTGAGTTTTGCATATTTTTGTAACGTATGTACATTTTTACATTATTTGGTCTGTGCCCCCAGCTTATTGAGTATATATGCGGGCGGATGTGCTCGCCCCGCCACGGACCTGTCGTGTTTGTTTTTCTTGTGCTTTAAAGATGGTGGTGTCCATTTTGGGGCAAGCCCTTCGCTCTCTATTGCTGGGTAGGACAGTTTTTGTACCTGCAAGGTTGTGCTTGTAGATTATATTTTGTGTTTTTTTGTGTATTCTGTACATACAACATATAGTATAGTGTGACGGCCTCCGCCGTCTCGGGCCCAAGTTTATGTTTATTTTAGTTTGTGGGTGACCACTATCGAGGAGGATGTGAAAGTAGGTCAATCCCCTTTTCTGCATTTTTTGCTAAAGTTAGGAAAATGTGGTGCCCTCCTCCACGTAGGATGTCATATTCTGTGGGGCCGTAAGTGGGTCATTCTGAGTCGCCATGTTTACATGTCATTATCGCATCCTACGTGAAGGAAGGCACCATAGGAGGAATTGTATTCCTACCTAGTCGTTTGAGGGCCCGAGATATCGTGTGCCGATCTCGTTAGCAATGTAGTTAGTTCATATAATCATGTAGGTCGCATACAAGCGTCCGCCTGCGCATGTGCGCTGTCGAGCACTCCTATGCGACCTTGTTTTTATGTGACATATTTACAGTTAACAATGTTTGAAATCGCTTTTTGGGAAAAAAAACTCTTCTTCTCCTTCTTCTATCTCCATGTTTTTGATCTCTCTTTTCCTATACTATCCTCTCTACGGGATTCCTACTCTACAAATATTCTACAACTATCGCTATATCTACCTAATTGAGCATTGCGTGGGTGGATGTATGTTGTTTTAGTTTTTCGTGGGTGGTTGTGTGTTGATGCCCTCCTTCAGGGTCGCGCTAAGTCATGCCCTAGTTAGTTAATTTCCCTTATCTGTATAAATATTTGGCCGTCTTGACCGTCCGTTTTAATTACGGTCATGGCGCGATTTGCTGTTTTTGGTGATTCTTATGTTAAACGACAAGGGCAGTACCGAGGGCTGTTTGATGTACCAGGCGAGGTTCGGTTTTTCGGCCGTAGTGGTATGCGCGTGGCGAGCTATGATGTTGACTTGGCGGACAGCGTTTCATATTTTCCGAGGGCAAATTTGGGACAGCGATGACCGTCTCCACAGGCACTATTATAGGGACCGTATTCATTTGTCAAGGGAGGGACAGAAGCAATACCATGTGTGCTTAGAAAGGGCCTTCCTGCGATTTTTCTGCTAGTCAGGTGTTTATAAAAGGGTCCTTTTGTGGGCCCCCAGATCATTCCGTTTGGATAACCTTATAATGTACATCGTTTATTCGAAAGCGAAATTTACGAAAAAAGAAAAACAAAGAGATGTGATAAGGCCTATTGTTTCTTATTTCTGTCCCACTCATCTATGTGCATTCCTGAAGGAGAGCCTTTTGTTTGCTAGTGTGTTGGTGTGCCGTTCTCCTTTGGGTTGTGTGGTTCTCGATCAGCCAGGATTTTGACGCAACGCTGCTCAGTGCCAATGTCCTAAGACCGCAAACCCCAGCGTTACATCTCGTCCTGATTTACCGTTTGCCTCACCCCCTCCGGAGAGGCCGGGCGATGGATTTTCCTTGTGGTGGATCCATGCCCAGTCCCGGCGTGTTCTCGTGTGATCCTCTTTTGGGCAGTGTGGCTCCCGATCGGCTAGGATTTTGGTGCAGCGCTCATAAGTGCAAAGCCAGTGGGCCGCAAGCACAACGCTACACCTCGTCTTAACTCTCGCTTGCCATACCCCTTTGGAGGGTGGGTCGGGGCTATGGATTTTCCTTGTGGTGGGTCCATGCCCCGTTCTGTTATGGTCTTCTCACAGTGATCCAGGGATCGCTGTCACCGTTAGGCACTCCTAAGTGCAAAGCCGGGGCCGCAAACCACAGTGCCTACCGTTGACTTTGTTCCCCTTTTCGCCGTGAGACGGCCGCCCTTTGATCACTACGCTCCTTTTTGGTTGGTAGCGTCTCAGGTGCGGTTAAATCATTTATTGTTTCTGAAATCGGGTCTCTAACGGTTTTGGTTTCAGGCATGTTTGTGTGTAACCTCGTACGGGGTGTGTCTCTCGTAACAGTGCAATAAATTTAGTCTGCGCCCATAGCTTTCCCCTATATTTTGTACAGGTAGTTTGTTTTCTCAAAGAAATTGAAAACCGCGTCCCTCATTTCCTGTGACATTAGATTGAGCAAAGAAATCGCGTTTATCTCCCCTCCGTATCCTAGTGCTGTCAGTTCTCCCTTTAGTTCCCTTCTAGCGGGGCCGTGTGCGGGGCACTCTGCGAGGTAGTGTTGAACACTCTCCACCCCGCCACAGTGCCCGTATAATTGATTGGCCGCGTTATAGAAGATGTTGTGTGCATTTAGTCCGTTGACCCCAAGTCTTAGTCGTGTACATATGCGATCGAGCTTTCGGCTGTCGCTGTATTGAACTATTTTCGGGGTCAAGGACTGGCAGATCGAGTGTCTGAAGCCGTGTTGTCCCTGCCATATGCGCGCCCATTCCTTTTGGATGCTGGTCCTAATGATTGTGTAGACTTCTTGTGGGGTGGGGAGGTAGTCAAGTTCCTTCCCCCGGGTCAGAGCTTCTTTGGCCAGCGTGTCTACACGCTCATTCCCCTGCACGTTGCAGTGGGAGGGGATCCAATCTATGTTCAGGGTGATGCCTTGTTTTAGTATTTTGTGTATTAGGATATGAATGTCCTGCAGTATATCCGGTCTTGGAGTGCGGTTTCCAGAGTTTATGTTTTGTACTGAGCTTAATGAGTCCGTTAGTATAACAACACTATCGGGTTTTTCTTCCTGTATCCATTCTAAAGCTTTCTGTATGGATACAAGTTCTGCAGAGTAGACTGTTAGGTACTGGTTAAGTTTGAATTTTTGGTCGAAATTTAATTCTGGTATTGTGAAAGCGCACCCTGTATCTTTTTTTGTCAGCATCTTTGCTTCCATCAGTGAAAATTTTAAGCGCTTGCTTATAGTTTTCACTGATGTGTGATTCTGTGATCTCATTGCATTTTTTCTTTGTTGTTTCAGTTTTCTTTATTACACCCGTTAGTGTTGTTTTTGCGCGTAGGCTTCTTAAATTAAAAACTTCCAGATATGTTTTTTCCGCTGTTTTGACCTGTTCGAGGTCATGGTGTTTAATTAGGTCCTGGACTTTGATAATTTAGGGGATCTTTCCTCTTAACCTATCTCTTTTAACATGATTGGGCGTGTCGGCGATCATTTGGTTTATTGGGAGACTTTCCCTAAGACTGCTTGAGCGGGCCCAGTACTTGAGCTGCAGTTCATCCCTCCGCAGGTGCAGGGGCATGACGCTGCATTCAATCTCCAGGTCCAGGTTTCGCGTTCCCCTGTATGCCCCAGTAGCGATTCTGAGGGCTGCGGCCTGTATGCTATCTAATTTTTTCAGGTGTGATGGCGCCGCAGACGCGTATGCTTGGCAGCCATAATCAATTTTGCTTCTTATGAGTGCTGTGTACATTTTGATCAGGGTTTTCTTGTCTGCTCCAAAGTTTGCCCCCGAGACTGCCCTGAGCACATTTAGATCCCGCTGGGACCTGGACACCAGATTTTCAATGTGCAGTCTCCATGTTAGATTGCTATCAAAGTACATGCCCAGGAATCTGGCATGACTGGCGTACTTTATTTCCTGCCCGTCATACGCCAGCCTGGGCATGCCCTTTGTGTCTGCGAAATTTCTATTGAAAACCACCACTGTTGTTTTTTCAGTTGATAATTTGAAACCCCAGTTTGTAGCCCAATCATGTATGGCATGTAGCGCTTTTTGTAGTGCAGGAATGACACTTTTTGGTTTTCTCGCGGTTTTCCATACTAAGCCGTCATCTGCGAACATGGATATTTCCAGCGGTAATGCGTGAAGTGTTTCCTGCAGTGTGTTCATTAGTAGGTTGAAGAGGATAGGAGATATCACCGACCCCTGGGGGGAACCATTCTCGCATTCATAAAAATCGGACACATTGTTACCTATTTTTACGTTCATTTTTCTATCAGTCAAAAAGTCTCTGATCCAGGTTAACATTTTTCCATGAATTCCGAATTTGTTTAGTTTTAGAAGGACCCCCCTAGTCCACAGTAGTTCGAAAGCTTTTTCCAAATCCAAGAAAACCGCTACCAGTGAGTGTTTGTTTAATTTTGCCTTTCGGATGGCGGATTCTAGTTTGGTGATTTGGTCAATGGTAGATCTATGTTTCCTAAAACCTGATTGTTCGTCTGCTAAGAGTTTATTTTTCTCAATGTGTGCTGTTAGTCTAGATGCTACCATGGTTTCCATGATTTTACATATGGTTGATGTGAGTGAAATCGGCCCATACGATTTCGGCTCATGGGGGTCCTTGTCCGGTTTTAATATTGGAACGATGGTGCTCTCCTTCCATTGTGTAGGGAGGCTCCCCTGGTTCCAAGATTTGTTTATTAATGCGAGCAGCTGATTTTTTCCCTTTTCTGGTAGATTTTTTAACATGTCGTAGTGAACAGTGTCGGCCCCGGGGGCGGTGCTCTTTTTCTTATTTAGCGCGCTTTGCAGCTCCCTGTGGGAGAAGTTCGCATTGTATGCACGGCACTGGCCAGCGCGATCGGCGTCCTGTATGGCCTGCTCAATCATTGGGTCCTGCGTTTCCCTAATGCGCCTAAAGTTTAGGTCTAAATTTTCATTACTGCAGACTTTCCGGTAGTGTTGTGCTAAGATTTCTACTTTTTCTTCGTTTTCATGAAATCTGTTGTTTCCTTGTTTTAGAACCTCTACCGGCTTTAGGAGTTCTCCATTAAACCTTTTTATTGTGTCCCAACTATGATTTTCTGTACCGACCGGAATTTGTCAACCTTATATATAGCACACGTCCATTTCAAAATTTGATGGTGTGAAGTGTTTTCTAAATATATTTAAAAAATAAAAAATGGCTGAACTTTTTACAAAAAGAAGTTCCTGAACAAAAGCCGAGCACGGTGGCGTCTGATCTGGGCCTGCACTGTTTGCTATAACCTGTTTTGTGGGATTCGGTACAAAATGGGTTAATGCACAACACTCACAAACTTTGGATAAACATATCTCGGACGCCCTAGGCGAGCAACTCACGTTATTTCAATATACACCGATACAATCTCAGTCGTTTCAGAATAAAGAAAGTGGGGTTGTGTCGTAATTTTCTTACTTTAAGATTTAAACAAGACACAACGAAAGCAGCCTATACACACATTATATTATATTAAAACTTTTACCACCCTAAAATTGAAATTTTCAGATTAAAAAGTCCTGATAATTTTAATATTTCTGCACATAACATACATTGCGGATACTCGTTAGAAACGCCTCGACGAGGCTGTTCAAACGAGAATAATATAATAAGTCACATCTATACTATCAGCCAATCAGACTACATTGTATACTGTTTTCGTTCAAATTCACAAACTGGTAGACAAACAGTATAGATCCTGATCAGATGGCTTCTTAAGAACTCATCTGATCTGGATCTACACTGTTTGCAAAGTTAGGGGTTGTCGTGAACAGAAGGATAAGGGTTAATGCAATTTAAAAAACAATTGGTTTGTGGTTTGTTTGTCATTATAACCTCACTTTTTCTATGTGATTAAGATAATCAAACAATCCATAATTACATTTGCTGGTTTTCACCGTGAAATTATTTTACTGATAAGCGTGTTTTCGTAATGATGGAAATATGCATCGTATCATATAAATTATAACTTATCGAGAACATTTATGTTTTCTAAACACATGAAATAAAACACTGCATCTACAGGACTGGTGTAAAATCTAACAAACATTACCTAAACATGCCTATTCAAATGTAGATTGAAAATTTTACCGTCAAAAACTGAAAATTATTTGACCCTCACAAACATTAATTGTCTTATTTCTGCTTAAAACATTGATTGTGGTTACTCGTTAGAACCGACTCAGCGAGGCGATTTTAACAAGTACCCACGAACTTTATTTTGAGCAGAAATGAGATAAAAATAAAAAAAAAACTTTTGAGCTTAAAATCATACATTTGACTGTTCTATCGAGTCATCATCGTCATTCTAACGAGCATATCCACAATCTATAATTAAGAGCAGAGATAAGATACCGAGTTCGACACCCTTTTCCTGCTTCAGATAGTCTTGCACAATGAACGCCTTGTGCGATGACGCAGTGTCATGTAGCATTCTGACATTGGCCAAACCAGTTGCGGGTCTTCGTTCTTTGAAATATTTCTTCAATTTTCGAAGAACTTTATTCAGCAACCTGAATAGCAGGGCCCTGATTTGAAAAGAATATGGCATACATTACCTTCTTGACGCTCATGGTCCGCTTTGCAATGCATGGTCTTTTGCAATACTTTGTTGCTCATATTTTGTTCTGAATCTTTCGTTTTGGCTCAAAGTGAACCCATGTCTCGTCACCTGTGACGACATTAGCGAAAGACCGTGCATTGCAATTCGGAAACTTTTTTAGCAACTTCTTGGCGCACTGAACGCGTGTCTTTTTCTGCTCATCTGTCAACAGATGGGGAATCCATCTAGCACAGATCTTTCTCATTTTCAAATCCCGTTTCAGAATTGTATGAGCTGCTCCTAATGAGATGCCAACCATACTAGTTATTTGCCTAGTGGTGTATCGTGCATCGGTAGCAACTATTTCTTTCACTCTAGCAACCATCTTGGCAGATGTTGCTCTTTTCGGCCGACGATCATGTGGTGCATCTTCTGTTGAGCCTAGCCCACAGCTGAATTTCTTACACCAACGAAAAACTGTCGGAAAAGACATTTCATTATGCCCATAAACCGAACATATTTCATCAAAAATGTCTTTGCACCGCATACCAAGAATACAACGATTCTTATTATAGGACCGTATTTCAACGGCGTACTCTGACCTTCTTCCAACCATGTTTTGTATTAGTATACAAGAGTAGACAGTGTTTATCGAACGAAATACATGGCTAAAGTGAACGGATTGCCCATTAACCGAACATATTTCATCAAAAATGTCTTTGCACCGTATACCAAGAATACAACGATTCTTAATATAGGACCGTATTTCAACGGCGTACTCTGACCTTCTTCCAACCATGTTTTGTATTAGTATACAAGAGTAGACTGTTTATCGAAGGATATACATGGCTAATGTGGACGGATTTTAACAGGTTTGGTATCAATGTATAGGTAAAATGTTTTTCTACGCTGTGAAATTTATTTCCAGGTGATTTTCGCATTATCGCATGAGAAAACGTTCTACTTGCATTCATATTTGAACAGTCCTCGTATTTTGTTCTCTTGAAAACAGCCGATAGAAAATACATACTTCTTCCAAATAAGTCGTTCGCTTTTTCTTTATGCACTTTTGAAATAACCATCCGCTGTTACGGGCCCCGCCCATAGGGGCTTGAAGAAATATATGCTTCCACGCAGAGCTGAATCCGGCCCACACACTAGTACTGGTAAACCGCTTAGAGGATCTCAGCCTGTCCAGGAACCGAGGTTCCATTGGGCGAAAGGGCTTGAGATGTCATTTCATCTCAATGTCGAGTAAAAGTCCCACAAAATTTGAAGCAACGTCTCCAAAATGACTTTTACAGTGTTGACGGAGACGTTAAATGACATCTCAAGCCCTGTCGCCTAATCAAACCAATATGGTTTATAAGCATGGACGGTCCGTCTCGCACCGCGGTTCCTGGACAGGCTTAGAGCCTCTAAGCGGTTCACCAGTACTAGTATGCGGGCCGGATTCAGCTCGGCGTGGAAGCATCATGCAGCCCATATATTTCTTCAAGCCACTATGGGCGGGGGCCGTTAGAGCCTTCTGAAAACTAACGATCGTTTATCACTTTAATTTTAGATTAACAATGGATATCTATTAACAAATCCAAGCAAAGAACACCCTTTGAAAGCCTACTTTATTCAGTGAAAAGTAGAGTTTACCAGCTTAGAGATTATTTCCTTTCATGACTTTTCAAAACGTAGAATGGGGATACTTGTTTGAACCGCATCAATAAAACAGCTGTAACGAGCAACCACGGTCTAAGGTTTCAGCAGAAATAACAAAAATATCTAAAACTTTCAGCCCTGGAGCCAAGCATGTTGGCCTTATATTTTATAGGCATGTTCATGTTCTTCCACAGGCGGCTATTCTCCCCGCTTCTCATACGTTTGTTTGTATGGTGCGCGGAAAAAAAAGTAACAGGAAAAAAGTCACGGAAATAAAGTCATGGAAAAAAAGTCAAGGAAAAAAGTCACAAATGAGAAAATAAAGAAATATTCTACTTAAAAGGATGTTGCTAATAAATGAAAATAATGACAACGCCTACTCTTCGGACTTTTACCTATATATAGTGTGGTTTGAAAGGATGTTCATTCCACGGTTCACTGCCTTCACTTCTAATTTGTTAATGTGATGCATACATGCATATAGAGAGTGTCGAGTTTCTAAGACGATGAATGTTAAATGTTCATTCACTGACAATATATATTTATATTTAGAAAAACAAAATAATCAGGTCAACAAGCCCAAGCAATAGATATCCCTTATAACCCCACTTTTTATAGAGAAAAGCGGGTCTTGCCGAAGGTAAAATAATTATACCCTATTGATATTTTTTTCTTCTTTTTTTTCAAAAACATGGATTGTGGATACTTACTAGAACAACCTCATCAAGGTGGTTCTTACTAGCACCCCGCATTTTGACTAGAAATAAGAGAAATATTCAACATAATTAAAACCAATTCCGTGCCTTTTTGTCTACCCAAAACTAATTTTTTTCCTGTGACTTTTTTCCTACTAACAACTTCAATTGCGAATGTACCGTCATTTGATCATATTTTCTTTGGCGACTAGGGATGTTTGTGGGCTTTGTTGCTTTTCTAAGCAGTCCTTTTATCACTATTCTGAACATTGATCGTATTTTGCTTTATAACGTGAACAAGTCCGTGCAACTAAGGCCTTTTAAACCCCACTTTGTATACAGGAAAGAGGTTTTACCAGGGTTATTTTTTCATAGTTCCATTTCAGTTTATAGATTGTGATTTCTTGTTTGTATTTGGGTTTGACGGCCCAGTTAACACTAGTTAGGTCATTTTTGAGCCGGTCAGTTTACATATCCACACTTTGCCTGGGAAAGCCTATCCGTAAGCAGTTAGTGTACATTCTTTCGCCAGAAACTGACAGCTGCCCTTCTTGAATCAGCGGCAGGGAGAGAATGACCGTAGAAAAGATTTCATCTCCACGAAAGAATGTTGCTGACCCCGGCTGGAATCGAAACCGCGTCCTCCTGATCACCTCTCAGACGCGTATCCGACTGAGCTACCGAGGCCGGCCAGATTTCAGTTTCTCTGTGGAACCGATGCGGTTCTATCGCGCACATAACAAAACATCATCATTGAGATAAAGCCATTTTTAGAGCTATGGAATGTACCCGATTATCCCAATGAGGCCTAGAAAATTAGCGGTTTTGTTCGTTTGATTTGAGGTTTAACGTCCCCATCAACACTGTAAAGGTCATTTTGGAGACATTGCTTCCAATTTTGTGGCACTTTTACTCGATATTGCGATGAAAGCCCTGCCACCCAATGAAAACAAAAGGGTTTATAAGCATGGAAGGTCCGACACTCGCACCGCTTTGCCTGGGCAGGCTTAGATCCTCTAAGCGGTTTACCAGTACTCGTAATACGAATACGAAAGTTACAAATGTGGAGGATTCTCTAGATCAATCTGAACAATACAGTAGGAGAAACCGCTTAAGAGAAGCCGGAATTCCTGAAAATATTAATGAATCCACAGATAACATAATTATGGACATCGCTTCAGCTGCAAAGTGTGCTCTATCTCCTGGGGATATCGACCGTTCTCACCGCATAGGCAAGCGCAATAGTAACAAATTTAAAGATATTATAATTAAATTTACATCATACCGTGCACGTGAGCGCTTCTTTGAATCGTGGATGAATCTCAGAAACTCCGGAGTTTAGCTCTGTTTTTTGTGAATGAGGACTTAACGCGAAAAAGAAGTAAACTTTTATACCAAGCTAGGAAACTTGTTAAAGATAAGGTAATTTAAAAGGCCTGGTCAAGAGATGGAACCATATATATCAGAAACCTTGCTGATGAACGCTTCAGAATCAACACACTTTCAGATTTAAACGGTTACGGTACCAGCACAGATGGCAATACTGATGCAGAAAGCGATCCTTCAAGATGAACTTCCAAAGAATACAAAGAACAGTATCACAATCATCCAGATATCTAATTCTACTTATTATAAGCATTTGCTCTTCTTTGTGCTCTTGTATGAAGTTTGAGCACTTGTATGGACCGTTTTTTCTAGCCACATGTACGCATACCCATACTCACTTAGAACATTAGAGTTTCGATGGCTCGAACCCCGATGGCTTGTTTAACACGGTTGGGACGAACCCGTTCTTGAATATCTATGGCATTTCTCTATGTCAGAAACAGTGAGGTGATACTTCGGATATTTTCGGCTGAATGACAAACGTGGTCATCAACTAAAGCCCTCTCTACAGCTAAAGGCTGAAGTTCATAGGCCTTAGTACCACCAAGTGCTTGCTGAAGAGTGTTAACATAGTGAAGCCGTCAAACAACGACCACATTTTTAGCGGCCTTATCAGCTGGAGCCAAAACAAACTTATTTTTGTTATGGTTTGTCTATGGGTGTGTGTGATGCTTATATTATTTTATTTTGGATAGCCTATTGGCCATTTTGTGGGAAAGTAACTTACATTTTGGCTTTCCGCTATTGATGTTTCCATTAGGTCTGTTGTTTCATGTTTGTGCTTCTTTCCCTTTGGTGTCTCTGATGGGAGCTTTGGGTTGATTGTATCGATTCCTGATCATTGCCTTCACTTCTAATTTACTATGGAATTCTTGAATACTTAGTTTAAGGTGACGTAAAGACGTCTTAGGTTTAGGAGGTAATAAGTTCGTATTTTGCGAATAAAAAGAAATGCGTTTGTTCCCTAATTTCAGAATGCTAAGTTTCCATTCCCTAAGAGTTTTATGCTCAATATACTTTCGTTTACACTATCGATTACTAAATTCATTCAAGGCAGCAGCGATTTCATCTCTACATTTATTGAAATCAATTTTAGAAGGAAACCGATATGTCAGTCCTTTAGATATTATATTACGTACCCTAGAATCAGGAATAAGTTTTAAATTGACAGTAATAATATGACCAGCAGCAGGATAGCAATACACTGAATCTTTACAATCACATGTATCAGGAGTGTTAGTGGCAATATCAAGATCAGAAACAAGTTTATTGAAATTAAAAATGATAGATCTAACAGGTTTATTGTATTTATAGCAAATTATGGGTGTTTCAGTATTTTGAAAATAAGGAGGAATGGATGAAATAACCGAACATTTTTACTAACAAAAGATGAATGAAAACCTCTTTGTTTATGTCCTAAAGTTTAATCACTACAAATGGTTTTAAGTGACAGATCCTATGTTTCTTCTTCATTATTAAATATCTCAGAGCTCGTTAAGAGCTGTACATTTGTATTTATAGCAAATTATGGGTGTTTCAGTATTTTGAAAATAAGGAGGAATGGATGAAATAACCGAACATTTTTACTAACAAAAGATGAATGAAAACGTCTTTGTTTATGTCCTAAAGTTTAATCACTACAAATGGTTTTAAGTGACAGATCCTATGTTTCTTCTTCATTATTAAATATCTCAGAGCTCGTTAAGAGCTGTACATGAGAGTATCTTAGTTTATGAAGCTGAGGAGCAGTATTTCAGTAACTTCATTTTTGTAAATACTGTACCAATCAATGGAATGGGAATGTTTGTAGTTTTCTTGTTTTTGCTCTAAAATATAGATAATCTAAGGCAAATATCTATGTTTTAGAGCAGATATAAGAAAACAGAGAAATATCAATATTCTAATAAAAAGCTGAAAGGTTGCCTTTGGAAACAAAGAACACATAAAAGAACGAAAAGCGGAGACTCGGTTTTATTGAGTCTCTTCATACACAGCAATGTAGTTTGCAAGGCTGTATACGCTCCCCAGCACCGGATTAAGCGGTATGTGATTTTCAATGTAACCAGAATGGGCTCAATGGTCCAAAAGTAAAGTAAAATACAATCTGCACTATAAGTCTTAATTGAGTAGATATTAGCAATCTACCCACCCAAAAAATTTATGGCTGTTTGTGAAAAAGAATCTATTTTTTTTTCTCAGAATGGAATTTTGTATCTCCTTTTGTTTCCTCAAACAATTTTTAAGGATGGCCACAGTGCTACCATAACCCAAATTCTGTCTCTAACACCAATATTGAAAAAATAAAGGTGTTCAGCAATACATTATTCATGGAACAACAAGATTCCTATTTGGTCTGGCCAGCTTAGCCAGAACCGGAATCTGCCTAGCCATATGAACTGAACAGAATTTAGCTAGATCCGGAATCTGACTAAACTATTACCGATTTCAATATCCATTAGACTTTCTTCTTCTTAGACCATCTTCTTTCTTATGAATGTTTTCATTGCTCTTAAAGGAACTCATTTTTGATTTTTATTTGCCTTCACTGCAGCTGGTGTTGTGCCGTGTGGCGGCCGTAAAACGTCTCCCCGTACATCAACCATAGTGCAGTTTATATTTTACTTTTGGTCCTTTGAGATCAGCGTGAATATTCTGAGAAATCGGAAATAAATTATTGGTTTAGACTCATATTCTAGACAGGTTTTAATTATTTGGACCCCATTTTGATTTATATCAGTCTTTGAATCGACTGCCTATTCGAAATTCGCAAAATTGCAGTACGTTTCCTCTGGCTTTCTTTGCCGGATCAGTACAGGGTCACTGATGAGGCTTTATTAGCCGAAACTACGTAGTATGACCCATCTTCTTTCTTATGAATGTTTTCATTGCTCTTAAAGGAACTCATTTTTGATTTTTATTTGCCTTCACTGCAGCTGGTGTTGTGCCGTGTGGCGGCCGTAAAACGTCTCCCCGTACATCAACCATAGTGCAGTTTATATTTTACTTTTGGTCCTTTGAGATCAGCGTGAATATTCTGAGAAATCGGAAATAAATTATTGGTTTAGACTCATATTCTAGACAGGTTTTAATTATTTGGACCCCATTTTGATTTATATCAGTCTTTGAATCGACTGCCTATTCGAAATTCGCAAAATTGCAGTACGTTTCCTCTGGCTTTCTTTGCCGGATCAGTACAGGGTCACTGATGAGGCTTTATTAGCCGAAACTACGTAGTATGACCCATCTTCTTTCTTATGAATGTTTTCATTGCTCTTAAAGGAACTCATTTTTGATTTTTATTTCAGTCAAATATAGCAGATCAAAGGGGTAATTTCTGAGGTCATTGCACCAGAAAGATTCCCCAAACTTTCACCAAACTATTTGTACTCCAGACTTGTCCCAGGTGATTGACATGTGGTAGACATGTCTTATTGGACATGTGCTAATAACAGAAAGGGGAAATTGTATCTAATTGGATACCTGCCCAGTTGTTGTGTCATAATCTGTCTAATACTTTTCTATCCTTGTCAGTTTTTGACATCATAATCTAAAGTTCAAAGGACGCAGCAGCAGCTTTGAAATGAGTTATTGAGTAAGATGTCCATTCCAATGTGTAATAAATATTGAAATCGGTGGTAAATATTATTTTAGCCAGGTCCGGAATCTGCCTAGGCCAAATAAGAATTCATATTTGACATTTGGTTAAAGATTCCGGATCTGGCTAATTCCTATTTGGATCACGACATATATATTCGATGCAGAATGTTGAGATGTATTCGCATGCAAATTTTATAAAATTCTATGGGAGAGCCCATTTACGTATTCTTGACCATGTTTCAGTTTTTTATGCTAAATTCTAAGTTTAGCGACCAACATAACTGAGGTAATGACCAAATATGCCCGACTTAGTGTAAGTAGGTAGGTACGTAGGTAGATAGATAGATAGGTCATACGTGGCACATGAGAAAAAGAAGAAAATGATATGCCAGCGCATTCGGGTTGCAGTGGCAAAAAACTTGACTCGTGATCGAGCGGTTCCGGTTTTAAGTGACATGCCAGGCATCATGTGTTGTGTCTTTATGCAAGACACTTTTCAGAGACAATCGACTGACCAGTTTCTGGGCTAAGTGGACATCCATGCTTGCAGGATCTCCGATCCGAACGGTAGCGAACAGTAGAGGATACACCCTTGGGTATATGGACTGACATCTTCTGACAGATCCGCTTCATCGGCACGGGCATCTGACTAAAGGGCCAACTTCAACAGAATATTGTCACTTCAGGAACCCTTGAGGGCTTAAAGAGAGATCTTCCCTAAACTACATAAAAACTTTTTTTAATTTGTTCTGTTGTGAGGCAAAGGTGACGGGAGTCCAACTGATATGGATTTGCAGTTGGGCAACGCCTGCTGTCCTTGTAGCAGGTAGGGGTAGAGGGGGGAGCGTTGTTACTTCTTCTGTTTGTACACTTTTATTCATTTTCCCTGTCCCTCCCTCTCTTCTCCTCTACTACCTCTTCTATCTCTTTAGTCCCTTTTTATGGGAGACAACAGAAAATGACCGACCAGGGTTTACATGTCGTTAAACCCAAAACAATTGTTTGAGCTTCACCACCGCTCTGCACATAGCCTTGGTATGACGATGCTCCAGTTTTGGTCTTGTGCACGTCATGGGAAGAAAATTAGATAGGGTGACTCAGTGGACACTTAAAAGTATCCTGAAGCACTAGCCTTATGCTATGGATTTGGGCTCATCATCACTTTGTAAACCTTGGAAAGGTAGAAATCCACAGGTAGCCAGATAGCTCATTGTGTCTCTTACTATTCCCATGGCTTTATTTCATACCCTTGAGTAATAGTTTGTGAATAGTTGTAATTGCTTAGCCAGACGAGAAGCGCTTTCCTCTCTACCGAGAAGCTCCGATAAATGCGTTGGTAACTGCTCCGGTACCTCGCTGATCCATGCGAGGTGCTTGGTTTTACCGGCTAACCTTTTCGGGTTAGTGCGGTACGTTTCAATTCAATTCAATTCTCAGATTGCCAAATACATTTTAGAGCATCTCACATAAAACATATACAAACACCACAATAGTCTTACAAATACATGGTTAATTAAATGTTTTAAGCAAACGTCTGTATGACTATTTGTAAGTTATCATGCATCATGCATATATACATATGCATACACATACAAATAGATATATTTATAATACATACATGCGTACGATTTATATGATTTTAATTTAAACGCGTATCGCCTTTTCGACTTTCCCGCGATCAAACTTCAGCGTTTGATGCAACGGTCTTCGAAAAGAGATTTTTATATAGAATTAAAGTTGATGAAGAATTTTGTAGATGTTAAGAATTATCTGATTGTTTTTCTTATCTTTTGATTTGCTTACCGTATTTTTGCGATAAGAAACAAAGCTGACATAGCAGTCTCGAAATCGACTAGATGTCTTTTCGATTCTGTAAAGATGGTGGGTTATCGCGAGAAATTGAACGATATTCAAGGTGAGATTTGCGTGCCTTAGTATGTTTTTCCAGCCTCTCTACAGTAAAGCAACCACTCCGTGTGTTTGCTAATAATCAATAATAATAATCGACCTTATTTATAGAGGGTAACACATTTAGTACAAGTACTAATCTACAATTTGGCCCTCTTTTCCTGGGAAGGAACCAGTACTTAGCAATGTGGAGTCTCTTGCTCAAGGAAACACCACTTGGCGCTTGCGGGGATCGAACCGGCTACCTCTCGATCTCAAACTTAGTCCGCTACTTTACAACTGCACCACAGCGCTCCATTTTTTCACATTTCTATTGTAAACATAGGCTGTGGCTTGCTACCCGCAATCTGTTTGAAGCAAAGCCGTAAGGAAACCCATCTATTTCCATAAAAATTCCACTTTTCTCCTCATAACATTGAGTTTACAGAGGTACTCACTGCATGGACTTGATACCGTGATGTATGGTATGTTTTGGGATGCTCGAGGGAAAATGGGCAGTCGTGGCATATATCTTTTTGACCTGGTAAAATATTTTGTCCGATGGAAAAATATGCTTAACCCATTTTGTACTGGAAACCCCAAAACGGGTAATTGGCAAACAGTGGAGGCCCAGATCAGACTCCACAGAACGCAGCCTCTGATCAGGGCCTGCTCTGTATGCAAAAAGTGCAGCCATTTTCCAAATAAGTTTTGAAGAAAACACAACCTGACACCCTGAATTTTGAAATGGACTCCTGCTATATTTAAGCTGGAGGAAGATCCCATTTGGTACGAAAAAGGTTAATTAATTAATATGAGCTAGCACTTGAGAAGCCGGCCTCTGTAGCTCAGTCTGCGCGTCTGACTGGTGATCAGGAGGACGCGGGTTCGATTCCTGCCGGGGTCGGCAGCATTCTTTCGTGGAGATTGATCATGAAATCTATTGTACGGTCATTCTCTCCCTTCCGCTGATTCGAGAAGGGCAAATGTCGGTCTCTGGCGAAAGAACGTGCACTGTACTGGTTAACCCCTTACGTATAAGCCTGCCTAGGAAAGTGTGGATAGGTAAACTGACCGGCTCAAAAATGACCTAAATAGTGTTGACTGGGCCGTTAAACTCATGAGGAAAAAGTCCTTTTTTGCAAATGACGACCAGCAAAGGCTCTATCGAGCCTGCTCATCACGTGAACAAATCCGTGAAATGAAGACCCCCTATACCAGACTTTATAAAGAGAAAACTGGGGTTTAAGGGGATATACATTATTTTTCTTATTTTTGCTCCAAGACATAGGTTGTGGGTACTCATTAGAATCGCCTCAATGAGGCGGTGAAACGTAAAAAAGTGGACCGTGAAAAAGGAGACATTTCCGCCACTGCGCATGCGCGTTGCTAAGTGGGCGTTAACCGGTTGTTTAAGGCGAGGCTTACACGATAAACAAATCAATAATCACATTTTCAATCCTCCTTGGATGAACTATTGCCCAGCCTGCCCAAAAAATCTGACCAACGTCGGGTCTACAGCGATACGACGCATCAACGTCGTTTCGCTCTCAGTCCCATATTGGCCGGCTATTGCGTAATAGCTGGTAATTATACGATATACCCTGCAATGAAAGTTTCACCTCTGTGACTGTTACTGACATTTTGCTCTTGAACAGCAGTTGACAATTTCTAGCGTAAGAATGTGAAGTGTGCTGGTTAACTGCTAACGTATAAGCCTGTCAAGAAAAAGTGTGGATAGTTGAACTGACCGGCTCAAAATGATCTGAATGGTGTTGACTGGACCGTTAAACTCCACAACAAACAAAGAAAAAAAAAATGATTTTTTATTAAAAATCTATATCTCCCTCTGTTTAGTTTAGTATAACACTTCTCTGATTCTCTGAGTACTTCTCTAATTCATCTGGGAGAGGAATTATGATTTTGTTACCTCGAAAATTGTGTACAGGTGCCAAACAAAAAAGTATCGATGCATTTTAAAAGTAACATTAACAACGAGAAGATCCTGCATATGCTGTAGGATAACGAAACATCCTCACCCTAAATTATGTAGACGAGCTATTGATTAGTACACATGAGAAACCCTAAATTTCCAGCCTGCGTGGATAAGGAGATAGACGTGTAAAAAGTAGAAAAGGCATCAAATTCATCAATCCGTGAAAAAAATGGACAGGCGTGAATACAGTAGACATAAAGATTTACAAAGAGAAGGAATGAAAAAGAAGATGTGCTTGAAAAGGGTTGAAAAGGTGCCAGTCCGTGAAAGAAGAAGATGTGCGTGAAAAGGATAATCAAGAAGAAAAATGTACACTGACGCGAAAGAAAAATAGATAAGGCCCCAATCCGTGAAAAAAGTTGACAGGCGTGAAAAAGTAGACATAAAGAAATACAAAGAAAAGGAATGAAAAAAGAAGATTGCGTGAAAAGGGTTGAAAAGGTACCAGTCCGTGAAAGAAGAAGATGTGCGTGAAAAGGATAATCAAGAAGAAAAAAGTACACTGACGTGAAAGAAAAATAGATAAGGCAACAATCCGTGAAAAAGTGGACATGCGTGAAAAAAGTGGACATTGAGAAATACAGAGAAAAGAATGAAAAAAGATGTGCATCAAAAGGGTTGAAAAGGTACCTGTCCGGGAAATAAGAAGATGTGCGTAATAAGGATAATCACGAAGAAAAATGTACACTTACGTGAAAAAAAATAAATAAGGCAACAGTCCGTGAAAAAAGTGGACATGCGTGCAAAAAATGGACATAAAGAAATACAAAGAAAAGGAATGAAAAAGAAGATGTGGATGAAAAGGGTTGAAAAGGTACCAGTCGGAGAAAAAAAGAAGATGTGCGTGAAAAGGATAATCAAGAAGAAAAATGTACACTGACTTGAAAGAAAAATAGATAAGAGAATATTCCGTGAAAAAAGTAGACATGCGTGAAAAAGGTGGACACAAAGAAATACAAAATAAAGGAATGAAAAAAGATGAATGTGCGTGAAAAGGGTTGAAAAGGGTTGAAAAGGTACCAGTCCGAGAAAGAAGAAGATGTGCGTGAAAAGGATAATCACGAAGAAAAATGTACACTGACGTGAAAGAAAAATAGATAAGGCAACAATCCGTGAAAAAGTGGACATGCGTGAAAAAAGTGGACATAAAGAAATACAAAGAAAAGGAATAAAAAAGAAGATGTGCGCGAAAGGGGTTGAAAAGGTACCTGTCCGTGAAAGAAGAAGATGGGCGTGATAAGAATAATCACGAAGAAAAATGTACACTGACGTGAAAGAAAAATAGATAAGGCAACCACCCGTGAAAAAAGTGGACATAAAAAAATACAAAGGAAAGGAATGAAAAAAAGAAGATTTGCGTGAAAATGTTTGAAAAGGTACCAGTCCATGAAAGCAGAAGATGTGCGTGAAAAGGATAATCACGAAGAAATATGTACACTGACGTGAAAGAAAAACAGATAAGGCAACAATCCGTGAAAAAAGTGGACATGCGTAGAAAAGTGGACAAAAAAAAATGCAAAATAAAGGAATGAAAAAAGATGGATGTGCGTGAAAAGAGTTGAAAAGGTATCAATCCGTGAAAGAAGAAGATGCGCGTGAAAAGGATAATCCCGAAGAAAAATGTAGACTGGCGTGAAAGACAAATGGATAAGGCAACAATCCGTGAAAAAAGTGGGCATGCATGAAAAAAGGGGACATAAAGAAATACAAAGAAAAGGAATGAAAAAGAAGAAGTGCATGAAAAGGGTTGAAAAGGTACCAGTCGGAGAAAGAAGAAGATGTGCGTGAAAAGGATAATCACGAAGAAAAATGTACACTGACTTGTAAGAAAAATAGATAAGGGAATAATCCGTGAAAAAAGTAGACATGCGTGAAAAAGGTGGACATAAAGAAATACAAAATACAGGAATGAAAAAAGATGGATGTGCGTGATAAAGGTTGAAAAGGTACCAGTCCGAGAAAGAAGATGTGCGTGATAAGTAGACTGACATGAAAAAAGTTGACAGGCGTGAAAAAGTAGACATAAAGAAATACAAAATTCCTGTATACACTATTACATAATCAAGCATTATTAGTGTGAAACTGTTAGACAGGAGTGAGAGAAGTAGACATGGGATATCCGAATTTTTCTGCCTATGATGTAGAAGTACGAATCTGCTACCTTGAAAAAAGTAGTCAGGCGTGGAACTAGACTTACAAAAACCGTGCTTATGGTGTAACAGCACGATATAGTCTGACCTTGGATGAGCTATTGATCAGTACACATATGACACCCTAAATTTCCAGCCAGCGTGGTAAAGGAGATAGACGTGTTCAAAGTAGATAAAGCACCAACCCTTGAAAAAAGTGGACAGGCGTGAAAAAAGTAGACATAAAGAAATACAAAGAAAAGGAATGAAAAAAGAAGATTGCGTGAAAAGGGTTGAAAAGGTACCAGTCCAAGAAAGAAGAAGGTGTGCGTGAAAGGGATAATCACGAAGAAAATTGTGAACTGAAGTGAAAGAAAAATAGATAAGGCAGCAATCCGTGAAAAAAGTGGACATGCATGAAAAAAGTGGACATGAAGAAATACAAAGAAAAGGAATGAAAAAAGATGTGCGTGAAAAGGGTAGAAAAGGTACCAGTCCGTGAAATACGAAGATGAGCGTGAAAAGGATAAGCACGAAGAAAAATGTACACTGAGGTGAATGAAAGATAGATAAGGCACCAATCCGTGAAAAAAAGTGGACATGCGTGAAAAAAGTGGACATAAAGAAATACAAAGAAAAGGAATGAAAAAGAATATGTGCGTGAAAAGGATTTAAAGGTATCAGTCCGTGAAAGAAGAAGATGTGCGTGAAAAGGATAATCGCGAAGAAAATTGTACACTGACGTGAAAGAACAATAGTTAAGTCAACAATCCGTGAAAAAAAGTGGACATGCGTGAAAAAAGTGGACATAAAGAAATACAACGAAAAGGAATGAAAAAAGAAGATGTGCGTGAAAAAGGTGGAAAAGGTACCAGTCGGAGAAAGAAGAAGATGTGCGTGAAAAGTATAATCACGAAGAAAAATATAGATAAGGGAACTATCCGTGAAAAAAGTAGAAATGCGTGAAAAAGTGGACATAAAGAAATACAAAATAAAGGAATGAAAAAGATGGATGTGCGTGAAAATGTTTGAAAAGGTACCAGTCCGAGAAAGAAGATGTGCATGAAAAGGATAATCACGAAAAAAAGTATAGACTGACATGAAAGAAAAAGAGATCAGGCACCAATCCGTGAAAAACGTGGACAGGCGTAAAAAAGTAGACATAAAGAAATACAAAATTCCTGTATACACGTTTACATAATCAAACATTATTAGTGTGAAACTGTTAGACAGGAGTGAGAGAAGTAGACATTAAGAATCCGAATTGTTCTGCCAATGATGTAGAAAAATACGAATGTGCTACCTTGAAAAAAGTAGTAAGGCATGGAACTAGACATACAAAAACCGTGCTTATGATGTAACAGCTCGATAAATCTGACCGCGGATGACAGCTATTGATCAGTACACACGAGAAATCCTAAATTTCCAGCCTACGTGGAAAAGGAGACAGACGTGTAAAAAGTAGGTAATGTTCACTGACGTGAAAGAAAAATAGACATGGGAACAATCCGTGAAAAAAGTAGACATGCGTGAAAAAGTGGACATAATGAAATACAAAATAAAAGAATTAAAAAAGATGGATGTGCGTGAAATGGGTTGAAAAGGTACCAGTCCGAGAAAGAAGAAGATGTGCGTGAAAAGGATAATCACGAAGAAAAATGTAGACTGACGTGAAAGAAAAATAGAAAAGGCACCAATCCGTTAAATCAAAGTACTGAAAGTACTGAGGAAAGTTGATTTATGAGGTATATTCACCATGATAAAATGGTAGTGGTAGATTAAACAGTTCTCTAAGTATCTTTTTGACAACGTTGAAAAAGGAGTTTAACCAGGTTCGACTAAGAAAAAAATTCCTGTTGCTTGTTATTGTCCTCGTGACAATCACTGACCATCTGACTGACGCCGACCCTGAACAAAATCCAGGTATTGGTTATTGATAGCACCCCTAAGATGTCAGAGCGGAACGTCAGAAGAAAATTCTGGACTGTGCTTGTTTGTTTGTTTGTATGTTTGTTTGCTTGATTTGAGGTTTAACATCCCCGTCAACACTGACTAGGTCATTTAGAGACGTTGCTTCAAATTTTGTGAGACTTTTACCCAACACTAAAATGAAATGACATAATTATCAAGCTACGCGCAATGAAACCAAATAGGCTTGTGGCATGGACGGTCCGATTCGCACCACTTTGCCTGGGCAGGCTTAGATCCTCTAAGCGGTTTACCAGTACTCATGTGGGGTCGATTTCAGCTCGGCGTGGAAGTTTCTTGCAGTCCGTCTATTTCTTCAAGCCCTGATGGGCGGGGGCGGTAGGACTGTGCTCGTGCATTTGGCCATTGGCAAACAGAACCTTCATAATCAGACGCCACATAATGCGGTGTCCGATCAGATCTAATCTACCTGCTTAAACGAACAGTCCGATTCTCAGTTCATGACTATTCTCCAAACTTACATTCAGAGACGATCGATCCACCAGTTCTCTCAGCACTTTGATTAATTGAGTATTTACGCAAATACGCTGTTTATCTGGAGCACTGGACGGGAGTGAACTTTAAAACCTATTGCTTTCTTTCGGCGAGTCATGGGTCTCCAAAAATGAAGTGTATATTGCTTTCGGACACGTTACAGCAGAGCCCTTTAATTTCTACATTTTAAACAGTGGAGACGCTTCGACTTAGATCCGTCTTCCCAAGTGTCTATAAAACGATTGTATATGCACCCAAAAATGCAAAGCTTCCTTTTATAACACTGAAGTGTCTGATTCGAGGTCACAGAATGTGGTGTCTGATCAGTGGCTTCTGAATTTGCTTAACCAATATATGACACTGGAATCTTCCAACAAATAAGTTCGGAATAGGATTGTCAGATTTGTTTTCTTAAAGGTAGGTTTTGCAAGAATATATGTTTTTTTAGCAATCAATGCAGACTCAGATCAGACGCCAAGTCGTGCTGCGTCTGATCTGGGCCTACAATACGTACATGCCATAAAAAGTGACGCTAGTTATAAATGGGCTAATGTCCAGTTCGGAAACCGAGGGGTGAAAGGGAAGGAACACCTGTGGAATCAAGTCCGACTTGATATAAAAGGATACACCGAGTATCATGCCATAAAAAGTGACGCTAGTTATAAATGGGCTAATGTCCAGTTCGGCAACTGAGGGGTGAAAGGGAAGGAACACCTGTGGAATCAAGTCCGCCTTCTGCGCAAATGTTAAGAAATCAATGCGCTGGAAAAGGAAATCAGGCAAGTGCTTAATTTGGACTATTTTATGCAGCGAACGAACAGCGGAAGTGTAGTAACGCGGTACAGTACCGGAAGTAGAAATGCGATGACATATAAACTTGATACAAGTATCAACTTTCAAAAAGTGGACAGGCGTGAAAAAAGTAGACATAAAGAAATAAAAAGAAAAGAAATAAAAAAAAGAAGACGTGCGTGAAAAGGGTTGAAAAGATACCAGTCCGTGAAAGAAGAAGATGTGCGTGAAAAGGATAATCACGAAGAAAAATGCACACTGACGTGAAAGAAAAAATAGATAAGGCACTAATCCGTAAAAAAGTAGACATGCGTGAAAAAAGTAGACATAAAGAAGTACAAAATTCCTGTATACACTTTTATATAATCAAACTTTATCAGGGTGAAACTGTTAGACAGGACACTTAGTGTACAAAATTTTATTCAATTGGTCCAGGTCACATGACCAAGATGGTCGCCATGCCCAAATATGTTGAAAACTTTCAGAAATCTTCTTCTCCAGAACCATTGGGCCGATTGTCTTGAAACTAGGTATGTTTTATTGGGAGACCGAGTACTACCAAGTTTGCAAAAAATGATGACCATATGTTGACCTTGACTTGTTTTATGCCAAGGCCAAATTCGGCTCCTTTAGGCTTTTCAATTAGAAATAGGTGAATCGATGTATTTTTTTGAAAAATATTTTAGTCTGTGATTTGAGAATACGTTAAAATGTATGTTTATGAATGCTTAAGGTCAAGGTCAATCGGTGACCTTAGCCAACTGCAGGTGCATTTACATAGTAGAATACATTTCCCCTCTCACACCACTTGGCTAATTTTATTTGAATTGTATAAGCATCCATAGGACACTTAGATAACACAAATTTATTAGGATGGTCCAGGTCACATGATTAAGATGTTTGTCATGCCCAAATATGGTAAAAACCTTAAAAACCGTCTTCTCCAGAACCACTGGGCCAATTGCCTTGACACTTGGTATGTAGCATCGGGTGACTGAATTCTACTACATTTGCAAAAATGATGTCCTGAGATTGACCTTGACCTATTTTACACCAAGGTCAAATTTGGCTCCATATGCTTTTCAATGGGAAATTGGTAAATCAATGCATTTTTTCCAAAAGTATCGTGATCTATGATATGAGAATAGGTAAAAACTGAATGCCTATGAATGCTTAGGGTCAATGTCATTTGGTGACCTTGGCACAAGGTCACTTGTAGTGCAAGTCGATTGACATATAAGAATACATTTTCTCTAAAACAACTGGGCCATTTTCATTTAAATTTTACATGCAGCCTAAGGGCTGTAAGGGAACAAAAACTTATTCAAATGTTCGGTTCACATGCCCAAGATGGCCACATGCCTGAAAATGGTAAAAACCTTAAAATGCTTCTTTTCCAGAACTAATTGGCCGATTGTCCTGAAACATGGTATGTAGCATTGAGTGACTGAGTACCAACAAGTTTGCAACAATGATGACACTAGGTTGAACGTGACCTATTTTTCAATCAAGGTGGCCACCATGCCCTATTATGGTGAAAACCTTAAAAATCGTCATCTCCGGAATCACTTGACTGATTGTCTTGAAACATGGTTTACAGCATCAGGTGATTGAGTACTACAAATTTGCACAGGGCTCAGGGGAGCGACCAGGACCTCAGGGCCTCTTGTTTTTTGTTTTGTGTTGTTTAGCTTTGATTTTCTGCGTCTATTCTCCTCTGTTTCTGTCGAATGAATGTGCACTGTACTGGTTAACCACTGATGTGCATGTCTGCCCAAGGTAAGATGGCCTGCTCGGTGTTGCCTTAATGGTGTTGTCAAGGCCGTTAAAACTTCGCACAAACTACCGAACAAAAACTCGGACACGCCCATCAGGGTTGGGAGAATAGATTGGGCTGCATGATGTTTCCATGCAAGGCTGAAACCAAGCGCACACGAGTGCTGGTAAGCCGCTTAGAGGGTCTGAGTTTGCACAGGCAAAGTGGTGCGAGTCAAACCATCCATGCCTATTAACCCTATTGGTCTCATTGGGCGACAGGGCTTGAGATAACATTATATCTCTATGTCGGGTAAAAATAGCAACGTCCCAAATATGACCTATATAGTGTTGGTGGTGACGTTAAACATCAAACAAACAAACAAACGGACGAACAGAATACTACCAGGTATTTTGTTATCCTGCATTCTCATTGCGTTTTGTCAATAATAAAACAGTGTTTACTGCCTTTTTGGGGCCTTCATGGTCTAGTGGGTAAAAACTTTGGCTCTTAATCACCTTGCGTGTGTGACGCAAAGTTAAGTCAGGTACCCAGTTATCGCCCACCTTTAATTAACGGTCTGCTCGAAAACCAATGGGTCTTAAAACCAGAAAAAATCGCCTGGTTTTACTTATACGTAGTGTATAAGGCCTAGACGAATTGAACATAACAACGCAGTAAAAGATATGTGGCTCGTACAAACATTATGTGAAGAAACCTTGGCAACAGGCTTATTTTAGGCTATGTACAGTGAATCTGAAATGTCTCAAAGAGGGATGGCGGGTTTACCACTTATAATTCGAACTCTTAGACTCTAGAGAATTAATCCTATAGCTTCCGTTAGGTTGTCCATATATAAAGAATAGTTCATTTTGTCTAAAAAGGTATGTTGCGTGTAATCACAAGATTCGCCTAAATGAGTACTCACAGCATTCCTTTAACCCATTTTGTGGAATATTCCTCCTGATATATAGCAGGAGTCCATTCCAAATTTAGGGGTGACAGGTTGTGTTTTTCGTTCAACATTTATTTGGAAGATGGCTGAGCATTTTGCAAACAGTGTAGGCCCCGATCAGATGCCGCGTTCTGATCTGGACCTGCACTGTTTGCCAGGTTACCAGTTTTGGGGTTTCCGTTAACTTAGAGAAGACTGCTAAGATATCCTCCTCTCATCACCATTATTTCTCAAGACCAGGGCCCCGCCCATCGTGACTTGAAGAAATAGATGAGCTGCATGATGTTTCCACGCAGAGCTGAAACCGGCCACACACAAGTACTGGTAAACCGATTAGAGGTTCTAAGCCTGCCCAGGCAAAGATGTGCGAGTCGGCCCGCCCTGTTGGTTTCATTAGCCGACAGGGCTTGAGATGTCATTTCATCTCAATGTCGGGTAAAAGTCCCACAAAAATGGAAGCAAAGTCTTCAAAATGACCTATACAGTGTTGACCGGGACGTTAAACATCGAATCAAACAAACAAAGTTATACCTATATTTAAGTTTACATTGACGGACGGCGATTGACGCCGCCATTTTGAAAGTGGCGCTGCAGTGTCAGAACGTCATGACGTAACGTCTTTCGCAACGCACTTAAATAATTTTGCCATTTATTTACTTATTCTTGACCTTTAATAGTAGAAAAGAAATTCAAAGTACAAACATTCATCAACTGTCATTTTGGCATCCAAAAGTCGTGATTTCTTACCCCAAGCGACCCGCGTTTGATGGAGGTCTCGTAACCTCACACTGCAATCAACCCCTTGGAGGTCCGTTGTATGGAAGATCACATCACGAGCACGTAACAATAGAGCTGATAACACACTGAAAGTCTACTAAAATGCTGTTGTTTCCTTCATATTTTTCTTAACATTCCCACTATTTGAAGAAATCCCGCCGACATGTTTGTTTGTTTGTTTGTTTGATTTGAGGTTTAACGTCCCCGTCAAAACTGTAAAGGTCATTTTGGAGACGTTGCTTCCAATTTTGTGGGACTTTTACCCGACATTGAGATGAAATGACATCTCAAGCCCTGTCGCCCAATGAAACCAATAGGGTTTATTAGCATGGGCGGTCTGCCTCGCACCGCGGTTCCTGGACAGGCTTAGATCCTCTAAGCGGTTTACCAGTACTAGTGTGCGGGCCGGATTCAGCGCCGACATGTTTGACTGTAACGCATGTGTAACGTACTGAAAAAGACGTTACACGGTCTAACGTCAAGGAAAGGATCGATGGCGTCGCACAACTTCATAAAACGGCGGCTCTTCACGTCACGCTTTTTCGCCTAGTGATTTATCACGCAATATATCACCGGATTTAACCATTGGCTGTATAAGCGACTAGTGATAGATAAGCTAAAGCTGTGATTTGTTGAGTAATAAATCACAGTTTGGAGGTCCGTATCACGAGCGCGTAGCGCGCATGATTTGTCTACTTACAACTGACCGACAAACTGTGATTTATTACCCAACAAGTCACTGGCTAGAGCTGATTTATTTCGATTATGGCACGCTGAAACTCTTAAATAATGTTGTTGTTTCCTTCAAATTCTCACAGATTTTCACCATTGTTAAAAGAAATCGACTGTAACACATGCATTGATGTCCTTTTGAAACGTTGTCGATGCTAGACTGTGACGTTACACCGTCTAACGTCTACGAATCTACGTATGGCGTCATAAATTTGCAACTTTTAATGACGTCACTCGGCACGCTCTTCCGCACCGTGATTTGTTGCATAAAAACACAGTTTTTCCCATTGCCAATGTAAAAATACGGGGCATCATCTGGTCTGCACTGTTTGCCTATGTCATTAAATAGATATGCTGCGCTTAATTGGGTTAAGGAACATCTGAGCTACGTCTGCACTGTTTGCCTATGTCCTAAGAGACACTAAGCTTATATGGGTTGTGTATGTGTTTGAGTATTACGTCCTAACAACAGCTAAGGTCATACTGATATGGGACCTCGGTTTAATATCCGCAAGTTTGGAGAAGCCCGAGATGAAACCACTTCACCCTGGTAAATGAGGCGAGTAGTATAACCATTTCAAGACTTAGGCAAATAATACAGACCGAGATCAGGCATTGCTTAACCAGCGATAGCCTTTCGTTTCTACTTTAGGACTATGGCAAATGGCACAGACCCAGGTCAGACGCCGCTTTAACGTCGTCTTTCAGGACTGGCAAACAGTGCAGATCCAGGGCAGACGCCGATTAACCCGTATTAGTCTGGCATATCAAATTTAGACCATAGACCAACAGTTCCGATCCCGCAAAATATTTTGTTTGATCGGGTGCTTCACTTTTTACTCAAGGCAGATTCGATCAAATATAGTTTTTTTTTTTTTCAGGTTTTGGTCCTACATCCCTTTCAAGATTATTTCACTTATATCGAGCCGATCGTTAATCAAGGGAGGGCGAAAATGTGAGGTACCCGTAGGAAAACCATCTGACCTTCAGTTGCAGAATCTCATGTGACCCTAGCCATGCTCCAACCACTAATGCTCTTATCCAATAGGCCAGTTGATTCATCTGAGTTAACTGTAATAATTTTGTCGTGGCAGAGGGCAGAAGAACAATATAACCTTATGATCGTCTTTTGAGATATATTGATAGTACTTTGTATAGCTGTACACGAGGTGAAGAGGCCCCCGCCCATAGGGGCTTGAAGAAATATATGGGCTGCATGATGCTTCCACGCAGAGCTGAAACCGGCCCGCACCCTAGTAGTGGTAAACCGCTTAGAGGATATAAGCCTGTCCAGGAACCGCGGTGCGAGGCGGACCGTCCATGCTAATAAACCCTTTTGGTTTCATTGGGCGACATGGCTTTAGATGTCATTTCATCTAGGTGTCGGGTAAAAGTCCCACAAAACTGGAAGCAACGTCTCCATAATGACCTTTACAGTGTTGACGGGGACGTTAAACCTCAAATCAACCAACCAACACGAGGTGAAGATTTATGCCCCGCCCATCGGGGCTTGGAGAAATAGAATGGGTTCATCATGCTTGCACGCATAGCTTAAACCGACCGCACAGGACTACTGGTAAGCCGCTAAGAGGATCTAAGCCTGACTGCGCGAAGTGTTGTGAATCGGAACGTTACCTACATATAAACCCTTCTGGCTTGTTCAGGCGGCAGGGCTTGAGATGTCATTTCATCTCAATGTTGGGTAAAAGTCCCACAAAATTGAAGCCACCTCTCCAAAATAACCTAAATAGTAGTGATGGGGACGTAAAACACCAATTCAAACAGAAAACATGAGGGAAAAGGGCGTGTTATGAGCAAGAACCACAACTCCGGGTGTCATGGTATTTTAGTTATCTTCTCTGAGAATATAATCTTGGCAACACAATATCTCTAACGCCTTGCTTCATGTTAACAAGTCCGTGAAATTAAAACCCTCTAAACCCCACTTTATTTAGAGAAAACTGGGGTTTACAGGGGTATAAGTTATTTTGCTTATTTCTGTTCTAAAACATAGGTCATGGGTACTCGTAAGAACCGCCTCATTGAGGCAGTTCTAACGAGCACCCGTAATCTATGTTAGGAGTAAAAATAAGACAAATATCACAAATTTTCATGGAAAAAGAAATAAAATGCAAAATGTTGCACGGGTGTGTCATCGTAATGTGAGAATATTGATGGGTCGTTGTACAGTTGTACATGAACAAGAGCCGCTACTCTGGGTGCCATGGTATTTTAGTTTTTCCCTGACAATTTCACATGGTACTTGGTTTAGTTTTACATGAGGTTAAGGAGGTGTGTTATGAGCAAGGTCTACAACTCTGGATCACCTATAGTGTACATAAAGTTAAAGACGCATGGGCAAGCACCACAAATCTGGATGCTAGAACATTTTTGTTTTCTCTCCTCTCAGTAAAACCTCGGTATCACCCGGAGACCGGTAATTTATATAACTGATATTAGCAGCAGTATAGGTGTATTTTGTTTCTAGTGCATTTGATGCATGTGTAAAATCTTTTGAATGCCATATTGGCTTTAGGTCGGGGATGGCTATTTTGTCAGTTAAGGATGTCGGTTTATGTCGGTTTTAGTCATATTAATACTATATTTTAGTCGCTCTCTATTCGTATATACAAATACATAGCGTATTTAAAAAACGAGGGAGGTTGAATATCTGAGAAAGAAACGAGTGCGCTTGCGCAGGAGTTTTTTTATTGGGTGTTTGAACACCCGAAGTTTATTAAACCCATATTAAAATTGGGCTGAGTCTATAGACTGCATTTTCATAGAGCTGATTAATCATGTGTCATCTAATTCTCTTAGCATACGGTAGTGGGCGCAGTGACTGAAACCAAAAAATGTATAGACGCCATCTTGAAAGCGCTTTCTATTGTACGGA
The DNA here is from genome assembly GCA_963580285.1 of Lucinisca nassula. NCBI lineage: Eukaryota > Metazoa > Mollusca > Bivalvia > Lucinida > Lucinidae > Lucinisca > Lucinisca nassula. Next base: position 157,850,795 of record OY757011.1, on the reverse strand, counting down.
ATCAAAAGAGGATCTTACAAAAGTGATCATTTCATATGAAATTTATGAAATGAGGCTCTCTAAGGAATGGAGGGGTGAGGAACAGCCACTGTCGACCTAAACGGTTTGTGTGATTGAATGTGTCTAATCATAATATATATCATGGCTAAAGAGGTATTGATTGGCTTCTAAGATATCCTAGGGACAAGAAATAAAGGCCAGCCCCCAAATTCAAATAGATAGAAGCGAAACTTCAATGTCACAGGGAAGGTTTATATGCAAAGGGGATCAGTATCTGGCCCATGCACCACGAGCATTGATGCATGCACGACACCTTCTGGGCATGCTAGTGATTGTGCGACGGATTATGTCCCTTGGTATCCGGCAATGCTCGGCCAAACTGTTGCAGATTGTTACAACGCTGCGGTCTGTTGCACACGCGGCGACCCAAGACATCTCAAATGTGCTCAATCGGCGACATATCGTGGGATTTGGCTAGCCACGGCAGTGTTCTTACACCTTGTTGTCTCTGAAATTCGACGGCAACACGGGCTCGATGTGGTCGTGCGTTGTGGTCTTGGAATTTGGTCTACGTAACGCTGGCCCGTCAAGTTACCAGGATCGTTCAAGGTAACTTGACTGGCCAGCGTTACGTATACCAAATTTTACGCCGAGTGGTTGCCCCTTTCGCCAGGCGCATTGTTGGTAACTGCGAGTTCCAAGATGACAACCTTCCCTGTTGCATTGAAGTTTCGCTTCTTTCTATTTGAATTTGGGGGTTCCCTTACTTTTTGTCCCTAGTATAAATATGGAATTTTATGAAGTGGAGGGGCGGAGCATGGCCCCAGCACATTGACCCAGCACAAAGAAACCCCAAGGTTGGTGTGACTGAGTCTAGAAAATATACGGTTTAGGGGTGGGGATCTTAACTGTTTCTGAGATTTATGGCTTATTATAAAGTGAAGGGTTAGGGCATGACCGTGTCATGACTCGGTGCACCCCGGGTGCCTCGATATTGCAATGTGGAACTGAATGCGTCTTATTGTAACGAACATGAATATATATGGTGTAGGCTCTGAACGGTTTCTCAGATATTTGGCCTTCTGTGAAGTGGAGGGATGGGGCTTGGCCTCGACGCACCCCGGCAGAACTGACTGTGCCTTATCATAAGGAAAAAGAATATATTATGGTTTAGGGGTGCGGATCGCAACGGTTTCTGAGATATTGGGCCTTTTACGTATTGGAGGGGTGGGGCATAGCCTCACCACACCCAGCCCCCCCCCCCCCCCCCTCGGGTGCCTCGATATTGGTGGAACTGAATGCGTCTTATTGTAACGAACTGGAATATATATGGTGTAGGCTCTGAACAGTTTCTCAGATATTTAGCCTTCTGTGACGTGGAGGGATGGGGCTTGGCCTCGACGCACCCCGTGAGAACTGACTGTGTCTTATCATAAGGAACAAGAATATATATGGTTTAGGGGTGCGGATCGCAACGGTTTCTGAGATATTGGGCCTTTTACGTATTGGAGGGGTTGGGCATGGCCTCACCACACCCAGCCACCCCCCCCCCCCCCACCACACACACCTACCCACCAGGTTGTTGTCACTGAATGCATCTTATTACGAGGAACAAAAATATATATGATCTGAATAGAGGTAGTTTCTAAACTTGAAGCATGGCCCCTGCACGATCTGGGAGGACCCCCAGGTTGGCATAAAACATATCGCTAAAAGAAAACTAAAAGTGAATTGGTGGTTGTGTCTGTTCCCAGAAAAAAAAAAACATCTGCAAATGCTGTTACAAGGAGAACTCACCTCAAAGCTCGCTAACAGAGTGAACGAGGGGAGGTAACTGTCAGACTACACGATAATTAAGCAATAGCAATCCGATAAAAACGTATCTAAGGTAGGCGGAGCAAATGTGTTGCGCATGCGCATTGGCGGAAGAATCTCCTTATTTCACGCACCACAATTTTTACGTTACACCGGTTCTAACGAGCGCCCACAACATATGTTTGCAGTATTTTTGGAAAAATATTACAGATTTTCAACAGAAAAATGGCCTTTTTGAAGATGTGAAAAATGCACTTGGTCGCTACGGGTGTGTTATCGTAATGTATAAGCGGAGCCCCGCCAGAGTCTTTGATACTTGCAGGCATGTAGATACAACTTTTATAGATTTTTTTTCGTAAAATATCTTGAAAATATATGTTATTTATACTCATTAGAATCGCCTCGATGAAACATCTTCGCCAGATGAGCTTTCTCACAAAACATAACAAGAGGGCCCAGAGGGCCCTGAATCGCTCACCTGAAAATTAGTGTCTCCAGTACATTCTAGGCCCAAGGGCTATAATTTGAACAAACTATGTAATGGTCCACTAGATGAAGCTTCATACCAAATATCAAAGACCTGGGCCTTCTGGTTTCAGACAAGAAGATTTTTAAAGGTTTTCACTATATAAGCCTATGAAAAACCAAAGGGTCCCGGGGTGGGGGCATTTTTGGCCCAAGGGCTATAATTTGAACAATCTTGAAAGAGGTCCACTGGATGAAGCTTCATACCAAATATCAAAGACCTGGGCCTTCTGGTTTCAGACATGAAGATCTTCAAAGGTTTTCCCTATTTAAGCCTATGAAAAACTAAAGGGTCCCGGGGTGGGGGCATTTTTGGCCCAAGGGCTATAATTTGAACAATCTTGAAAGAGGTCCACTAGATGAAGCTTCACACCAAATACCAAAGATCTGGGCCTTGCGGTTTCAGAGAAAAGGATTTTCCCTGTATAAGCCTATGTAAAACCAAAAGCCCCCGGGGCGGGGGCATTTTTGGCCCCAAGGCTATAATTTGAACAATCTTGAAAGAGGTCCACTAGATGAAGCTTCATACCAAATATTAAAGACCTGGGCCTTGTGTTTTCAGAGAAGAAGTTTTTTTAATGACTTTCCCTATATAAGCCTATGTAAAACCATAGGCCCCCGCCCCGGGGGCATTTTGGCCCCCAGGGCTTTAATTTGAACAATTTTGAAAGAGGTCCAATAGATAAAGCTTCATACCAAATATCAAAGAACTGGGCCTTGCCGTTTGAGAGAAGAAGATTTTTAAAGATTTTCCCTGTATAAGCCTATGTAAAACCAAAAGCCCCCGGGGCGGGGGCATTTTTGGCCCCAAGGCTATAATTTGAACAATCTTGAAAGAGGTCCACTAGATGAAGCTTCATACCAAATATCAAAGATCTGGGCCTTGCGGTTTGAGAGAAGAAGATTTTTAAAGATTTTCCCTGTATAAGCCTATGTAAAACCAAAGGCCCCCGGGCGGGGGCATTTTTGGCCCCAAGGCTATAATTTGAACAATCTTAGTAGAGGTCCACCAGGTCGAGCTTCACACCAAATATTAAAGACCTGGGCCTTGTGGTTTCAGAGAAGAAGATTTTTTAATGATTTTCCCTGTATAAGCCCATGTAAAACCAAAGGCCCCCGGGGCGGGGGCATTTTGGCCCCCAGGGATATAATTTGAACAATCTTGGTAGAGGTCCACTAGATGAAGCTTCATACCAAATATTGAAGACCTGGGCCTTGCGGTTTCAGAGAAGAAGATTTTTAAAGATTTTCCCTGTATAAGTCTATGTAAAACCAAAGGCCCCCGGGGCGGGGGCATTTTTGGCCCCAAGGCTATAATTTGAACAATCTTAGTAGAGGTCCACCAGGTAAAGCTTCACACCAAATATTAAAGACCTGGACCTTGTGGTTTCAGAGAAGAAGATTTTTTAATGATTTTCCCTATATAAGCCTATGTAAAACCAAAGGCCCCCGGGGCGGGGGCATTTTGGCCCCCAGGGCTATAATTTGAACAATCTTGGTAGAGGTCCACTAGATGAAGCTTCATACCAAATATCGATGACCTGGGCCTTGCGGTTTCAGAGAAGAAGATTTTTAAAATTTTGTTTTAAAAAATCTATTTTTAGCTCCTGTGACCCAGATGTGCAATGGACCGGAACCATTTGAACAATTTTGAAAGGGGACCACCTAAGGATCATTGCTGTGAAGTTTGGTCAAAATCCGATCAGCGGTTTAGGAGAAGATGTCATTTGAAGAAAAAGTTTACGCACACACACACACACACACACGCACGCACACACGCACTGACGACGGACGACGGACGAAAAGTGATCCCAAAAGCTCACCTTGTCACTACGTGACAGGTGAGCTAAAAAGGCTTAGCAGCGTTTGTTTGAACTGAAGTTTTACGTCCTTTGGTCATGATGGAGCCATTGCTTCAAATTTTGTGGGATTTTTATTTCTCGTTACTCTACAAATGTAGATTGTGTGTGCAGACGATTCACATGTACTGCCCAGGCGGAGCTGAAACCGACCGCACATGTGTACTTGTAACCCGTTTAGAAGGTCTGAGCCTGCCCAGGCAAAGTGGTGTGGATCAGACCGTCCCTGCATCTTGGTTTTGTTGTGGGTAGGTCGCTTCCTCTTGGTGCCATTAGTAGGCTGTTATCTTTGATTGTGTGATTCCTGGGCATTTTTTAGATGTCATTTCATCTCAATGTAGGGTAAAAATCCCCCAAAATGGGAAGCAATGTCTCCAAAATGACTAAGGACGTAAGACTTCAATTCACACAAACGCTGCTAAGCCTTTTTTAGCTCACCTGAGCCGAAGGCTCAGGGGGAGCTATTGTGGTCGCTCACCATCCGTCGTCGTCGTCCGTCTGTCCGTCCGTCCACAATTCCTTTAAACGACATCTCCTCATAAAGCACTGAACAGATTTTGACCAGACTTGGCAGAAATAATCTGTGGGTGGTCCTCTCTCAAAGTTGTTAAAAGAATTTGATTCCATGCAGAACCCTGGTTGCCATGGCAACAAAAAGGAGAAAATAAGAAAAAAAAACCTTTGTATATCTTCTTGTCTGAAACCAGAAGGCCCAGGTTTTTGATATTTGGTTTGAAGCTTCTTCTATAGTCCCTTTACCAAGAATGTTCAAATTATAGCCCTGGGAAGAAAAATGCCCCCGCGCCTGGGCCCACTGGTTTTACCGTAGGTTTATATAGGGAAAACATTAAAAGATCTTCTTGTCTGAAACCAGAAGGCCCAGGTCTTTGATATTTGGTATGAAGCTTCATCTGATGGACCTCTACAAAGATTGTTCAAATTATACCCCTGGGGCCAAAAATGTCCCCGCGCCGGGGCCCACTGGTTTTACTTTGACCTATATATGAAAAACCTTTAACATCTTCTCGTCTGAAACCAGAAGGCCCAGGTCTTTGGTATTTGGTATGAAGCTTCATCTAGTGGACGTCTACCAAGATTGTTCAAATTATGGCCCTGGGACCAAAAATGCCCCCGCGCCGGGGCCCAATGGTTTTACATAAACTTATAAAGGGGAAAATCTTTAAAGATCTTCTTGTCTGAAACCAGAAGGCCCAGGTCTTTGATATTTGATATGAAGCTTCATGATCATCTAGTGGACCTTTACCAAGATTGTTCAAACTATAGGCCTGAGGCCAAATATGCCTCCGCGCCGGGGCCCACTGGTTTTACATAGGCTTATATAGGAAAAACCTTTAAAAATCTTCTTATCTGAAACCATAAGGCCCAGGTCTTTGATATTTGCTATCAAGATTGTTCAAATTATTGCCCTGGGTCCGAAAATGGGCCCGCGCCGGGACCCACTGGTTATTACATAGACTTATAATGTGAAAAACCTTTGAAAATCTTCTTGTCTGAAACCAGAAGGCCAAGCTCTTTGATATTTAAAAGAAAGCTTCATCTAGTTAACCGCTACCAAGATTGCTAAAATTATAGCCCTGGGGCCAAAAATGCCCCCGTGCCGGGCCCACTGGTTTTACATAGGCTAATATAGGAAAAACCTTTAAAAATCTTCTTGTCTGATACCAGAAGGCCCCGGTCTTTGGTATTTGGTATGAAGCTTCATCTAGTGGACCTCTACCAAGATTGTCCAAATTATAGCCCCGGGGCCAAAAATGCCACAACGCCGGGACTCACTGGTTTTACATAGGCTTATATAGGGAAATCCTTTAAAAATCTTCTTGTATGAGTTCTTTGATATTTGGTATGAAGTTTCATTTTGTGGACCTCTACCAAGATTGTTAAAAAAAGCCCTTGGGCCAAAACTGCCCCTGCACCAGGGCCAAATTGTACATAAGCTTATATAGTGAAAACCTTTAACCCTTTTTGTACAATATGGAATCTTCCTCCTTATATATAGCAGGAGTCTATTCAAAAAATTAAGGGGTGTCAGGTTGTGTTTTCTTCAAAATTTGTTTTGGGAATTGGCTGGAAGTGTTGCAAACAGTGTAGGCCCTGATCAGACACCGCAGTCTGCGGTGTCTGATCTGGGCCTGCACTGTTTGCCAGGGTACCCGTTTTGGGGTTTCCGGAAAAATGGGTTAAAATCTTCTTGTCTGATACCAGAAGGCCCAGGTCTTTGATATTTGGTATGAAGCTTCACCTAGTAAACCTCTGCCAAGATTGTCATTCTAGCCCTGGGGGCAAAATATCCCCGTACTGGGGACCACAGTTTTTACATAGGCATATATAGGGAAAACCTAAAAAAAATCTTCTTGTTTGAAAGCAGAAGGCCCAGGTTTTTGATATTTGGTATGAAGCTTCATTTAGTGGACCTTTATCAAGATTGTTCAAATTATAGCCCTGGGGCCAAAATGCCCCGGCGCCGGGGTCTACCAAGATTGTTCAAATTATAGACCTGGGGCCAAAAATTGTCCCACCCTGGGACACGCATGTATATCTCTTAGCTCAGGTGAGCGAATTAGGATCATCATGGTCCTCTTGTTGTGTTTTTGAGAAAACTCATCGGGCGAATATGTCTCATCGAGGCAATTATAATGAGTATAGATAACATAAACTTTCAAGATATTTTAAGAAAAAAAAAAGTACTATAAAATGTTATCAACTACATTACGAAAACACGCCTATTTAAATATGTTGAACATTTCACCACCAAACAAATGAACGTTTTTGATAAAACTGATTTTTTTTCTTCAAAATATAGATTGTGGGCATCCGTTAGAACCGCCTAGGCACGAGTACCCACAATCTATGTTTCTGAGCAGAAATAGGAAGAATAACGTATACCCCTGTAAAGCCAAGTTTTAATATATAAAATTGGGGCTTTACTTGAAGGGGGGAAAATCATATAGGCGTGTTTTCGTGATGGAGTTCGAGTGGGCCATGGTAAGCGAGCCATTCATGTTCGAGATATTGAAGTTTCACTGTATACTCTCGGCCTAGGTCCTGACTCAGTCAGACGCGTCAGGCTCATGATAAGGAATTCGCGAGCTCGATCCCCGAGTGCAGTAACAATGGTCATTCTTTCCTGATGGCTGGAGGTGATTCAGCAATGAAGAATTGCGGTGATGTACCGTTGACCAAAGTCGAAACCACTACAGGAAGGTGTGAGTATGTAAAATGACCGAGTCGATATGATCCCAAAAGTATTGACAGGACCCAAATTTACTCTGTATAAAGGAAGGGCTGTCAAATCGTTCCTTCCATATACATACAAGCACACTTCTATATGGAAAATGCACGGGCCAGTGTTATCCACCCGAACACGATTAACCCATATCTTGGCAAAGAGTGTAGATCCAGATCAGATGAAGAAGCCATCTGATCAGGCTCTACACTTATGTAATTCATTCTGCGAATTTTAATGAATATATGAACAAGTTAATTTCCTATATTAAGACCACCTTTGGCACTGATCAAAAGTGGTATTTAAGACCACTTTTGATCAGTCCGAAAGGTTGTCCCTTAGCTGAGAACGCGAAGAAAAAATAACTGCATCCTTCTAAATAATCTTTTTGAAGTAGAATTAGTCTTAATTTTAGGTGGTCTTAATAGCGGCATATACTCAGACATAAATTTCTTCAGCAGGTCAAAGGTTAAGAAACCCTGATTCGAACAGAACTGACTTAGGCAGAGTACCAAGCAAAAGCGGGTTTCCCAACATGTGCACCCAGCGAAGACTCAGACAGTCTGCGCACCCGTGCGCTCTGATCAGGGTCTGAACAGAGTGTTCGCTGTGCGTGCTTGTTTAGATGCCTGTTGACCCACTGCTTCATTAAGCAAAGACTATATTCTCATCTTTAAACTGCATCTGAAAATGTCTGTTTATGTTGTCTGCTGAATCTTCTTGCAAACTTTAAAAACTACTTAACAGTGTGGAGCCAGACCATACGGCAATCTGATCTGAGTCCACACTGTTTGCAACAATGACTTTTAAAGTAACCAGCAGACGACAAAACAGGCAACAATCGTCGTGGGCTAAACGTGTTTAAACGTAAGGAGTCCGATTTTTTGTCTTCGATGAACGCACGTGCTTGAAGACCCCCTTTCACTTGACTTGCCAATATAATAACACGCCTCCTCGAATAATTTTGCAAACCACTACTTTTTGATGTAGCGTTTTTATTTCTCTTCAGTGTAGGCTGTTTCTTAACCTTTATCCTGCTGAATAAATTAATTTAGCCATACCCATTTCTGACAAGCCATCAATCAAATTACTTGATATAATGTATTGGTTCAGTTCACAAACTGCATGTAAAACAGTGCAGATCCGGATCTGATCTGGATCTACACTGTTTTCAAAGGCAGGGTTGTAGTGTTCAGCGGGATAAAGGTTAACGGGCATGAAGAAAAATAGAAAAAAGAAATAAAATGTTTTCATGTCATGCTTTTACTACAAGGACGTATATACTTTGGATCAACAACAATCAACAACATAAATAACAAATATGGCTGTGATTTCTCGTCTGCCGTCGGCTTGCAAGTCGTCAACATGGAGTCGTTCCTGAAAGAAAGAAAAATGAAGATATTTGAGTTCTCATTGAAAGAATTAATACGGTTCAACAAGGAAGATCGCGAAGCGGCTTTCTCCGAAAACAGGGCTTCTCTTAAGGGGAATGGGAACACTTTCAGGGGAGGTAACTGCTTCAAAAGTAATTTTGTCTCCCATGTCAATAGGGGTCAACTCTTAAAGGAAAGAATTGCTCCTGAGGAGCATATTCTTTCCTTTAAGAGTTAAGAGTAGACCCTTTTTCAGTGGGACAGGACTTATAGAAAAGCGAACAGGAAGTCCCGAAAGTTGTTTCCCTTTGCAAATAGGGGAAAAATCTGCCAGATGCCCTTAAAAAGAAAAAGAAAAAAGAAAGGCGAGCAAAGCTTTTCCTTAAAAAAGGAGTGCCCTTCGATATAGAACAGAAATGTTTTATATTTAGGTGATGTCTATGCACACACATACGTTGGCGTAGCGCCATTTAGGCATACGCATTTGCAACAAAGAGAAATCACTAAATAATAACATTTTCCATTTCATATTGCAGATGCTGCTCTTACTGGAAAGAGTTTGCTCTCTCTTTGGGAGCATATTCCTTCCTTAACCCTTTTTGTACCAAATGGAATCTTCCTCCTTATATATAGCAGGAGTCCATTTCAAAATTTAGGGGTGTCAGGTTGTGTTTTCTTCAAAACTGATTTGGAAAATGGCTGAACTTTTAGCAAAGAGTGGAGGCCCTGATCAGCGCCGCGTTGCGGCGTCTGATCTGGGCCTGCACTGATTGCCAGGGTACCCGATTTGGGGTTTCTGGTACTAAAAGGGGTAAAGTGTACCCCCATCTCAGAGACAGGTGACTTTACATATATTTACATATATATTTTCCAGCTTCAGATGCGATATTCCTGGCTTAACCCATATATGACACCTGATAAGTTTGGAGGGCTCCATTTCCAATTATAAGGGTGCCGGTTTCGTTTTTGTTTGTGGGAAATTTTACAAAAAGGAATGTTCATTAAGCAAACAGTGTAGACCCAGAGCAGACGCCGCGTTTGATCTGGGTCTGGACAGTTTGTCAATGTCACAGAAAAGGTCTGCTAGGCACATATATGGGTTAAATATCTATTGCTGTCTTTTCTAGAAAAGTCCGTATTAAGCCTTATGTGACATAGAATCCAGCTATCAACAAGTCCACATTAAATACTAAGAGCGTCTGGTTTGTTTAATTGCTTGTTTGTTTCAAGAAAATATTGTATTTTAGCAAACATTGCAGCCCTTTGTTAGGCATCGTGTTAAACGGCGTCTGATCTGTGCATACAGTTGCTAATATCATTTTGTATGGGCAGCTATAGTCATATTTGAGTCAATAAAATGTTGTGCGGAAAAGTACAATGCACTCAGTTTTAATCCTTGTCCTGCTGAATGAATCAACTTCGCCACCTCTTTTCTGAATTTGAGCAAATCAAATATTAGTTGGTAAAATACATTCTTTCGAATTCGCAAAATGAATTACAATCTAGATCCTGGTCGGATGGCTGCTTGAGCATTTGTCTCAGATATGCATTGATTTCACTGCGCGAATTATAAAATGAATACACTTACCTTGTTATCTAAAATAGTTTAATAACCTTTTCCCCAACTGCCACCGAGTCCACGTCCAAATCCACCGCCATATCCTTTACCGCCCCAGGAGCCACCGCCGAAGGAACCACCACCGAACCCACTGCCGTAGCCCTTGCCGCCAAAGTAACCACCTCCGAATCCACTTCCGAAACCACCGCCAAATCCTTTACCGCCATAGTAGCCACCTTTTCCACCACCGAAGGAACCTCCGAATCCACTTCCGTAGCCCCTGCCGCCCCAGTAGCCACCTTTTCCACCGCCGATGATACCACCGCCGTAGCCACCCTTACCGCCAAAGAAACCACCTCCGAATCCACTTCCAAAACCACCACCATATCCTTTACCTCCATAGTAGCCACCTTTTCCACCACCGAAGGAACCTCCGAATCCACTTCCGTAGCCCCTGCCGCCCCAGTAGCCACCTTTTCCACCGCCGATGATACCACCGCCGTAGCCACCCTTACCGCCAAAGAAACCACCTCCGAATCCACTTCCAAAACCACCGCCATATCCTTTACCTCCATAGTAGCCACCTTTTCCACCACCGAAGGAACCTCCGAATCCACTTCCGTAGCCCCTGCCGCCCCAGTAGCCACCCTTTCCACCGCCGATGATACCACCGCCGTAGCCGCCCTTACCGCCAAAGTAACCACCTCCGAATCCACTTCCAAAACCACCGCCATATCCTTTACCGCCAAAGTAGGCACCTCCGAATCCACTGCCGTATCCCCTGCCGCCCCAGTAGCCACCCTTTCCACCGATGATACCGCCGCCATAACCCTTTCCACCACCATAACCGCCGCCAAAACCTCTACCGCCCCAGGAGCCACCTCCTCGACCATACTTTCCATAATAGGCATTAGCCATGGCAACGCAGAGCGCCAAAAGGCATAAGACTTTCATCTTGGCTGTAATAGGATTTATTGGAAATTAACACAAAAATGCCATGTTTTCCCACTATACAGTCGAACACAAAGGCTCGAAAACCTTTTTGGACCATGTAAAGTTGTTCGAGCCAGGGGTAGTTCGGGTCATTGGGTGTCGTTGGGTGTTATCAAAGCAGCAGATCAGACCCCTAGGTTCAAAAACTTTTTTATGCTCAACTCATCTGAGGCCGGTTTCGGTAGCTGAGTCGGATGCGTGCGCGTCTGACTGGCGATATAGGAGGCTGTAGATTCGAGACACGCCGTGGTCGGCAACATTCTTTCGTGGAGATTGATCATGAAATCTATTCTACGGTCATTCTCTCCCTTCCGCTGAGTCAAGAAGGGCATTAGTCAGTTTCTGGCGAAAGAATGTGCACTGTACTGGTTGACCGCTTACGTATAAGCCTGCCCAGAAAAAGTGTGGATAGGTAAACTAGCCGGCTCAAAAATGACCTAAATAGTGTTGACTGGGCCGTTAAACTCCAAAACAAACAAACAAAACTCATCTGAGCATGAACTTCGAAATGCTCATAAATTATCAATTAAGACAGTTTGTCTGCTCAGATCAGCATAGAATGAGGTTTGTCCTGCTAATTAATTTTAAAATGCCAACAACTGTTGGCAATTTAAAATTTATGAGCAGGTTAAATTTAATACTCAAGTGAGCTGAGCATGAAGAACGTTTATTAACCTGGAATCCTGGCAGGAGATTAAAGTATGTCGAATGTACTCATTAGAATCTTCTCAACGAGACGTTTCTAATGAGTATACAGAACATACATTTTTAAGATCAAATAAGATAATTAATCCAAATATGCTTATACAGTAAAATTCCTAAATTCACACCACCTTTGGGACTATTCAAAAGTGGTTTTAAAGACCACTTTTGAATAGTCCCAAAGGTTGTCCCTGACCAAAGGACATTGTGAAAAGAAAACACGATAACAGAGTAAATGAGCCCTTCTTGAGTGAGTGTTTGAGTTTTACGTCCCATCAACAGCTAAGGTCATACGGTGACGGGACCTCGGTTTAAAGACTCATCCGAAAGTCTGGAGAAGCCCGGGATCGATCCTGCGACCCCTGGTTTACAAGGCGAGTAGCGTAACCACTACACCACGGAGGCTTCTGAGAGCCCTTCTTAAAGGTGCATTATTGAGCTACCGGGTCTCAATTTTTTTTTCTGGTTTTTATCTTCAATGCATACTCCTTTGTCATGTGTACACTTTTGGAGCCAAATACAGCTTCAGAACTTTGTAAAAATGATCGTTTTCATTCGTGTTTACCCTTCGCTCTGAACATGTGTTCGGAATTTCTGTTCTAAAAATAAATCTGTCACTTTACACATACATGGCGACAGTATCGTCTCTGAGTGTCGTTACTTATGGCATTGTATTCAGCGTCATATTTTTTCCGATTCAGGCATGGCCTAAGCAAACAAGACCAAAAATGAACGTCGCATAACGTCATATATGGGGATTCTATTTTTGACACGAACTAAAATACATCTAACTAGTGTCCGAAACCTAGTTAGGGAATCCCTCTCAAACTCGTTTACCTGTCATCATAATTGTTCGCATTTTTGCATAAACTGCATTTATTTGTATTGTTTTAAAGAAAAATACCGGCTATATGTATTTTATTTTGGAAGCATTTTTTCCAGATAGCTCAATAATGCACCTTTAACTTTTTAAAGCAGAATTAGTCCTAATTTCAGGTGGACCAAAGGACATTGTGAAAAGAAAACACGAAGAAGGAGTAACTGAGCCCTTCTTAATAAGCTTTTTACAGCAGAATTAGTCTTAATTTTAGGTGGTCTTAATAGTGGAATTTCATTGTATGTGCAATTATGGGATATTTCCTATGTGCTCAAGAACGAGCTCAAAACAGCCGTAGTAAACGAGTCATCGATTTTCGAGTCATCGAAGTTACACTATACAGTCGAACTTGAATGGCCCGAAGACCTTTAGGATAACGAAAATCTGTTCGAGACAGGGGTAGTTCGAGCCATTGAGGGCTACTTCCCAGAGGTATAACGGGGATAATTTTGGGACTTTTTTCGGTTTTATATATGTAAATGTATGCTGTGTGTCAACATTAGAATCGCCTCATTGAGGCGATTCTAATGAGTACACACAGCATACATTCGCAAGATAAAAGACGCAAATATCCTAAATGTTCACTCACTATTTCTTATGTAGAGGAATTCCCTATAGGGACTCAAGAACGGGTTCGACTCAGCCATGGTAAACGAGCCATCGGTGTTCGAGCCATCGAAGTTCTACTGTATAAATTTTTGACAAAGGGAACAACTTCTGTGACTGCATATACTACTGATTGTAGTGTTTACGTTATACATGTTTGTATTATACATGTAGTATGAAACCCACTTCTGCTACTCCCCGTTTCTTTTCTGTAAATTAAGACCCTAGAAAAAAGGACTCTACCCACCGGGGCTTGAAGAAATAGATTGGGTTCCATGATGCTTCCACGCAGAGCTAAAACCGACCGCACATGATTACTGGTAAACCGCTTAGAGGATCTAAGCCTGTTACCGGCCCCGATAGCTCAGTTGGTAGAGTGTCCGCTCCGGGGAACGGGAGGTCACGGGTTCGATCCCGGGCCGCGACATACGAAAGTCATTAAAATTTGTACTAGCTGCTCCTCGCTTGGCACTCAGATTTACAGGGTAGAGCTAGGACTGGTCGACCCAGTGTCAGGATAATGTGACTGGGTTTGGTATCATGTAATGTGTCTGGGACATGATACTTCAGTGAGGCAGCACTATAAAAGTGAGCATTGAGCTCCATGTCGCAACCAGACACCGTCGTGATATGACTGAAAAATTGTTGAAAGCGACGTTAAACCCGAATTCACACACAGAATCTAAGCCTGTCCAGAAAAAGCGGTGTGAGCCCATGCATATAAACTCTATTGGTTTCATTGGGCGGCAGGGCTTGAGATGTCATTTCATCTCAATGTCGGGTAAAATACCCACAAAATTGGAAGCAACGTCTCCAAAATGACCTACATAGTGTTGACGGGGACGATAAACCTCAAATAAAAAAAAAATCCATTAGGGAAAGAATTTGCTCTTGAAATGCCACTCTCGCATACTTATAGGAATGAATTTGCTCCTGAAAAGGACACTCTCGTATACCTATATTCATACACAAGGATAGCACATCCCAGTTTGTTTGCTTGAATTGAGGTTTTAGTTGGTCTTGATAGTGGAATTTCACTGTACTTAAAAAACACAAGCTATTTACACTTATATCAGTAAAACATTATTCTTATTATTTTTTGTTGTTTTGTTGTTTTATTTACCATGCTAAAGTTTCATTGTAACGTCAACCATTTAAGCGCTGCAGAAAAATCTGGAGCAGATGGTTTTCTATTATTATTATTATTATTATTATTATTATTACAGTCGAACTTCAATGGCTCGAACACCTCTGGGACCTCGAAAATCTGTTCGAGACAGGGGTAGTTCGAGCCACTGAGGTTACTGTCAGGCGGCATAACGAGATACTTTTATACATCTTTTTGGTGTTATATAATGAAAATGTATGCTGTGTGTACTCATTAGAATCGCCTCATCGAGGCGATTCTAATGAGTACACACAGCATTCATTTGCAAGATAAAAGACTAAAATCTTCTTAATTATCCTCCACTATTTCTTATGTAGAGGATTTCGCTAGGGGCTCAAGAATGGGTTCGCCACATCCATGGTAAACGAGCCATCGAAGTTCTACTGTATTCAGCTAAAATAAGGCTTGGTATTTCATGTGAATCATCTTCTCAATAGACGATTCACTTGTAATGTCAAGCCTTATTTCGTTAACGCTTAACATGGAATGTCAAGCTGTTTTTTTACTGCAAAATAATATAAAAAAAAAATCCTTGGTGGGTCAACTAACGACATTACACTTGAAAAACGAATATTATAAAAATATAAATAAAACATTTCTTACCTTATGGGTGAAGGCTGTATACAAGTGGTATGAGCTGGCTGAGTCCTTGCTATGCTCACCTCTCCCGGTCCAGCTTTTATATACAGATGCCAGCAGAGCTGTCACAAATCAATCATCCGGGTTTTCGGACAGATTCATGATGATTTGGTGACCGCTGTCTCAAATCATTAATACGTAATAAAATAGCAATTAACATCTGTCCAGAGGCATCGCAATATTATTATTATTATATTTTATTGCAGGACTGAATTATTCTGTGAAAGCAAACACTTCTAGCGAGGGACTACACGATTGTTCGCCCCCGCCCATCGGGGCCGGGGCTTTGAGAAATAGATTGGGCTGATGGTGCTTCCAGGCAGAGCTGAAACCGGTCGCACATGATCACACGTTAACCTCTTAGAGTAACTTAGCTTGCCCAGGTAAAGTGGTGCTAGTCGGGCCGAGGTGTCATTTCATCTCAGTGTTGGGTAAAAGTCCCTCAACATTGGAAGCAACGACTCCAATATGACCTATATAGTGTTGATGGGGACGTTAAACCTCAAATCAAACGAATAAACGAACATGGGCACTTTAAGAGCTGGGTTATGCAAGATGGATCTTGAGTGGGGGATGGGCACTTCAAAAATTAATGCCGGCGACAACTTTTGGGGCAATCTCCCTGCTAGCATTCTACATAAATCTACAGCGGGCCGTTAGCGGCCCGTCAGCTACCCTGACGGGCCGCTAACGGCCCGCTGTAGATTTATGTAGAATGCTTACTGGGAGCTAGCTCTAGCTAGCTGTTCATTTTCCCTCTGAACTAAAACGCACCACGATAACTGCATGGTACATCGCCACTACAGGCTAATACTCTTCCTTTAGTATTCGTTCCATAAGTCTATCAATTGCATCAGTTTATTCCATACAGTAAAAGAAGCACAGACTAAATTCATTTTAGATAAATCAAGGGTAGATAACTCAAGAACCGGAATGACCAAAATTCGTGCTGCTTTGGTCATAATATGTTACCTTGAGTGGGGTATATATCTGTGAAGTTTCATCTATTTATTGATTTAAGTGAAAGAATACAAGCCCCACCAAATATTACAGGGAACCGTCACCGCCCCCGTCTATCGGGGCTTGAAGAAATAGTTTGGGCTGCATGATGCTTCCACACAGAGCTGAAACCGACCGCACAAGAGTACTTGTGAACCGCTTACAGGGGCTAATAAAAATCAAAAATGTGTTCCTTTAAGAGCAATGAAAACATTCATAAGAAAGAACCTGCCAAGGCAAAGAACCTGTCCATGCTTATAAATCCTATTGGTTCCAGTTGGCGTCAGGGCTTCAGATGTCATTTCATCTCAGTGTTGGGTAAAAGTTCTACACATTGGAAGCAACGTTTCCAAAATGACCTACATAGTGCTGACTGGGACGATAAACCTCAAATCGAACAAACAAGGAACTGTCAAAATTTGACGATGTTTTGCCCATTTATACATCAAAAAGAAAAGACCACTAATATAAATATATGAAGAAACTCCTTCAATGCCTACCCTAAGTTGTCGATCAGAAATGAAGAGCGGACAGACCTACGGGCAGACAGACAGACACTGAAGGATATATCATACTACCCATACCATTTTCATGTGAGTGCGTATAAAAATGGAGCAAATTCTTGTGTTCGTGAGTATACACTCTTGAAAATTTTTAAATAAGTTGTTTCCCCTGAAGGTTCATCCGTACCCTAAAGTGTGCCTGAGATCATTTTTTCTTCTTTATTGATTTAGATTTTAGGGCTTAATGTTACACTAGGAGTTTGAGGGCGAAAACCTGAAACATTTCGGAAAAAAGACACACAAAAAGGGGGAAAACATGATTCTTGCACACCAGACAAGGAAACCCGTGATTTAACCCTGGGATAGAAATTTATGTTCTGACCATGGTGTTCCGACCCCAAATCGAATATAATCGCGTGTTTGATAAATGCACTGGTTGATTACAACCTCATGCGCGGCGTCGTCATGCGTGCCATCACAAAATGGCGGACGTCGGTAACCGAAGTGACAGCAACATTAAAAATTCGCAATAGAATGGAAGGTATGCAAGAATAAGAATCCAATATGGGTGTAAGGGGTGGATAGAAAAATCCGTTCCTCGGGATCACTGTCCGGCATCACTCGGCAAGCCTCGTGATGCCGGACAGTGTTCCTCGGGACGGATTTTTCAAACCACCCCTCACACCCATATTGGATTCTTATATTCTCATTTGCGCCCTTATTTGAGACCAGAAAACAATAAGGATACCAGCATATGAAATGACCACTCGTGTAAGATTCTCTTTATCATATGACTACTTTAAATTGGATTTTATCGCCTTTAAATTTGACAAGTTTTCTTCGAAAAATGCATTGTTGACATGGACGTCGTCATGACGTTACTTAATCCAGCCAAAGTGTTATTACACGTGTGGTCATACGTTTTTATTACACGACGTTATCCACTGCTTATCAACGACGTCATATGATAATATGCTAACTTTCATGATCCCGAAATGACAACCACTGTACAGCCCA
The DNA here is from genome assembly GCA_963580285.1 of Lucinisca nassula. Classification (NCBI taxonomy): domain Eukaryota; kingdom Metazoa; phylum Mollusca; class Bivalvia; order Lucinida; family Lucinidae; genus Lucinisca; species Lucinisca nassula. The sequence continues at coordinate 157,832,917 of OY757011.1, read as the reverse complement.
TCGGAGCTTGGAGAAATAGATTGGGCTGCATGATGCTTCCACGCAGAGCTGTAACTCGCCGCACATGGGTACTGGTCAACCGCTCAGAGAGTCGAAGCCTGCCTTGGTAAAGTGGTGCGAGTCGGACCGTCCATACATATAAACCCTTTGGAAGGCCTTGAGATGTCATTTCATCTCAATGTTGGGTAAACGTCCCACAAAATTGGAAGCAACGTCTCCAATATGACCTAAATAGTATTGACGGGGACGTAAGACCTAATACTTAAATTCATGTTGTATTTTTGTTTGAATTGAGGTTTAACGGGCCCGTCAACACTATGTAGGTCATTTTGGAGACATTGTTTCTCAAGTCCTACCGCCCAATGAAACCAAAAGGGTTTATATGCATGGATACCAACCCCCCCCCCCCCAACACACACACACACACACACCCATCTCGCACCACTTTGACTCGACAGGATTAGACCTCCTAAGCGGTTTTCCAGTGTAAACTCATGTGCGCAGTCGGTTTCAGCTCTTAGCGGAAGCACCATGCAGCCCAATATATTTCTCCAAGCCCCGATGCGTGGGCGGGGGTGCAAATGACAGAAATAAGTAACAACCCAGCTAGTGCAGATAGGCGCAATTTCTTCTCACCTCATTGTATACGCACCGCCATTAAATATGGGTTCACTGGTCGTTAACATTAAGCCACATTACGCCGGCCTCGGTAGCTCAGTCGGATGCGCGTCTGGCTGGTGATCAGGAGGACACGGGTTTGATATCTGCCGGGTCGGCAACATTCTTTCGTGGAGATTGATCATGAAATCTTTTCTACGGTCATTCTCTCCCTTCCGCTGATTCAAGAAGGGCAGTTGTCAGTTTCTGGCGAAAGAATGTGCACTGTAATGGTTTACTGCTTACGTATAAGCTTGCCCAGGAAAAGTGTGGATAGGTAAACTGACCGGCTCAAAAATGACTTAAAATAGTGTTTACTGGGCCGTTAAATTCCAATACAAACAAACAAAAATAAGCCACATTACGTTAATGTCTAAATGCATAGTCTGCAGTTGATCATAGTCAACGCTTCATGGTTAAACTGCAGCAGACAACAGTATTTATACTGTATTATAGACTTGACATTGCACATGAAATGCAAAGCCTTATTTCTCCGAAAAATAAAAACTTAGGAACCTTTCTATCTTTACTTCGATCAGCCATGCTTACTTTTGCTTACGATATACATTCGCAGGAAAACAATTTTAAAACATTTTGAAACACAGTTGATTCTCACGATCACAAACATCTCAAACAACTGTTACATCAAACCAAAAATTCAAGTCCTTTCATCACGAAAACAAGCCTATATATTTTTGAACCCCTCGAACCCCACTTTTATATAGTAAAACTGGGGTTTGCAGGGGTAAAACTTATTGTTCTTATTTCTGCTCTAAAATATAGATTGTGGATACTCGTTAGAACCGCCTCGATGAGGGGGTTCTAACGAGTGCCCACAATCTATATTTTGAGCAAAAATAAGAAAAATATCGTAATTTTTTATCTTAAAATCTTCATTTTTCGGCGATAAAGGTGGCAATGTATTTGTATAGGCATGTTTACGTAATAGTGGGAGTTGGAAATAACGAGTTGACAAAGTTGCATCCAGGTGTATTCGGCAACGAACAAATACTATGGAATTTAGTTTGTTTTGTTTGTTTGACATTAGGTTTAACGTCCCCGTCAACACTGTATAGGTCATTTTGGAGACGTTGCTTCCAATTTTTTGGGACTTTTACCCAACATTGAGATGAAATGACATCTCAAGCCCTGTCGCCCTATGAAACCAATAGGATTTATATGCATGAACGGTCCGACTCGCACCGCTTTGCCTGGGCAGGCTTAGATCCTCTAAACGGTTTACCCGAGTATTCGTGTGCGGTCGGATTTCAGCTCTGCGTGGAAGCATCATGCAGCCCATCTTTTTCTTCAAGCCCCGGTGGGCTGGGGCTTGAAAGGACGAAAGCGTAATGCTACACCAACAAACATATGGCGTTCCGTTTGGATTTATATCCGTTTAATTCAGAAACCCTGCATTTAAAATGCAAATATCTGCATTTAAATAGAGATATCTGCATTCAAATACAGATATCCGTACTTAAATGCAGATGTCTCTATTAAAATAGAGAAAACCGTGGATGCAGGCTCAATCATGAGAAGGAAATTAAAATGAATTAGTTCATTGAGGGAGCATTGAGGGACACTGGACCTCAACGCCAAATCAACGCCGAAAAAAAAATACGATGAAAACATTGTTCCAACGTCGATTCAACAAGAAGTCAACGCCGCGTGCCCGTGGGGTAGTTTTTAATTTGAATAGTGCCCGCCATATTGGTATGTAAACACCAATGTTTAATGTAATAATCGACGAGGGAGGCATCAGTTTTCCATAAGTTCAGTAAATAGAGACGTTAAATACAGATATCTGTATTTGAAATACAGATATCTGTATTTGAAATGCATATATCTGTACTTATTTCTGTAACTCAGATATCTGAAATTCAACTATAGATATCTGATTTCAATAACATATATCTTTAATTGCATGAAAATACAGATATCTGTATTAAAATGCAGATATCTGTATTTTAAATACAGATATCTGCATTTGATAGGTTTAAACCCAACTGGGACATAATACAAAGAAACCAAACGAGATCTATACATATTTATTAACAGTCATGATCTGGAAACGAGCTCATCAAGGCGGAATGTATTGGCCTTTGTCAATCTGTCTCGTGTAGTCTTGAGCCATTGGAAAGACGCCTGCGCCACTTTTAGCTGTCACCACATAGAACGTCACCGTCCCGTTGTATCTTTCCTGAAGTTAAGAGGAATGAAAACGCCTTCATGGGTGGGGGACTTTCAAAATACTTTTAGTCTGCCATGCCAATAAGGGTCTTCTGTTAAAGGGGAAAATGCTCCAGTGGAGCAAATTCCTTCTACGGGAAAGCGATCGCACTCAAGCTGTTGAAGAAATGGAGGAAATCAATTTTAATATTTATCCTGATGAATAAATAAATTTGCCACACCTATTTCTGACTAGCAACCAATCAAACCACTTGATATAGTATATTCATTAAATGTGCAAACTGTGTTGCAAACAGTGTAGATCCCGATCCGACGGCTTCTTGCTAGATCTACGATGTTCACAAAGGTTCAGCGGGATAAGAGTTAACAATAATAATGCATTTTCGCCGTCACAGTGACTGATGCCTTCAAGTCCTACAAAAGTTTTTGGTGAACAGATAACTTCCATGGAAGGCAATGCTTTCAAAAAAAAATGTTACCCTTATCACTTGGGCATGCTATGTTCCTGCCGTTTCCATTTAGCAAGAAATACATGAATAAATGGGCCTAAATGGCGAATCTTTAAAATATTTTTTATGTCTAAAACTGCCATTTAGTACAAAATTTTATTTTGACTTAATCAGATAAGTATTGTAACATGTCTTTTGAACTGATAAGTTTTGTTTGTTTGTTTTTTTCATATTGGAGTTTAACGGCTCAGTCAAAACTATTTTAGGTCATTTAGGAGCCGCTCAGTTTACCTGTGGGCAGGCTTATACGTAAGCGGTTAACCAATACAGTGCACATTCTTTCGCCAGAAACTGACAACTGTCCTTCTTGAATCAGCGGAAGGGAGAGAATGAACGTAGAAAAGATTTCATGATCAATCTCCACGAAAGAATGTTGCCGACCCCGGCAGGTCCCGAACCCGCGTCCTCCTGATCACCAGTCAGACGAGCATCCGACTGAGCTACCTAGGCCGGCTTAAACTGTTCAGTAACTTCTGAATGTTATTTCATCTACTTACAATCACAAAAAAATCGGTGATTTAACCCATAAAACGCCAAATTACGACAATTGTCGTCTGCTTTATCGTCTGCCGGTTACTTTAAAAGTCATTTCGCAAACATTGTGGACCCAGATCAGACTGCTTCTCTAGGAGCAGTCTGATCTGTGTCAACACTGTTTCTCTGTATGAAAAGATATTTCTAAAAAAATTTCAAGAAGATTCAACTGACGACATAAGCAGACAACATTTTCAGATATAGCTTTTCTCGGCGTCTTAAGGGTTAAATAAATTATTTAAAGGGGGAGTTCCAGCCTATAGTAAATTTCCATAGGGTTCTGCCCACGCACAGATTTCCATGATATTGGGTATAATTAATGCCTGGTAAATGACTGTTCATTATTTATCTATTTCACTCTCATATCTGTTTTCATTATAAATCTACAATGTTTTGTTTATTTCCACTTCCGAAAATATTACCCTCAAACAAGTGTATATATACATAACAGCTTCTTATGTTTTGGAGTTATTTTGTTCTCAGGCATCTTTGTAGTCATTTGTGGTTATTTTTGTATCACATTTGCTATTGTTCAGTTGAAGTTCCATAGACCATGATCAATTTCATATGGAGCAGACCCCAGATTTCATAACCATAAAATCTTTTGGAGAATGTTTGACTTTTGATTTCACATTGTTGCTGTTCTTGTCACCCCATCATTTTAATATGAAAATTGCCCATGTTTATGTAGAATATTTTGTCAAACTTTCTTGAAAATCTGAGGCCGGTAACATATTGCATTTGAACATTGAATAGTAGTGGTCAGATTTTTTTTTTCAAACTATTTGTAGATATGGTATAACATTTTCAATCGAGAAATTGCTCACCAATATATATCTACACATGAATATATGTATGTTTAAACCTTGATTGTGTGGTATGAGCTCATTTAATCAGCATTTGTATCAGTAATGGTACCCTGGGGAACACCAAAAACACAATTCATTTTGAGCGCTCATTAACAATTCAATCGGATTTTATTGAAAATATATTTCATTTCTTAACAGGCGTTTTTGCATTTTATGTAATCCTAAAGCCTGCTGAAGCTTATTATGACAAAGATTGTTGAAATGGCAAGTAAAATGGATGGTTCTATCGCTTGACTCTCTGAACTGATGCAGTCTACTTAAAAAGTTTGAAAAGTCTGATTGTCATACCTGAATGGCACAGCTTGCTTGAATGGCCAAGAGTAATGATGTTTTATTATGGTTGAGCCGGGTATGTCATAATACCACAGACAATATTTTCTGATCTTTTGGCTCACCCCCACCCCCAACCCCCACAAAATCTGGACTAAAGCACAAACAAATGTCGCCTGCTGTGCAAATCAGTGTCAGAAAGTTGTATTCTTAAATATGATCTATTTATATTCTTAGATATGATCCAGAAAGCAACCAGTTATTTTTTTGAGTAACATGAATTAGTATTATAGAGAAGACCAATCAGTTCAGCTTTCGAACTATTTCAGATGAAGAAAAGAGCAAACGGTATATTTGCTTTCAGTATTATGGAAAAATATAAAGCCAACTGCAGATTTTGGTTCAGAAATATGCTAATAGTACAACTAACAGCTGATTTAGGCCATTTGCAAAAACAGATGAATACAGAGCTAGAAAACTTAGCACAGATGACAAATACTGCATACAGATGACTAAAAATGCGAATGGTATTACATCTAAATATAATATCAGCTATCAAATGCATTAGTTACAGTAACTTGCCTTCCATCCATTTCATTTAGGGAAGTGTATATACCAAATGCCAAACCGGCCCTGATAGCTGAGTTGGTAGAGTGTCCGCTTAGGGGAACGGGAGGTCAGGGGTTCGATCCCGGTCCGCGACATACCAAAGTGGTTAACAATGGTACTAGCTGCTCCTCGCTTGACACTCAGATTTACGGGGTAGAGCTAGGACTAGTCGACCCAGTGTCAGGATGATGTGACTGGGTGTGGTATCATGTAATGTGTCTGGGACATGATACTTCAGTGAGGCAGCACTATAAAAGTGAACATTGAGCTCCCTGTCGCAACCAGACACCGTCGTGATATGACTGCAAAATTGTTGAAAGCGACGTTAAACCCGAATTCACACACACACCAAATGCCAATTTTACAACTAGTTACAGTGTGACGAGCTCTGCATTTATTTTGAAGACTAAGACATTGTAGCTTACACTTTTGCAGATGTTATAATGAACCTAGAAACAATGCAGAAAATAGTTTTCATGATCTCTTGGTGGGGGAGCGGAGTGTGAGTCTCTTTGACCAAGTGATGTAAGAAAAAATTACCAACACATAGACCGATCAGTCATTAGAACAAATGGAACAATCAGTCTGTCCCTTCACAGTTAGCAATTTATTGGCTGCTGTTTTATCTTAAAGAAGAGAATGACAACAGCAAACATTATTGAAGAAAAAAAAATAGGACTATGCAAGTAATTTATTAAGCAGATTCAATACGTCATTGCGTATCACTGACATCAAGTGTCTTTATATTGCAGGGTTTAAAAATATACAGAAAGACCAAATAAAACAGGGTAAAACGATCCACCTTGTCTTATCCCTATTCTTCCATAATGTAATTTTTTCAGGATTATCATTTTTGCAAAACTGTCAAAACTAACATTCATCATGAACAGTGCATGAATGCATTTAATTTTTTCTCTTTCAAATGTTTGGATTGAACTGGTATACTTTGCTAATGTATGTTCTTATTTACTTTTGAAAAGTCAAACTAAAACGCCTGACTGTAAACAGTATCTTGTGTGTGTGTGTGTGTGTGTGTGTGTGTGTGTGTGTGTGTGTGTGTGTGTGTGTGTGTGTGTGTGTGTGTGTGTGTGTGTGTGTGTGTTTTGGAGGGGGAGGGGGGAGAGAGTTTTTATTACATAAATGCCTATGCTAAGCTTTGTATGATAACGTGGCACCAAATGGTCATTAAAAACACAACAAAAATAGACTTTAAGGAAATTTTGTCCCCTTATATTGCAACTGATTTTAGCACAAAAATAGACTTGAACTCATATCTAGCAATCAAAAACAATGTTACCGGTTTCTGACTTTTCTGAAATTTGTTTGCTGTATAGAGGATATATGCGGCCTATTTTATATGGAATATCTTGGGGTGACAAGATCAGTAACACATCTAACACTTATGATGAAAATCTCATTGTTTATAAATTTTCATGAAAAGTAGAAGAAATTTTGAAAATAAATTTATCAGGAAAATTAAGAGACATAGACACATTTACATTTTTTGTAATAGATTAATCCTTATAGAGTTCTGTTGCCAATCAAAGCAACAGAATTTTAAATAATCATACCTATTGATTTAAGACTGAAAAGTTCACAGGTGTGTATGACCACTACAGGGGACTACCCCAGGGAGCTCTCCTGAGACCTATAGTAATTTATCAAATGAAACAAAGTTATATATATAGTTGATAGTCCTCAAGTAAACAACATTTGAAGTTTCAAGAAAATCTGTGCGTGGGCAGATTTGGACCCCCCTTTCAAATTGAAGGAACGGAACGAACAATGGTTTATTACCAATTTCAACAATTCATATAGGTAATTACGTAATTCTTATAGTATAGGAGGACTATAAAACACACGATTTTCAAAATATCAATGTGCACCTATAACATTACAGAAAACCTCATGAATATAAATGAGGCAGTTCGAAGTTGCACATTTCAGACTTCCAGAGACTTATAAAGATGGTTTGATTCGCTTTTCGCACTTCAGTTACTTTAACCAGTGACTTTTTAAAGGTAAGGACTTTCCATACCTTTGTATATGACCTTTAAACAGTCGACCTTCATTCGCTCGAACACATTTGGTCCCATGGTAATGGATTCGAGATTAACCCTTATCTTGCTGTTCACGACAACCCCTATCTTTGCAAACAGTGTAGATCCAGATCAGATGGCTTCTGAAGAAGCCATCTGATCAGGATCTACACTGTTTGGCATTCAGTTTATGAATTTGTAGCAATAAATTACATCAAGTAATTTGATTGGTTGATAGACAGAAATGGGTGTTGCTTAAATGAATATTCAGCAAGAGAAGGGTTAAGGTAGTTCGAGACAACTGAGGGTAAAACACAGCACCGGGTCAGGAGGCATAATTTGGACGACTTACGATAATTTTTTGATCTTCAATAAAATAAAGGTTTGTTGCGTGCACTCATTAGAATCGCCTCATGTGACCTGATAACTGCGGTGCAGTGGTAAAGCATCGGATTTGAGATCGTGAGGTAGCCGGTTCGATCCCCGCACTTGAAGCCCCAAGAGTTGTTTCCTTGAGCAAGAGACTTTACATGTATCCACATTGCTTAGTACTGGTTCCTACCCAGGAAAAGAGGGCCGCATGGAAGATTTGTACTAGTACTAAATGCGACAACCTCTATAAATAAGGTTGATTATTATTATTTTATAATGGGCCCATTGGTTCCGATGAGGCGGTTCTAACGTGTACCCATAATCTATAGTTTGGGCAGAAATAAGAAAAATATCCCAATTTTTCATCTTGAAATTTTCGGTTTTTCGGCGGTAAAATTTACCATCACGAAAACACGCCTATATAATTTTGACCCCCGCGAACCCCACTTTTATAAAGTAAAACTGGGGTTTACAGGGGTAAACCTTATTTTTCTTATTACTGCTCTAAAATATAGAAAGTGGGTACTCGTTAGAACCGCCTCGATGAGGCGGTTCTAACGAGTACCCACAATCTATATTTTGAGCAGACATAAGAAAATATCACAATTTTTCATCCGAAAATATTCATTTTTCGGCGTTCAATTTTACAATGTATTGGAATAGGCGTGTTTTCGTATAATGAATGTATGTGTATACTGGATAGGCGTGTTTTCGTAATGGTAAGCTAGTGAAATACCCTACTAAGCACACAGCCTATACCAGCAACGGCTTGGACAAAAAGAAGTCATGTGATCTACCCAATGTCAGTGAAACCTCGATGGCTCGAACACCGATGGCTCTATTACTAGAACCAGTGCTGTTTCGAACTCGTTTTTTAGTTTTTGAAAAACAATGTCCTGTTACTGACACTATTGATATATTGGGAATAATTTCGGGAGAATGTATTCAGTTTATTCATTAGAATCGCCCCAATGAGTTGATTTTATACACAGGATATACCTTTATTTTAAAAAAAAATCGAGAAGACGTCCCTAGTTTGCCTCCTGACCTGACTTTATGAACACCCTCAGTGGAGTGTGGAATAAATTTCGTAGTCCAAAAGGTGTTCGAGCCATTGAAGTTTGGCAGCTAGTGGCTGCGAATGCGCATATGAATAAAATGCATTTCGAAAACACGCCTATTCAAATACATGTATATTGAAAATTTTACCATCAAAGGCTGAAACTTTCCAGATGAACTACAAATTTGTCTATACGACAGAGATGCCCCTACCAAGGGGCCCACCTCACCCCGAAAGAATTATGCTGCAACAACAGCTGTCATCAGACAGCATAACTCACCTGAAAAAGTGTCCTTAAAGTCATTGGTATTGCTGGGGGTATTGTTGATAAAACTGTTGAAAAAATAACCACAACCATAGCAAATATGACCTCTATTCATCAAATTGTTTAGAAAATATGAGTTCTTAAAAATTTTACATTAAAAGTTTCTAAGTCTACGACATTGACCTTGAGATCATAAGGCAGGGACGGGGGTATGGCTGAATGAAACTTTTGACATGTGTCTATCATGATTCCAAATATGAAGCATATATATCATATGGTGTGGAATATATGAGCTCCAAATGCTTAACATCAAAAATTTATGTGTGACCTTGACTTTGAGGTCAGGGGCAGGAGTATGGATGAATTTAACCTTTGGACCTGTAGCTACCATCATACCAAATATGAAGCAAATCCATTATATGGCTTGAAAAATATCAGCTCTCAACATACTTTAAAATAAAAAAAAAATGTCTGTGACCTTCACCTTGTGGTCATGTGTACGGGTGGGGTATTGTTGAAAATCACTTTGGACCTGTATCTATCATCGTACCAAATACATGTATAAACACAATCCATCATATGGTTTGGCAAATATGATCTCTTAGATTTACATTAAACATTTCTAAATCTGTGACGTCTTAGGCAGGGATGGGGGAATTGCCCAATAAACATTTGGACTTGTATCTAATCTATCACCATATCAAATTTGAACTTATTTCATCATGCTCTTTAAAACTTTTGAAATTAAAGATTTCTGAGTCTGTGACTTTGACTTTGAGGTCATGGACATGAGGGGGTCGGGGAGGCTTTATAGCTGAATAAAACTTTGGATCAATATCTTTCATGATACCAAACATAAACCAAATCAATCGTAAAAGGACAGATTTTACCTGGTACAAATACTTTAACCAGAGTCTTTAACATTAAAAATTTCAGAGTCCTTGGCCTTGACCTTGCGGTTATGGGTATGGGTGGGGGTATTGCTAAATTAACTTTGGACCTATATCTATCATAACACCAAATATGAACCAAAGCCATCATGGCAAATGGTTTGGAAGATATGAGCTCTTAAATAATAAGGTTCTGCCTGGTACAAATACCTTAAGCTTAACCTGAGTCTTTAACATTACAAAATTCTAAGTCCCTGACCTTTACCTTTAGGATGTTAGTATGGGCGGGAGTACTGCTGAATAAAACTTATCATCCTACCAAATATGAACCAAATCAAACACATTGTTTGGGAAATATGAGTTCGTCCTCTACCTGGTACAAATGCCTTAACCTGAGTCTAACAGGATTACGTAGGTACGTATGTATACACATTCGTACAGAATGGCGTACGTTCGTACGCACGTATGCACATACACACGGACGCACGTACGAAAAACCGTAAAGCTATATCCCCCGGCATCATCCGATGCGGGGGCATAAAATGCTGATATTTTTCATATTTCTCCTCAAAACATAGATTGTAGGTACTCGAATACCATCAATCTGTTTTTAAGCAGAAATAAGAAAACATTGTACATCCCTGTAAATACCAGATTTACTGTATAAAAGTGGGGTTTAAGAGGGGTCAAAATTATATAGGGATTTCTCGTGATGAGTCGGAGAACTTTAATCTAGCAGCTCAACCGACTGAACACAGTATAACAGGTACCTTTATATGCCCCATAGTATGCTGAAGCGACTCCGGTTTGACCAGTGTCACGGTGCAGCCCCCAAAACCCCCACCAGTGAGTCTGGATCCATACACACCATTCATCTGTAGGGACAGCTCCACCAGCTGGTCCAGTTCTGGGCATGACACCTCGTAGTTATATCTGAACAGGATGAATAGAATCTGAGCGTGATGGAAAGCCAACATAACAGAACAGAATAGAATAGAATCTGAATAGAGCGCAGGTTGGTTGGTTGATTTGCGGTTTAACGTCCCCGTCAACACTGTAAAGGTCATTTTGGAGACGTTGCTTCCAATTTTGTGGGACTTTTACCCGACATTGAGATGAAATGACTTCTCAAGCCCTATCGTCAAATGAAACCAATAGGGCTTATTAGCATGGACGGTCCGCCTCGCACCGCGGTTCCTGGACAGGCTTAGATCCTCTAAGCGGTTTACCAGTTCTAGTGTGCGGGCCAGATTCAGCTCTGCGTGGAAGCATCATGCAGTCCAGAATAGAGCGCAGGTTCAGGATGGAATAGAACAGAGTAGAATATGATAGAACCAGAACATAAGAGAAGCAGCGGAACACGGCGAAACAGAACAGAGGAGAACAGAATTAACTTGCATAATTATAAAGGGCCAAAGGCACAAAGTCAATAATTTTGCAAACAACACATGTAAATATGACAACATAACGTAACTTTTTAGTGTCTATAACGTCTCATAAAAGGGTCATTGGCAAACAGTGTAGACCCCGATCACGAAAACATGCCTATATAAATTTGATCCCCTTAAACCCCATTTTTATACTGTAGTAAAACTGGGGTTTTCAGGGGATAACATTCTTCTTATTTCTGCTCAAAAACATAGATTGTGGGTACTCGTTAGAACCGCCTCGTCGAGGCGGTTCTAACGAGTATCCACAATCTATGTTTTGAGCAGAAATAAGAAAAATATTGAAATTTTTCATTTGAAAAGTTTCATGTTTTCGGTGGTACAATTTACAATGTATTCGTATTGGCGTGTTTTGGTAATGGGCCGATCAGACCGTATGATCGCGTTATGTGGCGTCTGAGTCTGGGTCTACACTTGTCAATGTTCCGTTTTGTCCCTTTTAAAAGGCATTTTTCTCAGAACAGTTCATTTCACATAAAAGCAAAATGGAAAGTCAAGAGAGTCTTCATTGCAGAAAATGAGTAAATTCCCTTTAACCCATTGAGTACCAGAAACCCCAAAACTGGTAATTGGCAAACAGTGCAGGCCCAGATCAGACGCCGTAGAAAGCGGCGTCTGATCAGGGCCTACACTGTTTGCAGAAAGTTCAGCCAGTTTACAAATTGATTTTGAAGAAAACACAACCTGATACCCCTAAATTTTGAAATGGACTCCTGCTGTATTTGTTTGTTTGATTTGAGGTTAAACGTCCCCGTCAACACTGTAAAGGTCATTTTGGAGACGTTGCTTCCAATTTTGTGGGAAATTTACCCGGCATTGAGATGAAATGACATCTCAAGCCCTGTCGCCCAATGAAACCTATAGGGTTTATCAGCATGGACGGTCCGCCTCGCACCGCGGTTCCTGGACAGGCTTAGATCCTCTAAACGGGTTACCAGTACTAGTGTGCGGGCCGGATTCTGCTCTGCGTGGAAGCCCCTATGGGCGGGGGCCATGGACTCCTGCTGCATTTAAGAAGGAAGATTCCATTTGGTACAAAAAGGGTTAAGCTTGAAATTATGCAAGAAAGACTCGCTAATGTGGAGTGTGCAAAACATTTTGTCGGTAATGTTCGTTCAAAAACATTGATTGTGGGTACTCGTTAGAAACGTTCCGATTAGATGGTTCTAACGAGAAGCAATATTAGTAATCTATATTTGGAGTTTTTGACCCATCTTAAGGAAAATATAACTTATTGTTACTCGAAGGACAACATTTTCTTTTCCAGCGGTAAACCGCCTGACCTCCAAAAAGTGAGAAACTATTATGTTGGTAGCGGAAAAGGTGACTAACAGACGTAAATCAGTATGGACATGTCAAATAATATTCATCATAAAAATACAATTCATTATATACAGCTGTAATCATTCCTTATTATTCGGCGTGTTTATAGCTGCAGTGATAGATTTATGATGGCGTAGGGTACCATCAGCCTACATGTGGAGCAAATGTGAACATTTTCCTTATTCCAAGGTTGCTCTCACAGTTGGTGGGCATTTGTTTTCCTTTTTTTATTTAATATTACGTTTATTTTATGTTCAAATCAAGTGGTTGTTAACTGTTTATAATAACACAGACACTAACTATACCCAGCTAGCACGAAGCTGGCTGGTATTGTCTCTCTGCACATCACGTGAACAAGTCCGTGAAATGAAGACCCCCCTATACCCCACTTTATATAGAGAAAACTGGAGTTTAAGGGGGTATACATTATTTTTCTTATTTTTGCTCCAAGACATAGGTTGTGGGTACTCGTTAGAACCGCCTCAATGAGGCGGTTCTAACGAGCACCCACAACCTATGTTTGCAGTATTTATAAGAAAAATATCACGGATCTTCATCAGAAAAATGGCCATTTTGAAGGTGTAAAAAATGCACTATGTTGCACGGGTGTGTTATCGTAATGATAATGATTTCTTGGTGATCAGGTCACGTGTGCCATCGCTGCCAGTCCCCGAGGTTATAATACTTTTTTCATGCTAAATTCATCAGAGCATGAAATTTGTCAAGCACATAATTTTAAAGTACAAATACATAGGAAATCCAGTTCAGATCAGTAGATAATGTTGTTTGTCCTGCTCATAAAATTTAAAAAGCCAACAATTGTTGGCATTTTAATTTTTTTGAGCAGGGCGAATTTCATGCTCAAGTGAGTTGGGCATGAGAAAGGTTTTATAACCTCGGGGGCAGACCTGGCAACATTCTTTCGTGTATTTTGATCATGAAAATTTCATATTTTCAATATTATCTACTTGCGCTGATTCAAGAAGGGCAGTTTTCAGATTTGCACTCTTTCTGATTTACCGGATACGCATGCCCAGGAAAAGAATTGTTAGTTAAACCGACCGGCTCCAAACCAACATGCCAAAAGACATGCGAGAAGTGGGTGTTTTTTTTTGTTTTTTTTTTTTTTTTTGGTTTTGGTTTTACGGCCCTTTCAAGATTATTTCACTCATATCGAGCCGATCGTTAATCAGAGGTGGGCGAAAACCGGAGTACCCGGAGAAAAACCACCTGACCTTCCGTTGCAGAACTTGGCGTCTCACACGTGGCCCGAGCGAGGCTCGAACCTACGGCGGTGAGAGACCTAATGACTAAGAGTCAGCGCTCTTATCCACTAGGCCACGGAGGCCCGTATAAGAGAAGTGGGTGTAAGTATACTAGTACGGTCCATATTTTTTTCTTATCTTTTTTTCCTCTCTTTCCGTTGTTTCACATGTTCCCGCCCATCGGGGTTTAAAGAAATAGATGGGCAAGCAGAGCTGAAACCGACTGCACACGAATACTGGTAAACAACTTAAAGGATCTAAGCCTGCCCAGGCAAAGCGATGTGACTCGGACCGCCCATGCTAATAAACCCTATTGGTTTCATTGGGCGACTGGGCTTCAGATGTCATTTCATCTCAATGTCGGGTAACAGTCCTGTAAAATTGGAAGCAACGTCTCCAAAATAACATATACAGTGTTGAAAGGGACGTTAAAACTCAAATCTATCAAATCCGTTGTTTCACTAATTTGGAGCGCGTGATTAAATTTTGCCTCAAAATAGAAGTAAAGGCAATGATCAGGAATTGATACAATTAACCCACAGCTCCCATCAGAGTCTGGAAATGGAAAGAAACACAAACGTGAAATAACTAGACCCTAAAGGAAACATCAACAGTGGAAAGCCAAAAGAACAGTTACTTTCCCACAAAATGGCCAATTGGCTATCCAAAACAAACAGATATAAGCGATGCACACATTCAAAGACAAACTATAACAAAAATAAACCTCGACAGAAGAACCGCCTTGGAACGGTTAGTTTCACTGGGGCGGGTAGGGGGTGGGGGGAGGGCTAAATAGATTTTACGCGGCCGCAATCCTCGCTCTTACTTACGATGCGATTTAGACAAATAATTTGTTCAGTCCGCATGAAGGCTTCCTAACTCATTAGTGCAACATCTCCGAGAACACAAAAATCAAACAACCAAAAAGATGAAACAACGATAAAAATGCTGAAGCAAAAGAAAACCAACAGTTGGTCCCACGGCTACTGACGCTGCACCCGAAAATGCTAATGTTTTAAAGAGCTTCGGTATCATAAATAACATAAGGGCTTCAGTAAAAACATCTTTGAGAACATGGCCCCCGCCCTTCGGGGCTTGAAGATATAGATTGGGCTGCATGGTGCTTCCACCCAGAGCTGCAACCGACTGCACTTGAGTACCGGTAAACCGCTTAGAGGTCTAAGCCCGTCCAGGCAAAGTGGTGCGAGTCGGGCCGTCCATGTATATAAACCCTATTGGTTTCATTGGACGACAGAGCTTGAGATGTCATTTTAGCTCAATTTCTGATAAGTCCCACAAAATTGGAAGCAACGTCTCCAAAATAACCTAAATAGTGTTGATGGGGGCGTTGAACCTCAATTCAAACAGACAAATACTGAGTATACATGATTATATCAATACGCATATTTTATGTCAGACATATTGTTTCCCGTTAAATTGAACCTATCTTCAAGATAAATAAGGTTGGTTGGTTGGTTGATGTGAAGTTAGATCACTAGTTACTAAGGTGAGGCAAAAGTGTCGCATATCTTGCATCACAGAGGCGTCCAACTGATATTGGCTTACAGTAGGACAAGGCATGTTGTCCATGCAGCAGCCGTACACAATCAATCTACAAGTATAGCTTTTACAAAAAGCTAGGTCTACGCAGAGAGTTTTCAATACAATTAACTGTCTTTGGCAATATTCTAATTGCCAGTCTGCACCAAGGATACTGCCGACTGAAATATAATGTCTGAAATGTCAAAGTTGCAAATGTTGTAATTTTGTCAGGAAAAAAAAGGCAAATATGCAACTTCAACATGCTTGTAACACCCTATCAAACGGAATGCTTGAAAACTGTTGTAGTTAAGTCGACAACTTTCCTACACTTTATGGAAGACTGACTGAAGATTAACCCAAACATTTTGCTTACGGCGAGGCTCAATTTTTAGCTCACCAAGTCCGAAGGATCCTGTGGAGCTTATAGGATAGGCAGTGGTCCGTCGTGCTCGAGAGTTTGTAGATGTATATTTTGCGAAAGACATAGCACTACTTAGGTTCCAAGTACGTGTAGCTGATACGCTCTTCGTCTCTCTTATTCGGAAAAAAACTTTCACGGCTGAGATTCTGAAGTGGGTAAGTCTATCACTGAATTTGGGCACGCCCATTCTTGTAAAAAGGCGGTTAAGTCAGAATCTTTAACAGGCTGGCAAACAGTTTTTTTATCCTGATTAGACGGCCCATTGTGTGCCGTCTCATCCGGATCTTACACTGTTTGCATTGTTTTCTATACTGGTCTACAGAGATAAATGGGTTAAGCGTTTGAATGGCATGGATTTAGGAACCAATTTCCGCATTTTGGTGTCGATTGTCAATCGACCCAAAGTCACTAAGTCTTGTTGATTCACGTTGCTGATGTCCACGTGACTATCAGTGATTTGGACGAAATCCAGCTAACTTTTATTTTAGCCTCGCTATTCTTCTCCTTGTTTCTTGTGACGTCAGAGTGCTCTGTTAACCCATATATGCCGGGGGACATTGGCAGACAGTGTATACCCTGATCAGACGCCGTAACACGCGGTGTCTGATCTGGATATACACTGTTTGCTCAAAGTACACGCATTTGTTTACAACTTACCTCAAACAAAACAACCCTGACATCCCTATAATTGGAAATAGACCAAGTGGGAGATTCCATTGCCATATATAGGCAAAGAAAAGTATCTGTATAACGTTGATTGGGCTCAAGTGCTTTGGACATGACAAACAGTGTAGCTACAGATCCGACGCCACATAACGCGGTGTATGGTCAGGGTCTAATATGTTTACTTAAAGTACGGGAATTGAAGGGTTAAACAAACCAGCCCAGTTCTACGTTCAGAACCACTTTCCCAGCTCAGAAACAATCGACCCACCAGTGCTGCCTTATATTGATATCGGGAAGCTTGGCGTGTTAAACATTTGGCCAGTCACCTTAGTGACCGAGCACTGGCAGCATTTCACCTTTCCTGTCACAATAAACGCGATATTTGTCATGTAAAATAAATAAAACTACAGCTATGGTGATGAATAAAGGCTGTAAACTGTTTATTACATATCATTGAAGTCATTTACTACATGCAGTTTGTACCAAGAAAAAAAAAATGATACATTAACCCTTTTTGTACCAAATGGAATCTTCCTTCTTATATAAACTTGGAGTCCATTTCAAAATTAAGGGGTGTCAGGTTGTATTTTCTTCAAAATGTGTTAGAAAAATGGCTGTACGTTTTGCCAACAGTGTAGGCCCTGATCAGACGCCGCGTTCTGCGGCGTCTGATCTGCCAACAGTGTAGGCCCTGATCAGACGCCGCGTTCTGCGGCGTCTGATCTGGGCCTGCACTGTTTGCCAGGGGGACCCGTTTTGGGGTTTCCGGTACAAACTGGGTTAAAAGCCCGTCTCCAAGGTGGTACCAACGAGAATTTCTAGAAAGCTGTTCAAACTTTTCACTCCACTTTCATTTATAGGAGAATATTCTAAGTGATGAAGTCGCATCCATCACAAAGCTGTGGCTAGTATCTTTTGTTTGTTTTTGTTTTTCTTTTCTTTTCTTTCCCTTTTTCAAATCTCCTAAAGGGGGTCTTTCACGGTATAGGAAATTTGCATTGGTTTCTGCCCACGCTTGGATTTTGATGAAATTATGCACAATAATTGCCTTGGGTATAACCATTATAATTACGATGCATTCACTTTTAAATTTTATTTCCGTAGTAAATTTATTACATATTTTATGAAGTCTCTATCACAACAGAGAGTACTCTCAAATAAACTTGTCTACAGTATTCAGAGTTTCATATATCTAATGCTGCTATGTTTTATGAATTAAAGCCATAATTGGTGAGTTAGTTGATACTATGAATGTCCTCATATGCCTAATAATAGTGGCTGGGCATTCAGTTTTCTTTGATGGTGTCCCCTTATTTCAGCTCCTATTTTTGTATTCATTAAAATTTTATATGCATTTTTACCATGTTCCAGTTTTTGTCAAGACACCATTTTAGCATAAAAACTACCTGCATATCTTAGGAACAAGTTGATGAATTTTGATGGAAATTTAGGACCGGTAACATTGTGTTTTAACAGACTGAATACTGATAGTCCTGATTCAGCAAAATGTGAAATTATATGATTATCATGTTTTGGTCATGCTGTTTATTAATACTTAACTATTGCTTTCGATTTGGATGGCTATAGTATAGTATGGTTTGTGTTAGTAGTTCATAGCATAATTATAAGTATTATTTCATTAAAATCCATTTCAGTAAATTTGCCCCATATGAAACAAATATTTTGTCTACAGAACTATACCGCAAAGGTTTTGATGACAAACGTCATCAAACGCACCCATGTAATCTTTCTTGTCTAATTTGGTAATGGTGCTAAGGTGATGTTTAGATTTAACATTCAAATAAACAACATACCAGTCACTTTAGATGTTGCTACAGATTTTGTGAGATTTGTTATCCGACTCGAGATAAATGACTCTCAAGTCAAACTGTTGTTTGTTTATTTAACCCTTACTGTCCATTTAAAAAGAAAGGGTTACTCTAGGGAAAATCAATAACACTTCAGATTACTTTTCCTGGACATTAAGTTTTCAGAATTTGTATCTGCATAGGCACTAGCCAATCTATCTTTTTTGTATAGCCCCTATGAACGAAATTAAACGGCTTCCTGAAGCTGTATTCCAAAGCCATTTGAATTTACTTTTAGAATTCACATGGTCGTACATTTGTCAGTGTTCCAAAACTTATGTGATCATGATTGTGTTGTCTATATATTTGTCTTTCACTTCATTTACCTATCTCAGCAGTTGTTGCTGTAATTACAAAGCACATTATGTGAGATATCAAGAAGCATTTAAACTGTTGATAATAATTATTCAATCTGTGAGTAGTTATCGTATTACTCACAGGATTTAAAATTATTTTCAGTAAATAACATAACATAACATAACATAATTTATTCAGCATTAAACATTTTACAATGTTTTTAGCCTACAAATGAAGTACAGAGAAATACATTTACAGAGAAGTAAAACATGTTTAAAGACGGAACATACACATGTGAATGACAATAGGTAGAATGAACAGAATTAGTTTTGGATTCAAATATACTCTTAGCTGTTTCTATTTCTTAGTTGTTCAGCAAAATATATAAATTTGGCAATGTTAAGTGCAATTTTTTTAGATTGTGATAACATGATGGAGTCAAACTTAGTCAAATTTGGCCAGTGACAGTAATACGGTGATAAGTATTTTCGTCTAAGACTTATGAGTTGAGGGCAAACTAACAAAAAGTGATACTCACTTTCAACTGTATTTAAGTTACAGTGGCGACATATTCTATTTTCACGGGGGATATTTTGATGTCTTCCCTTCTCTATTGCTAAATTATGTGCAGAAATGCGAAATTTGCATAGTGCGATTCTATACTTATTTTCGAGAATAAAATCAAGGTATTTTTCAAGTGTAAAAGAATGTTTAAATCTGCAGTATGTACTAAGTCTTGGTGAATTATTTATATTAGCATACCAACTCTGATGATTAACATCTAATATGCGCTGCTTAACTACAGAGAACGATGCAGAGTTTAAATCTTGAGTGATCCATATATTGGAAAAACCATGAGTATCAAGAATCACTTTAATCTGGGAAGCCCAGTTAGAACCATTGTAATTGATATTATTATCAACATCTGTTTTAAGCATGCGGTATATACGTTTTGGTAAAGTATCTTCTTCTAAGCTCAGTATTTTAAACCAGTATCTTATCATATTTATCTTCCGCATAGTAGACATCGGGACACGTCCCAGTTCACCATATATGCCATTTAGGTTAGTCGATTGTCTGACGCATAGCACCTTTCTGCAAAATTTATTGTGAATAAGCTCAACATCTTTTGCTTCGTGGCCACCCCAGATTTCGGAGTTGTAATTTAAAACTGAACCAACGAGCGCATCAAATAATTTACATTTTTGGGAGACTGATATTTCTACTTGTGTGAACAATGAAAATAAATTATGAAGAGCAAAGGAAGCGTGATCTGCAATGGTTTTTTGTGTTCGGTGCCAGTTTCCGTTTTTGAAAAAGTAAACGCCAAGATATTTAAATGTGGTGACAACTTCGAGTTTGGTATTATTCAAATAAAAATCATAACTTGTATGGCGACCTTTTTCAAATATCATTGTTTTGGTTTTTGCTGTGTTGATTTTCAGGCCCCAAGCGTTGCAGAAATTTTCCAGATCTTGCAACATAGATTGCAGAGTTTCTGGAGATTTGGCAAATATAACCTGGTCATCAGCATAAAGGAGAAGAAAAAACTTTATATCATCGACCGTGAATATACTATCTAGATCGTCATTGATGCACTGATTAATATCGTTTATAAACATCATAAATAACATTGGAGAGCTAGGGTCTCCTTGTTTGACACCGGTGTAGGAATCTATGAATTCCGAACATTTATTTTTATATCGTATGCATGCTTTGACAACTGAGTACATTGCTTTTAACGCTTTAACCATCTTACTACTGACGTTTGAAAGGAGAAGTTTTTGCCACAAACTAGTTCGGTCAATTTTGTCAAAAGCCTTTTCAAAATCGATAAAAACACAATATAGTTTTTCTTTGGAGTTAAGAACTTTTGAAATAATAGAATGCAAGATGAAAATACAGTCAGTGGTAGATTTGCCTTTTTGGAAGCCAAATTGATTTTTACAAAGGACATCGTATTTATCTGACCATTTGTTTAAGCGATTAAGCAATATCTGCGAGTATATTTTAGATAAAATGTTGCTTACCGTGATGCCCCTATAATTTGTAGCTAGATCCGGGTCACCACCTTTGTAGATAGGGGAAATGATGCCATGGCCCCAGGTCTCTGGATATTCGCCAGAATTAAATATATGGTTAACAATATTTAGAAGGTAGTCAGAAATAAGGTCAAATGAGGTTTTGATGGCTTCAGAACAAACATTATCTGGTCCGTAAGCCTTATTATTCTTTTGGTGAAATGTCGCTTTTTTTAACTCTTCGAGGCTAATGTCAAGATCTAGGTCAGGATCAAATGCCGAATTGTTTGCAGTAAGATCAATGTTTTCAGTGTGCAATGTTTCATCATTGTTAGAAAATGTATTTTGAAAATGTTCAAGTAAGTCTTCTGCCTGAAGCGTTTGCCCTTTAGAAGCTTTCTTTTTACGCAATGATCTTAATTTGCGCCAAAATTTCCGGGGCTCTTTACGCGCTTCAACATTTAATTTTTGGCCTTCGGCGATCCTGTACCTAAGCTTGGCTTTACTCTTTATTCGGTTGTATTTGGTTCGACATTGTGATGCTTTTTTCTGTCCAAACACAGCAATGCTCTTTCTAAGCTGAGAGATACATTGCACAGAAATGTACTGGTAATTATACATGAACAAAAAGCAAGCAAGAACAGAGCTTAAAAAATAGTGAACTTGCATTCAGCAGAAACATTCAAGAAGTGGTTGAAAGGTTTACAACCAGAAAAAAAAATACTAAAAGCTCGCTTCCGATAAATTAACCACTATACTGACAAAGTAAAAAGAAAAAATAAGACACTAAAGAAACGTCAATAATTACAAAACCAATGCTGAAAAGAGACATATTTATGCATGTGTACTATAAGGAAGGAAACTGTTTCTCTCCCTGTCTAATAGCAAAATTTCTCTAGGTCATGGGACAGCTTTGTTTACACCAAATAATCTGCGCCTCATCCATCAATGATATCTTTTGCAACAGAAACTCAATATATAAGTGACATTTGGATTTTTGGAAATACAACCAATAATTACTGTAACTTTTTTGTTAGGATAATAATCCAGCATTCATAAAGACAGAGTATATCTAAGGCTTAATCTGGCCAGGGATATATCAACAGAACTATTTATACTAGAGACAACAAACCACTGACCACTGCGTCCTTGCATACCAGCTTGGTATGGAAATGAAAATAACGGATCTCCTTGCCTTACACCTATTTGAGTAGCATGACTTATGCAAAGTCATTAAATAAAGTTAATTAAATTAAATATAATTTTGCTGCTAATAAAAAAGCAATATATGTTGTTAGGCCTAATTTGTTGATTAGAATACCTTTTGATTTAGTGTTTTACTATCTACTATTTTGGATAGATCATAGTGTATAAATGAAAGGAAAATATCAGAAATTCATGATATTTTAATAGTTTCTAAGCTAGATCAGCTCAATTTGTATTCATTTTGATTTGTATAATCTCATTTTCATTACGTAAGTCTTACGAATTGCCTTTTTGTAAGGTTCTTGGATGATTTCAATAAAATAGTAAATTTTGCAGAAACGACTTACATCAATTTAAAGGCATTTATTCTTGATTATTGAGGACTATCATTTCATTACATAACATTATGTAGCCCTCAGAGCTGGCTGAAGAGACGTCCTCTGTCTTCAACAGGTAAGGGGCCTCCTTTGGGAAAATCAATAAATTACTTACTGTTGACTGGTGTACATTATTGATTTTCCTCTTAAGTGCCTCAGTCAGGGGATTCAACAAGAGCTACTAATCACCCTATTAAGGGCCGCCTTTGATCTGCTATAGTCAGTATATCACAGGGGGGGGGGGGGGGCAATAAAACAATTATGAACACACCGTGTGTTTTACTGTTACAGAATAAATGTCTTTAAGGTGTAAAACTACAGTGTTACCGGTTTCGGATTTTCATGAAATTTGGCATAGCTAAAGAAGATACATATGGCAAGTTTTCCTAGCAAAATGAAATCTTGACAAAGACTAGAACTTATTTATCTTAGGGATTGAATTTTGATAATTTTTTAAAATTTTAATTAAAAAATGAGATTTATGATAATTATTTTATCAGAAAATGTAAACTTTAATTAATTCAAAAGGCTTTTTAGTACCAAAGGAATGTCTATGGAGTTCTGCATTCAATCCAGTTCACAGATCTTGAAACTAAATAAAACATAAGATTTAAGGCGCACTTATTTAGAGACAGACACCAGCTCATGGAGGGAGTCAGTTAGAGTGGCCTCCTGAGTCCTACTTTGATTTATATAATTTATTAAATACATTTTTATAGGTTGTATATGCTGAGTTACTAATATACAAACTGTAAAGAAAAAACATGCATGGGCACAGATGAAAGACCCCCTTTGCCAAATATACAGGGTTTCAGATCTCATAAGATGCAACATTAGCAGGAAGGAAGTCAAAATGCACCGCGTGCGTGTGACCAGGTACGCACCCACCCACGCACCCACCTACCGCGACTTTGATTTCTAAGGCTTGGTGTTTTCATTTTCCGAAAGCGCGGATCGACATATCATAAGCGCGTTTTTGTAATTAATATTATTTTTTACGAAAACGAAGATGTTCTTTTTTTTTTTTTTTTTTTTGCTAATCAAAGCGCGTTTCAAAAGTGCGGATTTAATGAGTTTTATGTTGTTGTTTTTTATAGAGCGATATTAGCAGTAACGATGTTTGAGATATCTTAATTCAAATGTCGTTAGTAGTAACGTTGTTTGGGCATTGTCGTATCTCGTTAGCAAGCATAATATCTGGAACTCGTAATCTTATAAAAGAATCAAAGCACTGAGAGTACTGATGGGGAGAGGGGGGGGCGAGTTTAAAACTTCAGCTTGGAAATACCCACGTCACAAAAAGATAAATGTCGCCCCCGCCCATCGGGGCTTGGAGAAATAGATGGGCCGCATGGTGCTCCCAAGCAGAGCTGAAACTGACCACACGTGAGTACTGGTGAACCGCTTAGAAGGACTAAGCTTGTCCAGGCAAAGTGGTGTGAGTCAGACCGTCCAATGCATATATGCCTTTTGTTTTCATTAGGCGGCAATGCTTGAGATGTCATTTCATCTCAATGTTGGGTAAAAGTCTCATAAAACTGGAAGCAACGTCTCCAAAACGACCTAAATTGTTTTGACAGGGGTGTTAAACCTCAATTCAAACAAACAAACAAACAAAACACAAAGATATAAATAAGTTCTCGTGGACAGTCAATGTGTTTTATTTTTGTGTTTGCGATGTGTTACCGTTCTAACTTGATTTACTGTAACTTTCTGTTCCCTTCATCAGTTACTTCGATATTAATGCTGTATCAGTCCGGTGTAACAGGCCGGTCCTTCCCCCAGTCAGTTTCTTCCCCGGGGAAGAACCGGGCCGGCCCGTTTCATCCCCGGAAAGTCAGTTTCTTCCCCACGCAGTCAATTTCTTCCCCACCTGAATTTTTTAGAACCATAGTCAACGAGTAATTTATGCCTCACAAATTGTAAAAAAAACGAAAAGAAACCATACTGAATTAGTTTTGAGTCTTTACAGCTTGAATGGAAAAAATTTGTCTATGTCATACAATATATGAAGGTCCAAGGAAATTTTCATCTCAATTCAAGTATCTATGATTAATTTTCTTAGCTTTTTATGACATAAATTGGTATTAACTAATCAGATATAATAAGAAACAAATATTTAGTGCTCAAATCTAAATATAATTTGGAAAGTGGGGGGTGAGGAAGAACTGGGCCGGCCCATTTCTTCCCCACCCCAGATTTTTTCTGTTTACTAAAAAATTCTTGTGATAAATTTTCTTCGCTTTTTAAGACATAAATTGGTATTAACTAAACAGATATAATAAGCAACAAATATTTGGTGCTGAAATTTCGATGGAATTTGGAGACTGGAGGTGGGGAAGAACTGGGCCGGCCCAATAGTCTTCCCCACCCCAGATTTTTCTGTTTACTAATAATTCTTGTAATAAATTTCCTTTGCTGTTTAGGACAAAAATTGAAATAAACCAAAAAGATAGAATAAGCAACAATGTTTGCAGCTCAAATATAAATAGAATTTGGAGACTGGGGGTGGGGAAGACCTGGGCCGCCCCAATTCTTCCCCACCCAAGATGCTTGTTTACTAATAATTATTATGATAAATTTCCTTTGCTTTTTAAGACATAAATTGGTAAAAACTAAACAGATATAACAAGCAACAAATGTTTGGAGCTCAAATCTTAATAGAATTTGGAGACTGGGGTGGAGAAGAACTGGGCCGGCCCAGTTCTTCCCCACCCCAGATTTTTCTGTTTGCTAAAAATTCTTGTGATAAAAAAAAATTCTTCACTTTTTAAGACATAAACTGGTATTAACTAAACAACATATAAGCAACAAATGTTTAACACTCAAATCTTAATAGAATTTGGAGACTAGGGGTGGGAAGAACTGGGCCGGCCTGTTTCTTCCCCACCCTGGGGTAGTGTTGTACTGTTAAGTCAATTATGACGTTGAAGGTGTCTGGGGTGGGGAAGAACTGGGCCGGTCCGTTTCTTCCCCACCTTTGAGTAGTGCTGTACAGTTATGTCAGTTATATCGCTGAAGATGTCTTGGGTGGGGAAGAACTGGGCCTTTTCTTCCCCACCCTTGGGTAGTGCTGTACTGTTAAGTTAAGTCAGTTATGACGTTGAATGTGTGTCTGGGGTGGGGAAGAACTGGACCGGTCCGTTTCTTCCCCACCCTTGAGTAGTGTTGAACAGTTATGTCAGTTATATCGCTGAAGATGGCCCAGTTCTTCCCCACCCCCAAGTTCTATTTAAATTTGAGAGCCAAACATTTGTGGATTATTAAATCTGTTTAGTTAATACCAGTTTATGTCTTAAAAAGCAAAGAAAACTCCTCATAGATGCTGGAATTGGGATGCATAGTTTATTGCATCTCCATGAATGGGGTAGCATAGACCATATATTGTCATTCAGGCTAAAAGAACCAAAACTTATTCAGAATGGTCTCTTTTCTCATTTTTAACAAATTGTGAGCTAAAAATTACTAGGTTGACTGTGGTTCTAAAAAAAATCAGGTGGGGAAGAAACTGACCAGTCAGAACCGGGCCGGCCAAGAACCAGGCCGGGGGAAGAAACTGACCGTTACACCGGTTTTATTAGGTCGGTGGTAATGTAACAGGCAGCGCATGAGTGTTTGTTTTTGCAGCTTTTGAATAAGTTCAGAGAGGGTGTCGTTAATGCTGTGCTGACCATTCCACTGATTCAAGAAGGGCAGTTGTCAGTTTTTGACGAAAGAATGTGCACTGTACTGGTTAACCACTTACGTATAAGCCTGCCTAGTAAAAGTGTGGATAGGTAAAATGACCGGCTCAAAAATGACATAAAATAGTGTTGACTGGGCCGTTAAACTCCAATACAAACAAAGACATTTTTGTAAACGACAAAACAGGTCACAGCAACATGGGCCCCGCCCATCGAGGCTTGGAGAAAAATAGCTAAAATTGTTTGTGGTTTAGCTCCAAGAAACAAAACGGCCGACAGAGCTAATCAAAGGCTTGAGAAGCATCGAAGTCGGTGAATTACAGGGTATCTGATCCGGGTCTACACTATTTGCCCGTGTCCAACATTTGTATGTGAAGAAACACTATTAAAGTGCTTAACATATGAAATTTGAAATTATTATCTGATTTTCGTCTAAGATGTCTCTTTGACAAAACAGTTGCAGGAAGTTACATGTATTTCTGATTCTAACATACATGTACATACATGTAGTAGACGCATTCTGTTACAGCTAAAACATTGAGATTTTCCTGGTGATGTTTTATATCTGCTTCAAACATCGGTTGTATATATGTAGGTGCTCATTAGAACTGCGTCAATGAAGAGGTTATAACGAGTACTCACAAGCCTTGTTTTGGAAGTAATGCCCTGCAAACCCTATTTTTCTCTGAAAAAGTGGGTATATGGGGGTGTTAATTACATGGGCGTGTTGGCCTTATGGGTCTTGAAAATGTCTGCTCTTTAAATTGAGAAAGAATGAAGCTAGGTTACATGTTTATAAAACAATTATGAGCTGCCATATTTAATCAGATTATCGGGTCATTCATACTAATAAAGAATGCAGAGGATGGTACTTTCTCTTTCAACAGACATAACATAGCTGTGTTGATAGCAAAATAAACTATTTATCAATGATTTCACGACCTACAATCTTTAATTAGGCAGGTACTACATTTTGAGCGGAGGACTTCATGAATCCTAAGGCATATACCAAAAGCGACCGTTATTGTACTTCTAAAAACCACTCAATAGATGGTGGATGAGAAGGGTCATCGAGCCACAACTAAAGTCTGGCGAATTCACTTCGTGAATTCACCGACTAAAAATAGAAGAAAAAAAAAACTGTAAATGCTAATTTCTCCCAAACTTTTGGTTGAATTTCATTCAATCTTTCTTTCTTTCTTTTTTCTATCTTTCTTTCTTTCTACTACTGCGATAGGTCATATTTAACCCTTTCTCGCAGGTGTACATTACATACACTCCAGGTTTGCAGGATGAAAGCCTACACAGTTACACAGTTATCGTGTAATTACGGTAGGGATCTTTAGCCTCCACAGGGGATGGTTCTTCCTGCACGGGGGGGGGGGGGGGGGGGGGGGGGGGGGAGCTCCAGTTAACGTCCCGATCCGAAGGACGGTGCACTTTATTCGATCTTCATATGAATGTTGCTTAGATGACCCTTTACCAAAATTTGCAAAAAATGATTTCGCTCGGAAGTAGATGGCCATCAGAGCTAAAATAGAAATAAAAACAAGATGACCATGATGTTCTTCTATCGTTCACCTGAGCTACGAATCCAAAATTTCAGGAAGTCCCAATCGTTACTGAAGGACTTATGCTGATGACAAGGTAAAAAAAACACAGACATTTTAAGCAATCAAGGGGACATAACTGACAGATACGCCGACATGACCAGTTTTCGAAGTTACCCGAACTTTCATCTCCAACCTACCATTACGAAAGCACGCCTATACAAATACATTGACACATTTATCGCCGAAAAAATGAACATTTTCAGATGAAAAATTGTGATATTTTTCTTATTTTTGCACAAAATATAGATTGTGGGTACTCGTTAGAACCGCCTCATTGAGGCGGTTCTAACGAGTACCAAAAATCTATATCTGAGAGCAGAAATAAGAAAAATAAGGTTTACCCCGCAAACCCCAGTTTTACTATATAAAAGTGGGGTTAGAGGGGGTCAAAATTATATAGGCGTGTTTTCGTGATGTTTAGTTTCAGGAAGATCCGTTCAAAACTAAAGGACTTAGGGTGATTCCAAGGTCCAAAATTAGCATTTTCAGCTGAGAAGTGAACATAACTCTAGGAATAATATGCCAACATTGTTAGTTTTCGAACTCAAGCTTTTGTCCCAAACTTACTTATTTGATCCATTCAAAACTTAGGGACTTGCGGTGATGACAATAAATAGGCATTTTCAGCAAAACAGAGGGGCATAACTATATGGGCCCCGTCAAGCGATTTTGGTACTTATCGCCTATGCGAGCAGCGAAGGTTCAGGCGAGCCTGCGCATTCCGCGCAGTCTCGCCAGAACCTTCGCTGCTCGCTCATACAAGCAGTGAATCAAGAGGAACCTTAAGCCAGAAAGCCATATCCCTGGCCCTTCTGAATGGCTGGGCATGCGCAGTTAAAATTTGTCATGACGGAATGCTCGAAGACACAAATTCGCTTGGCGGGGCTCATATGATAGACTGGCCTTCATCCCAAGTTTGCGAAACCATCCAAGTTGTTATCCCCATCCTACTTGTATGTTAGTTTCAAGATCATATTAAAGCTTAAAGACAAGGTCAAAAATAACCATTTTCAGCATAGAAGGGGACATAAATCTAAGAGTCCGACATTGCCAAATTTAAAAGCATCTAAGCTTTTATCCCTGACTAACTTATTTGTAAGTGTCAAGAAGATTCAACAAGAGACCGCATGCGGGTGCCAACGCTCGGCTGCACCCCCTTTTCATAATGAGTCCGAGTTTCAAGTAAATTTGTTCAGTAATGACAGAGATATTACAAAATGTCCAAGTTTTTGCACGAAGACGCAGACGACGCAGGCGACGCCAGAGCTATGACAATCCCTGGTCGTTTTCTTCGAAAACAGCCGAGCTTATAAAAACTGAAGGGTCTACGGTGATGACAAGGTCAAAAATAGGCATTTTCTGCAATCCAAGGGACATAAATATATGATAAATAGGCCGACCTCTTATTGGAGTTTTTACCCTTGATTTACTTACATGTAAGTTACAAGAAAATCCGATAAAAACTGAAGGGACTTCGGCCTGATTGGCTTTTTCCGCAATCAAAGGGACGTAACTCTGTTATAAAGAGGCTGACCTCGCCAGTTTTCAAACTCATCCGGGCTTTTATCCCTGACTTACATATAAGTAAGTTTCCAGAAGATCTAATAACAAATGAAGGCTAGGTCCAAAATAGGCATTTTCTGCAATCAAAGGGACGTAACTCGGTGACGAAATAGGCCAACCTCCCCATTTTTCAATCCCATGGGAGTTTGTATCCCTGACTTACCAAAATGTAAATTTCAAGAAGATCTGATAAAAACTGAAGGGGCCACGGTCATGACAGAGTTAGGCCGATGTTGCCAGTTTTTGAATTCTCGAGCTTTTATCCCTGACTTACTTACATGTAAATTTCAAGAAGACCTAATAAAGACTGATGGCGTGATGGGGCTGATGACAATGTCACTGATAGGCGTTTTCCGTAATCAAAGGGCCCGTAAATCTATGATGTATAGGCTGACCTCACCAATTTTCGAAATCTTCTGAGGTTTTATCTCTTAATTAAATACATGGAAGTTTCAAGAAGATCCGATAAAAAAACTGAAAGAGCTACGGTGATGACAAGGTAAAAAATAGGCACTTTCATCAATCAAGGGAACGTAACTCTACAACAGATAGCCAAAACCTTGACAGTTTTCGAACTCATTCGAGCTTTTATTCCCGGCAAACTTATATGTGAGTTTCAGAAAGATCCAATCAAAACTGAAGGCGGTGATGACAAGCATTTTCTTGTAAGTCTATGGAACCTTGTGGTTGCCATAGTGACCAAAGTTTTCATTCAATTTCAATAAAAAGCTTATGTCATCAATGCCTAACCAGAGGCATGCTACAGATGAGAAATGAATGAGATAAGCCTGCAGGCTGCAGATATATAACTGACGGACAGACGAAGGACGACCGATGGCGGACGACCCACATACTATAAGCTCACTTGGATCCTTTAGCAATGACAACTTTTCCTATACCTCTGACCCAAGTTCCAGTGATTTATCTACCTCTGCGTCATGCGTAGATTACGCAAATTTTCCCGGCGTGACGCAAAAAAAATCCCGACATGCGTATGCCTGACGCAACGTTTTTTTCGCGCCGGTGCTTTCAGTAGTACCGGGTTTTAAACGTCTCGAGAATTTCCGGTCGTTTCCGTTTAGGCCAAAATAAAAAATACCTGTGTTTCCGGTAACCCGACCGACCCTAATATTTTACCGCCGACCCTAATCTTTTTTTCCCGGTTTCCGCGGCCGCAAAAATCATTTTGGGCACTTTCGGTTCATTTCGGTAATTTCGGATAACTTCGCAGCGTGGCTGGCCGTAAGGATGGCAACAGAATGTAACGGACTAACATAGCCAACGGCTACCGCTGAACGACTACTATCTGCGATCTAATTACTTTCCTTTGAAGTCTATTGTGACAATAAGAATTATCCGAAACTTATTTTCACACCTGCTGCGGCAGTTAGACATATGTACGATGTTGTTAGTCGACGCTTCGATAATCATAAATAACGCAGGCTGATGTGCAGGCTGACCCGTGTCTTTTCTGGTCGCACATTTTTTCTAGAGTTCGTCGTATTTCCCGCCATCATTTTAGCATGTGCTGCTGTTGCAGTCAGGGCAAATTTTCCCGCGGTTTTTGCATGCACTTGAAGGAAAAACAAATCTGTGCGGCTGGTGAAACGCAGATCAGCTTGCGCGGTCTGATCAACATTTGCTCTTTATACACACCTTCTATGGCCTCGAGCATTTCAAAAGACTAGCAAGCAAAGAATTTGGCCACATTGGCTAGATTCACAGGCTGATCTGATTCTTCGTTAGAGGAAAACTTTTTTAGCTGTGCGCCGGCTCATTTGCATGTAAATATATATAAGAAAATTTTAACTTCTTGTATATATGGAGCATCTTCTGTGTTCGCGTAAGCCAATGAGTGCTAGGGTCAGACTGTTCAACTCTTCCTTAGAAAATGCCTCCCGAGTTATGAACTGAATCCGCAGACTGATCAGTCTTTACTGTACAAAAGAATTCAATGATAAGGGTGCCGACAGCGAAGAAACTGATCAGGCTGCTGACATGGACAGCCTATTCATGAGAAAGAAACACTCCCCACACCCCCCCCCCCCCCCCCAAAAAAAAAAGAAGAAAAAAAAAAAAAAAGAAGATAAAATTAATTACATGTAGATTTTAAGCACCACCGCATTTTTATGCTGAAATTAGCCCATGGGCTGTTGTTTTGGCAAAAAGAAAATCTTGGTACTGGCCATAATAAGCCGACACTTTTGATCTTTGCAAGCTCATGTTTATCATGCGTTTCAAAGGACACCTGCTAACAACCATATTACGAACTTAAAAGTTGGACAGAAATAACAAACTTGATAGGTACATCAATCTTTGATTACATAAACATGTTAGTATGCCTGGGAAAATATGGCGTGATGTTTCACTAGCATTTTTATACCCAGACCAAAAAGTAGGATATAGCAGTCAGCCTGGCGTCTGTCTGTCCATCCGTCCGTCCGCAGTCACTCCCCTGTCCTTGTGACATGTGACATGCCTTGCCATAACTCCTATACCCTTTGAAATATATTGATGGTACTTGATATAGTTGTACATGAGGTCAAGAAGACATGTCATGAGCAAGAACCATAACTCTGGGTGCACAGGTATTTTGGTTATCTCCCCTACAATACTTACCTTGTAATTGCCAAAACTCCCAAACCCCTTGAGATATATTGATTTAACTTGGCACAGTTGTACTCAAGGTTACTAAGGTCTGTTATGTGCAAGAACCACAACTGTAGGTGTCATGGTATTTCAGTTAACTCCCCTGACAATATAATCTTGTGATTGCATTAACTGCAATACTCTTATAGTTTGAGATATATTGATGGGACTTGATAAGATACAACTTGTGTACTGGCCCCCACCCATCAGGGCTTGAAGAAATAGATAGTCTGCATAATGCTTCTACGCAGAGCAGAAACCAACTCAAATAGTTCTTATTATTTATTACTTTATGTAAAACACAATTTAATCCAGAAAAGACTTTTAAACCAGATCAGGCTCCTCAAATGAAACAATGTTTAACCTTTAGCCTGCTGTTGGTGACAAGCCCTATCTTTGCAACCAGTGTAGCTCTAGATCAGATAGCCATCTGATCAGGATCTACACTGTTTGACATTCAGTTTATGCATCAAGTAATCTGATTGATTCACTGATTGATTCAAAGTCACAAATGGATGTGGCTTAATTGAATATTCAGCAGGTTAAAGGTTAAGAGTAATCAGTAACCACGTGAATTTAGTTTTAGATGTATGAATTTATAAAAACCTATGTAGATCTCATCATACTGTTTCTTTTGTAGCAGATTTTTGTCATCAGATAAAACCTCTTGCAAAAGAAAAAGTGATATTTTATACATTTGTTCTACATCTAAAACCCCCATTGCTTACTTTATTATGGTAGACACCTATTTTCATACTTGTCTCTGTCCCGATAAATTTGACTCACTATTTTGAAATTTGACTCAGTGTTTTGGAGTGAGTAAGTCAGTTTGACTCAGCCAGGCCAAAAGGTAGATAAATCACTGAAGTTCATTCAAACTTGACAGGAGTGTTGTTTAAAAATGACTAAAACAGTTCCGCTACAATGAATAAGATGGTCACCAGAACTAAAAATAGAGAAGAAAAACTTAAATATCAACTTTTCCTTTACCTTTGGTCCAGTTTTATTCGAACTGCATTGGAATATTGCTTAGGTGACCCTAAACAGTTATGCTCAGAACAATTTGCCTACCAGAGCTTAAAACAGAAGTACATTTAAGTGACACTTCTCCTTTACCTTGGTTCAATTTCATTCAAACTTCAGAGAAAGGTTGCTTGGGTGACCTTCTATTAAAGCGGGTATGCTTAAATGAAAAAAAAATGCAGACATAAAAGTAGAAAAATCTTTAAATGACAACCTCTTCTTAACTCTTAAGGCAATTTATTCAAACTTCGCAAGAATGCTGCCCGAGTGACCATCTGTCTAAGCGCAACAGTTATGCTTCATGGAATAAGATGGCTGTCAGTTATCCACATGACCTTCAGAAGCTATGTGACATCTTGAAATCAGGTGAGCGATTCAGGGCGATCTTTGTTAATAATACTCATCTGTTCTTTCATTTATTTAATTATTTTTCAATTTAAGCCGAATTTAAAATTTTCGTCAAACATTTTTCAGGATCAATGAAAGTAAGCAGCCTCAAACTTGGTAAACAATGCAGTAATGATGACTTATATGGTGTACGAGACAAAGGGCAATGATGCCCGTTTCAGTAAAATGCGTCAAAGTGAGGGTACAGTCAGATCCTTCATATAAAATAAGGATTGACAGGTGGGCAAACGATTCAAATATAATGTCAAAGTAGAAGTAAAACAAAGATCATGAATCGATACAATTAACTTACTCCACCCATCAAAGACACTAAAGGGAAAGAAACGCAAACATTAAGCGACCAGACCATAATGGAAACCTAAACAAAGGAAGGCCATAAGGACAGCCACTTTCCCATAAAATGGCCATATGGCCATCCAGAATAAAAAGACACAAGTGATACACACAGTAAGTAACAAACAACAACATAAATAAACCGCCACAGAAGAACCGCCTTGGAACGGTCAGTGGAAAGATTTCCACGGGGGGGGGGGGGGGGGGGGGTTAAATCGATTTTACGTGGCCACAATCCTCGCCCTTACTTCTGTCGCGATTTAGACAAATAATTTGTTCAGTCCGCCTTATGTTTTCCGCCGTCAAGCCTTATTTTCACTGAAAACCAAGAAGAAAAAAAAATGTTTTGAAAATGCCGACTACCAATCCTAAGTTAAATACAGATTTGTGTTCATTTGCAATACAAAGATGATCGAAAAACATCTAAAAATGGCATTTTTCTTTTTCTTATAAGAGTGATTTACCTAAGGGAATAATGGCTTTCTGTCATTAACCTGCCTACTAAACTGTAATCTCTGTGAAGTAGTGCCGTATATGCTTCTTTCGTTCGCGTGTTCTCCGTTATAACATGAAGTACTCTACGATATAGTGTCTCGTCTAGCTTCGACTTATTCTCTGTGGCAAAAAGAAAGAAAGAAAAATAGAAAAAGATACACGATAGGAACGTAGTTTGGGTATAACTGCTATTCGCGTGAAAAAAAATGATATGAAATAAACTGGCATTGAAACAAAAAAGTTGCTTAGATTTTTTTTATCAGACAGATAATAAATATTTAATGATAGTTGTAAAACCTTATTAAAAATGCACAAAGAGCGAAAGAGAAAAACTCTAAGTGCGTTCGACCATTGATCCAGAGATGCGTTCAACAATGCGGGTGCCCGTCTAGCACTCACTTTGTTGCCTGTAGACATCACGAAAACACGCCTATAAAATTTTGACGCCCTTGAACCCCATTTATATATAGTAAAACTGAGGTTTACCGGGGGAAACCATATTTTTCTTATTTCTACTCTAAAATATAGATTGTGGGTAATCGTTAGAAGCCTAACGAGAGCCCACAATCTATATTTTGAGACGAAATAGAAAAATTATCATGATTTCTCATCTTAAAATGTTCGTTGTTTCGGCGGTAAAGTTTACAATGTATTTATATAGGCGTGTTTTCGTAATAACGTAGGCAACAAAGTGAGTGTTCGGTGGGCGCCCGCGTTGTTGAACGCACCTTTTGCTGTGACAGGAATGCATAAGTTTTCATGTTGGTTTTTATCATGTTCCGGTATGCATCTGTTTCTGTCTAAATTGGGGTACAATCAACCCTCGTTTTACCAACATTCGATAAAACGCAACACGTTTTATAAGGACAGTTTCGATGTAACGAACCCTTAGCTCAAGATGAGACGATTAATGGAGGTATTCAAGAATATGGTAATTATTTAATACTCCAAGAAACAAATGCCGTGGATATTTGTTAGAATCGCCTCGGCGAGGCGATTCTAACAAATGCCCACAACATTAGTTTCTGAAGTAATTAAAGGAACCTATTGCACTTCGCCTTATTTGGGATTCATGATAGCGGGGAATTACCTATTATACTTCGCTTTATTTCGGATTCCTGATAGCGGCAAATTACCTATTATACCTCGCTTTATTTCGGATTCCTGATAGCGGCAAATTACCTATTATACTTCGCTTTATTTCGATTCCTGATAGCGGCGAATTACCGATTATACTTCGCCTTATTTGGGATTCCTGATAGCGGCAAATTACCTATTATACTTCGCCTTATTTGGGATTCCTGATAGCGGCCAATTACTTATTATACTTCGCCTTATTTGGGATTCCTGATAGTGGCGAATTAACTATTATACTTTGCTATATTTGGGATTCCTGATAGCGGCAAATTACCTATTATACTTCGCCTTATTTGGGATTCCTGATAGCGGCAAATTACCTATTATACTTGGCCTTATTTGGGATTCCTGATAGCGGTAAATTACCTATTATACTTGGCCTTATTTGGGATTCCTGATAGCGCAAATTACCTTTTATACTTCGCCTTATTTGGGATTCCTGATAGCGGCGAATTACCTATTATACTTCGCTTTATTTGGGATTTCTGATAGCGGCAAATTACTTTTTATACTTCGCCTTATTTGGGATTCCTGAAAGCGGCAAATTACCTATTATACTTCGCCTTATTTGGGATTCCTGATAGCGGAAAATTACCCAATATTCTTCGCCTCATTTGGGATTCCTGATAGCGGCAAATTACCTATTATACTTCGCTTTATTTGGGATTCCTGAAAGCGGAAAATTCGCTTTAGCGGAAAATTATAAGTGAACACAAATAGTACTGTCGTTACAGCGAGGTTCCTTGGCCCCCACACATCGTGGCTTGGAGAACCACGCAGAGCTGACACTGACTGCACCTGAGTACTGGTAAACCGGTAAGAGGGTCTAAGCCAGCCTAGGTAAAGTAATGCGAGTCGGACCATCCCTACACATAAACCATTTTGGTTGTTTGGATTGCAGGGCTTGAGATGTCATTTCATCTCAATGTCGGGTAAAATTCCCACAACATTGGAAGCAACGTTTCCAACATGACCTAAATAGTGTTCATGGAGTGAACGTAAAACCTCAATTCAAACAAGGGTCAGAGTGTGTGACAAGAGTTTGTAAACGTGTATTTTAGTCATTAGAACTACATTATGTCTTCGTATTTGCATATTCTGCAGACTTACCGTTCAGCATATCTATTGTGACGCCCCGAAGAGACGTTACGCCAAGCAGTTTCTCTGCGGTTTGACACTGACGTTGTCTCGGAGTATAGTCGGATGATGTGAGTTCGTGTGATACATTGGAGTCGCTGATGAGTATGGATATTTCAGAGTCATTTAGTGCAATCTTGGTGGCTTTCAGAGACCTATGATATATTTATGATTGCAGAACAATAATAAAAGAACAGTGAACTGATTTCGGTCAAATATGCATGCTCTTTCAGTCCCGTTACGAGAAAACCTGTCTTTTAACTTTGTTTGTTTTTAGTTGAGGTTTTACGTCCCCTTCAACACTATCTAGGTCATTTTGGAGACGTTGCTTCCGATTTTGTGGGACTTTTACCCGACATTGAGATGAAATGACATCTCAAGCCCTACCGCCCGGTGAAACCGAAAGACTTATATGCATTGGACGGTCTGATAAAGCATTTTTCATGGGCAGGCTTAGCCCATAGAAATCGCTAGGGTTTAAGGAGCGGTCCGTTTCGCATCACTTTTCCTGCACAGGCTTAGACCTAAGCG
The DNA here is from genome assembly GCA_963580285.1 of Lucinisca nassula. Lineage (NCBI taxonomy): Eukaryota > Metazoa > Mollusca > Bivalvia > Lucinida > Lucinidae > Lucinisca > Lucinisca nassula. The sequence continues at coordinate 157,795,647 of OY757011.1, read as the reverse complement.
GTTTACGAGGACCCAAGTTCGGTCGGTTTCAGCTATGCGCGGAAACACCCAGTCTATTTCTCCACATTACGAAAACACACCTATACAAATATATTGCAAACTTTACAGCCAAAAAACCTCTAACATTTTAAGATTACAACTGTTGATATTATTCTTATTTCTGCTCAAAATATAGATTGTGGGCACACGTTAGAACCGCCTCATCGAGGCGGTTCTAACGAGTAGCCACACTCTATATTTTAGAGCAGAAACAAGAAAAATAAGGTTTACCCCTGTAAACCCCAGTTTTAATATATAAAAATGTGGTTAAAGGGGGTCAAAATTATATAGGCGTGTTCTCGTGATGAAGCCCCGATGGGAGTGGGGGGGCTTCTTTTGGGTTTGCGACTAGGTTAGACACAAATAAGTAAGCGCTACCTCCCTTGCTGGAGACACCAAGTCTGATTTTCAGCAGAAGCCTATTATGTAATTTGAGCATAAATTATGTTATTGACTTAAAGAGAATCACGTTGAAACAATGATTGTTTCACTCTTTTGTACCAAGAGATTAAGTATGAAAAATGTGCAATCCCTAAATCTGTTCATCATTTAGCCTTTATCTTGCTGTTCACGACAACCCCTATCTTTGGAAACAGTGTAGATCCAGATCAGATGGCTTCTGAAGAAGCCATCTGATCAGGATCTACACTGTTTGGCATTCAGTTTATGAATTTGTAGCAATAAATTACATCGAGTAATTTGATTGGTTGATAGACAGAAATGGGTGTAGCTTAAATGAATATTCAGCAAGAGAAGGGTTAGATATGAAGTGATGACATTGGTGATCCAACTCCAACGTTGTGGATCAAGGGAGACTAATCTTACAAAACTGTATGGTGAGCAACCATCCAAAAAGTAAAAACAAAGAGGCGCTAATTAGACTGCGCGGATGCACAGTCTGCTCAGCGCCTTTGTTGATCGCAAATGAAAAAATAGATTTTCTCGTAACGTGGCTCACTAAATTGGCATCGGGAGCTGAATTAAGCGTTTTCCCGTTAAGTTCCATCCTATACTGGAGACGTTCCTTTAGGTTTTAAACTGTGTTCCATTGTTTGTTTGTTTGTATTGGAGTTTAACGGCCCAGTCAACACCATTTAGGTCATTTTTGAGCCGGTCAGTTTACCTATCCACACTTTTCCTGGGCAGGCTTATTTATTATGCGTAAGCGGTTAACCAGTACAGTGCACATTCTTTCGCCAGAAGCTGACAACTGCCCTTCTTCAATCAGCGGAAGGGAGAGAATGGCCGTAGAAAAGATTTCATGATCAAACTGCACAAAAGAATTTTGCCGACCCCGGCAGGTGTCGAACCCGCGTCCTCCTGATCACCAATCTGACGCGCATCCGACTGAGCTACCGAGGCCGGCTGTGTTCCATTGTAGCAGTATCTATTCTACAGATAAGTTTATAGTCAAATGGCCACACCAACACGCGGAGCGGCTTCGGTAGCTGTCGGCTTCGCGTATGATTGTTGATCAGGAGGTCGCGTGGTCGATACCTACTGTGTCGGCAAAACAGATACCTGCTGTTTCATAGAGATAGGTCATGAAATCTCTTCTATGGTCATTTCGTTGATTCAAGAAGTGCTCAACATGACCAAAACAATGTTGACTGGTCCGTTAAACTCTAAACCAACCAACAAACAAAACCAACACATGTAAATGACAGTGAAATTTTAGGTATTCCGATATCTTTATCTTTAATAGAAAAAAATATATATTTCCACTACCCCGAGAGTTCCCGCACTATCCCCGAGAGTTCCCGGATGTGGCATGGGAACGAATTCTTTTCCACTACCCCGAGAGTTCCCGCACTATCCCCGAGAGTTCCCGGATGTGGCATGGGAACGAATTCTTTTCCCCTACCCCGAGAGTTCCCGCACTATCCCCGAGAGTTCCAGGATGTGGCATGGGAACGAATTCTCGTTAACGTTAACTCATAATCCAGGTAGTTCCCCAGATTCCACCCGTGTAAAAGTTATGGGAGCCACAAAACGGCACACTGGCAGACGTCAGTTCACACGGAGTCTGAACAGGAGCTCAGTCACTGTTTGCAAAACGTCTAACCATTTACTAAACAAAAATAGTTACACCAGTTTTAACCTTTTCCTTCATTCGCCGGAAATTGCCGAAAACGTATCAGTGTCCACACTACGAGGTATATAAATTTTATCCTGTATTAATTAGGATTGTGTAGGTGTTTGAACTGCGATCAGCGTAAACCGCGGGAACTACTGGAAGAGGTGGCTTGAAGTAGTAGATATTCAGCATTTCTGCTACCTATTATCTCGTACTCTAAATGTGGATTTACTCTAAATGTGGTGATACTGATTTCGGTTCAAATTCCTATGACATAACAAATTTCACAGACCTATTTACTCCGTTTCAGGTTAAACAGCACAACTACCCAACTACCACGACATTCGACTGGCTAACCACTTTGCTGCTCTGCTGTTTTTGCATTTTATTTTTTTAAGTAATGATAATAATAAATGTTAAAAAAATATACAGCAAAAATATAATACCTTGTATCTTGTTTACCCTTAAAGTTGGATCATTTTTTTTTTTTTTTTTGCAGATTCACGAAAATATTCATCTTTCTTTCTAAATATTTTATAAGTATGTATGAAAAGATCTTATTGCTTCATTCATTGCATAGATCATTGCCTTCACCTCTGTTTTCCAGCTGTAATTTTATAGCATGCCCCATAGACTGCAAAATCAGATTATTCTAAAACACTCGACATTCCAAGTTTGGTTTAAAAAGAAACAACATATTTACGATTTCTTGGAATAATTTCACTGTTATATTCTGTTAGTGTGGCATAATATTAATTTTATAAACATAAAAAAAAATCTTGTTGCTTTCCTAAAACCTTGAAAATCCCTTTTAAGGAGGGTCGCGCATAATTGACTCTGCCGTAATCAGGTTCGAATTTTTACCTCAAAATGATTTTTGTTTCTATTTAGTTTTCAAAGTGTTTTCTGAGGTTTTTGTAACATTTAATGACCATTGCAATGTGCATTTTGTGATAAATTATTTTGCGACTTCATAGACTACTTTCCGGTCTAGTCCGCATGGCTGGAAGCACAGGAAAATAGAGGGATAAACAGACTAACCCTGTATTTTTCCAGCTACTGGTTTGTTTCCTCCGATTGCAGCCCATCAGCTGTCCATGGCAAATCCGAACTCTCTTTAACGCACGATGTTTACTTTATTTTTCCATTGGTGTCAAAAATATAGCCTCGAAGAGTCTATCAGTTCACATATTCCACGGCCATACTTTGTCAACACAAACAAAACAATGAATCAATAGTGACGTTTACTTTAGTTTGCGTGACGTCATATATATGGAAAGAAAACACTGCCATATTTGATAACTAAAAGCAGACTGTAATGCCTGGCAGCGCACAATATTCTTTTAACTGTCAGTCGCAGACTCGTGTTCAATTACTGTTAAGCCATCTCAGTGAACAAATAGCCTGTGCCAGCACCCATAATTAGGATCTTGCACTCAACAGGTGTAGGCCTACTGGTAGACTGCTTAGAGGATCTAAGCCTGCCCAGGCAAAACGGTCCGAGTCGGCCTGTCCATGTTAATAAACTCTATTGGTTCAATTGACGGCGGGGTTTTAGTTGACATTTCATCATAAGGTCGGGTAAATGTCCCACAAAATTGGAAGCGACGTCTCCAAAATGACCTTTACAGTGTTGACGGGGACGTTAAACCTCAAATCAAACAAACAATAATCAAGCATAAGCAAAAGGGTGTACAAGGCCCATAACAGAATTTTGTCAATGTACCGGCTCCAGCCAATCGGGCTGCATGATGCTTTCACGCAGAGCTGAAACCGACCGCACGTGAGAACTAGTAAACCTCTTAGAGGGTCTAAACCTGCCCAGGAAAATGGGTCCGAGTCGGACCGTCCATGCATATAAACCCTATTGGTTTCGTTGAGCGGCAGGGCTTGAGATGTCATTTTAACGTCAACATAATATTGGTCATTTTGGAGAGGTTACTTCCCAATTTGTGGGTCTTTTTACCCGACATTGAGATGAAACCTGACAGCCAGTGAAACCAATCTATATGTTTATAAGGACCGTCCGTCTTGCACCACTTTACCTGGGCAGGGCGGTCTACTCGTACTCATTAGTGATTGGGTTAGTAACTTAGTATCATGCAGCACAATCTTTTTCTTCAAGGCCATTTCGGGGCTATCATGCATTGTAGAGACTATATATATGAGAAGTTTTTGGGCGACGCCCAACCCCCCCCCCCCCCCCCCCCCAGAACAGAACTCGCATGACAAGACATAAAGCACAATGGTGAAATGCATTAGACTGAGAAAAGAGCCTTGAGGAACACCGACCTTCAATTCGAATTCTTCAATAGAACCAACACAAAAACGCATACGGCTCCGCGAATTAGCATACACCAACTGGACCATTCGAACATTCCACTCCTCCACTTCAAATTTTCTCTGTGCCTCCCAGATGACTTTCCGAGACACTCAACCAAATGCCTTCTCAAGGTCCACGAAAGCCACTATGTGGGAATGCAACTGCCATTTTGGCTTTCCGCTAGTGATGTTTCAATTACGGTCTAGTTATTCATGTTCGTGGTTCTTTCCCTTTGGTGTGTCTGATCGGAGGTGTTGGGTAATTGTATCGATTCAAGGTCATTGCCATCACTTCTATCCACTTTCGGAAATTAAAAGGATAACTTATCTCACCTCCCTTTCACAGTTTGCATAAACAGGCAATAGATAATTAAATAGCCTTTCCGGTCAATATGGCATGAAAAAAAAAAAAAAAAAAAAAAAAAAAAACTTGTCAAAATTTTGGAAAAAAAAAAATAATTAGAAGTGTTTCTACTTTCCCTATAACGTTGGCAGGAACTTAAATGGGAAAAAGGAATTTTTTATATTCTTTTGCATCAGCTTATTGTATTTTTTTTCATCAATTTCAACCCATTTCATTAGGGGGTGGGGTAATAAATTGTCAAAAAAGAAAGCTAAAAATGTATAATAATGTTTCCCAGGTATATTAATAACATTAATTGACATTGTTTGAACGTCTGCGACAATGTTAATGGCTTCATATCTTTTAAACATGAACAAAACGACAATATGGCTATATCAGAACATGCATTTTTTTGGCCAGAAAAATCCATGTTTCACACCATAAAACTTATAAATGAAATTGTGTTTCAATTCTAATGAAATACTTTGATTCATATCACAGTAAGGAAGCAAAAGTATGTGCAATAATAAAGGTATAATCTTTGTTCTTGTCATTTAAACAATATCTTAATGCTTTTTTAGCCATTTTTATTGGGGGGTGGGGTAATTTTTTCTGCAATATTTCTCTCAGATGCCTGGTGACATGGTCAAATTTTACGCCTATTTCGTGTATCTAATATTATTACACAATATATGTGAAAATAAGAAAAATCTAAAGACGAAAAATGCATTCTTTTTTCAAATATAGCGAAAATTGCATCTCAAAACAGCAAAACATGCAGAAAAGGACATTTGTAAATAGGTGTTTCGACAAAAATCTGTGAAAGAGTTTGTCTTGCACACATAGGTAAGCAAACATGACATTATCCTGCATTGTGTTTTTTTTTTTAATCAAACTGGAAAATATTGTTTTAAACAATTGTTATCGACAATTTGTCAATGACTGGGGTAATTATTGAAACATTCGATAAATTCGAAAACAGTACCCATCTTTAAGGCTAAAAAGCTCGAAAAAAAGCCTGGTGTGCCTATATTTTTATACCGGCAAACGAGTGCAGAGATTTCAAGCTACAAAATATAAGCAAATAAAAAAAATCTAAAGAGAAAAGAATTACTCCCCACCCTCCTTAAACTAATTTAGATTCGTACAGTTATGAAATTTCCACATTACGAGAATGTGTCCGGTGGCATACAGGGAAACAACTCAGTAATGGCACAATGACCGAAAATTCGCGATTCAATCCGTTTAGCGCTTTTGAAGACAAAAGTTCGGTACGAAAGAATTCAGACTGATACCTCTAAAATTCGAAATGGACGGTGCGGAAGATTCAGTTCAGTTCAAAAGTCCTAGAATTTATTCTAAATTTATTTGCATGCTGTATAGCGAGGATGACACTTCAATTTGGCCAACTTAACATGATCAGAACATGTAATTAAATAATTCCTTTTACACTGCTCTTCCTTCAAAAGAACGTATCTTTTAAAAACAAAACATGTACAAAGGCGGTTTGTCTAACCTACAATCCAGAAAGGTCGCCGCTCCTTCAATTCCCAGGAAAGAAATGTATTGGTCCATTATCCCGCAAGGCAGTCCAGCATATACTTGTTCCCCTTCCAGACAAGCTTTCGCCTTTTCTATACGGCCAGGTGCCTGTTTGTGTGAGGACAGTTGGTCCATGAAAGTGTATAGCGCAACTTGAAGAGATGCTGAACTGGATAAACCACGCCCAAATGGTACAGATGATATAACGACAGCATCAAATGATGGAACAGAGCCTAGAAAGGAAAAAGGGTAGCTATTCATACAAGATGATGCAGTTCAACATGGTGTCAGAAATTGCATACAGTCGATCTTCAATCACGGTGGGTCAACTAAATAAACGGAGCCGCTGGCTTCGCACCTTAAATCTTATGTGGAACTTCTGGATCACGTGCGGCTCCGAAGTTGTAGCTCGTAAACAACCAAACTTTGGTAAAAGCGACAGGTAGATGCTTCATATTTTCATTTCAATCTCTACTTTGAATGGCATTATCAAGAAATATGCAAAGGATATTGAGCAAAGACCTCGGGGTTGTCTTAAAAACGATTTCTTCCAAGAGGACAAGCTTTGTGCAACCTTGTGAAAGGTGAAAAAAGACGATTTTTCTTTTTATTCGTTGGTAGTGTTTTCCTGAGCGTTGCTGTTTTAAGTGTGTCTGGATGATAAATAAACAACCATAATATCCCCCGACATGTCTCTGTATGAAACCCCAGCAAGTTTGTCCAAGACACGTCTGGCCCTATTAATGCAGTGTGGTTCCGTTTATGTAGTTTGGCTATGAAAAACGGAAGTGAAGGCAATGATCAGGAATCGATACAAGTAACCCATAGCTCTCATCAGTGACACCAAAGGGAACGTTACACAGACATGAAATAACTAGACCCTAATGGAAACACCAATAGCGGAAAGCCAAAAGGACAGTTACTTTCCCACAAAATGGCCAATTGGCTATCCAAAACAAAGACATAAGCGATACACTAAAAAACAAACCATAACAAAATAAAGCGCGACAGAAGAACCGACTTGGAATGGTCAGTGAAACGAATTCCACTTTGCCATAAAACTGAAAATAAAGGTTCCTTTTAAAAGGAAAGGCTTGCCTGGTTTTAAGGGTACTGTTCCTGGTGTAAATGTATCCATATTGCCGCCACATGGATGTACGAGTTGATGTAGATGAAAGTACTGGTGAGGAAGCAAGTTGCACTGTTCTTGTTAATGGGACATAGACTTTTGATGCAGTGTACTCAAAGGCAATATATGGTTTATCTACACATTGGAATGGACAAACCCATGAGGTGTCAATTTTCTATGTGGCACTACCCTGACATTTATTGGAAGAAATATTTCAATGTTAAGGTAACTGAGGCATTGACATGTGACCCAATGATCACATTCTCACTTTTGACCAACTATGATAGTAAGGGATCATTGTGATGACCCTGTTTTATTGAAATTTGCTCAGTAGTATCTGAATAGGTTTTACGCCCGTTCAACAATCTTTCACTCATATACAGGCGGGTAGTTTCCTACCCATCGTTCCTGGAAAGTACCAGTACTAGACTCCGATCCTCCGACACAAACTACCAAATGTTCTCACATAAACGATCATGGCCGGTAGCGGGGCTCGAACCCATGACCCTCCAGTGATTACAAGTCAGCGACCTTAATCACTGGACCACGGAGGCGGTCTTCCATACATACTGAGTATACATTCATGTCATGTGGCCAGTTAACATGTAATTGTTAGGTGACGACACAAATATACATACAAGGGAGTATAAGACGAAGGAGGAAGAGACATTAAATGTTAACATCTTTTATTAGCAAAGTATAAAAATATTATAAACAAGAGACAACCAAAGTAAACAATGTTACCAATGTTAGCAGTTTTTTATCTGAAAGTCTAAAAAGAAATAAACAGTATAAAGCTATTCAAGGTGAATCTTAATCTTGATAAAAACTGGACCAATTGACTGTCAGTACGCCGTAAACTTTGTTCATTTATTGGTGGCACTACCTTCAATATAACTAGAGCTGTCAGTGAAACTGACTAGCGCCCCGGCAGCGCTATCAGAGGAGTAAGAAAATGTTGATGTTAAAAAACTATAAAGAACAAGGAAATGAAAGAACGTAGCTCAAAGAATCATTTTGAACATGATAACTCGGTTTTAGAAACCAACCTGGGTTTTGAGCACAACACATCCTCTCATAATGATTAACAATACTGTCAAGTTATTCTAAAATCAATCCAGGAATAAGAAAGACATTGACCGGACACGATAAAAAAGACGCAGCAGTTCAGTTGACCTACTCTAGTTAACACTTCTGACGTCAGGAATCTACCCTATAAAATTTCAACACTAGAAAAAGTGTCCATAGGACACGGATGCCCCCACCAAATTCCATTCATACAAAATATTACAAATGTACTTCAAATCAATCATTTAATATATGCATCAAGGGCAGATAATCCAAAAACCAAACATACAAGAGTTGTCTTCCTTGTTCATGACACATCGTCTCAGTGTGATGAATGCACCTGTGAAAGTTCATGAATATATTCCATACGGTTTAGGAGTTATGGCCCGGACACGGTTAACTATATGGTACCAAGTCAAGGGCAGATAATACAAAAACCGAAAATGCAAGAGTTGTCTACCTTGTTCATGACACATCGTCTCAGTGTGATGAATGCACCTGTGAAGTTTCATGAATATATACAATACGGTTTAGGGGTTATGGCCCGGACACGGTTTACTATATGGTACTAAGTCAAGGACAGATAATCCAAAAATCAAAAATGCAAGAGTTGTCTTCCTTGTTCATGACTCATCTTCTCAGTTTGATGAATGCACCTGTGAAGTTTCATGAATATATTCCATACGGTGTAGGAGTTATGGCCCGGACACGGTTTACTATATGGTACTAAGTCAAGGGCAGATAATCCAAATACCAAAGATGCAAGATTTGTCTTCCTTGTTCATGACACATCGTCTCAGTGTGATGAATGCACCTGTGAAGTTTCATTAATATATTCCATAGGGTTTAGGAGTTATGACCCGGACAAGGTTTACTATATGGTACTTAGTCAAGGGCAGATAATCCAAAAACCAAAAATGCAAGAGTTGTATTCCTTGTTCATGACACATCGTCTCAGTGTGATGAATGCACCTGTGAAGTTTCATGAATATATTCCATACGGTTTAGGAGTTATGGCCCGGACGGGGTTTACTATATGGTATTATGTCAAGGGAAGATAATCCAAAAACCGACAATGCAAGAGTTGTCTTCCTTGTTCATGACACATCGTCTCAGTGTGATGAATGCACCTGTGAAGTTTCATGAATATATTCAATACGGTTTAGGAGTTATGGCCCGAACACGGTTGACTATATGGTACTAAGTCAAGGGCAGATAATCCAAAAACCAAAAATACAAGAGTTGTCTTTCTTGTTCATGACACATCTTCTCAGTTTGATGAATGCACCTGTGAAGTTTCATGAATATATTCCATACGGTTTCGCTATTCTCCGAATAGGCGGGGGCATAAAAACCCATCGAGTTTTGACCTTCGAGTGAATTGTAGACTGCTACACAGATGATTTATGAATGTGGTCCGGTAAACTGTATTGACGGTAGTGCTGAGTAGACCGTGGGCTAGTGGATAAATTCGCTTCGGTGTTTAGGTAAACTTTCGCACAGAAACGATAGCTATGTCACTAGACCATCTCTCACTAACCTGGTACCCTGTTTTCTATTGAAATATGCGAAAGCTATTGAGCTATAGGGTGAGGGAACCAGAACACCGGAAAAAGCTGACTGTTTCTCTGATTTTTGCTTTGAAAAAAAAAAACACCTGAGGATCAAAAATAACATAGAAAGAGAAGTCTAAAACCGGAACCACTTTTCCAATCTAAATGGCTTGCAGCCGTCGCTGCAAGCCAACAAGCCGAACTACGTTTTTGTGCGTATCATATTTCAATGATACTGAGTGTAAGCCGGAAGTTGCTTGTAAACGCCTGGGAAAGCTAGAAATGACAGATAAGAATCTGTCATTAAAAATCGGCTGTTTTCGAGCTACAACTTCGGAGCCGCAAGTGATTCGGAAGTTCCAAATAAGATTTAAGGTGCGGAGCCAGCGGCTCCGTTTATTTAGATGATACATCGTGTTTAATGGCTCGAACTCCTACAATTCCATAACAGTTTGTTCAAGACACGGGTAGTTCGAGCCACTGAATTCATCATATAAGGGGTGGTAGGCCTAATATTTTCGTTTTTATTCTATTTTTGACGGAAAATTCTGATAGCAAATAGTGCAGGCCCGCTGTTTGCCAAGGTACCCCTTAAGGGGATTTACCGCCTGCAACGAGTTAACCCTTGTTCTGCTGAGCCCGGATATGCCTTTTCTTTGAAACAATGTAGATCCAGATCAGATGGCTTCTAACGAAGCCATCTGATCAGGATCTACATTGTTTGCCATTCAGATTGTGAATTTGTTGCAATAATTTCCATCAAGTAATCTGATTGGTTGATAATCGGTAGTGGGTGTGGCATATATGAATATTCAGCAGAACAAGGGTTAACATAATAACATGTCAGGAGGTAAAACGGCAACAATTAATTGATATCTTTTCGGTCTCATACAGAATCATAGTATGATGTGTGTACTCATTACAATCGCCTCAATGATGCGATTCTAATGAGTTCACACAGCATACATTTCGAGAAATATCACTCAAAATTATCTTTAATAATTTTGTTATTTGGAGATTTGAGAAGTATACTCTAGGGTCTCAAAAACGGGTAAACAAGTCTTCCGTGTTCGGGTCACTGACGTTTCATTGATAGGTGGTTGGGGAAAATGACAATAAATATAACTGTCAAAATGAGCTTCTCTACACTGGAAAGAAGAGATACATCCACACAACCTTGTTTGTATCTTCACATGCGTCCCCGGGGCTTGGTATACTAGATTGGGTTGCATGGTCCTTCCGCACAGAGCGGAAACCGACCGAACTCGAGCACCGGTAAACCGCTTAAGTCTAAGCCTGCCCAGGAAAAGTGGTGCTAGTCAGACCGCTCCTTATACCCTATAGCAGTTTCTATGGGCGGTAGGGTTTGAGATGTCATTCCATCTCAATACCGGATAGAAGTCCCACAAAAGCGGAAGCAACGTCTCCATAATAACATAAATAGTAATGGTGGGACGTAAATAAAAATCAAAAATGAGTTCCTTTAAGAGCAATGAAAACATTCATAAGAAAGGAGATGGGTCATACTACGTAGTTTCGGCTAATAAAGCCTCATCAGTGACCCTGTAATGATCTGACAACGAAAGCCAGAGGTAACATTCTGCAATTTTGCGAATTTCGAATAGGCAGTCGATTCAAAGACTGATATAAATTAAAATGGGATCCAAATAATTAAAAACCTGTCTATAATTTGAGTCTAAACCAATAATTTACTTCTGATTTCTCAGAATATTCACGCTGATCTCAAAGGACTAAAAGTAAAAATATAAACTGCACTATGGTTGATGTACGGGGAGACGTTTTACGGCCGCCACACGGCACAACACCAGCTGCAGTGAAGGCAAATAAAAATCAAAAATGAGTTCCTTTAAGAGCAATGAAAACATTCATAAGAAAGGAGATGGGTCATACTACGTAGTTTCGGCTAATAAAGCCTCAACCTAAACAGACGAGCCGACATACTATAAATTGGTCCAGCCAGAACTTGTTTGTGACTGCAACCACTCGTTGAAGAGTACACGAAGGGTTTTGGTTTGTTTTGGAGTTTCACGGCCCAGTCAAGTATTAAGGTCATATCGAACTGGTCAGTTTTCCTAATCGCACTTTATCCTAGGCATGCTTATACATAAGCTAATCACATTCTTTTGCAAGAAACCGACAACACAACTGCCCTTCTTGAATTAGCGACCGTAGAAAAGATTGCATGATCAGTCTCCGAGATTGACTGTTGCCGACCCAGCAGGTATCGATCTTGAACCAGCTGCCTTATAAAATAGTTCACGATAAAATTTCACGAAAAGTCCTCAACCGGGCGGGGATCGGACCCACAACTTCCTGATTGCTAGTCGAGCGCGCATCTGACAGGGCCACCGAAGCCGATCAGTGAAAGAACCAAATGATCCCAGATCATTTAACGCATAGATACTCGTAAGTCTCTGAACTCATAGAATATTCACCCCCGAACTTCCCCCGTTTCGAACACTGAAATCCCCATCATCGGCCCCAAAGGTGTTTAACCCGTTTATACGTACCTCTATAAAATGCAAGGGTTCCCTTTACATAGTTTGCCCATTTGGGACATTTGATTTTCAGTAGTTCTTTCCTATCACTATATTTGGCGGGCAAGTCTACATATTTCGGTTCGTCTGCTTGCTTTGCCATTGTCAGGAGCCGACATCGCCCAGTGTCCGTCTCCTTGCCAACCACCACTGTGTACATCTGGATCGCCTGAAGTGGACAAATCCGCAAAGCCATGTCCAAACTGATTATTTTACGTTTGCTGTGATTCGATGCCGCGCACGCCACTAGGGCAATGTCAAATCAACGTCGGTGCAACGTCATGACGTTGCACCGACGTTGATGTGACGTTGCATAAACGTCACGACGTTGCACCAACGTTGGTGTGGCGTCATAATTACGTCACGTGCCTGTTGGGAGCTAGCACTGCAGTGGAAGGACGTCCTTGCCAGCTGCTTCACATTTCCAAATATCTTTCACATTTTGCCAATAGTGAAGATTCAGGTCCGGCCTATTGGCCCCCGCCCGTCGGGGCTTGAAGAAACAGACGGGCTGCATGATGCTTCCACACAGAGCTGAAACCGACCGCACACGAGTACCGGTAAACCATCTATAGGATCTATGCTTGCCCAGGCAATGCTGTGCGAGTCGGACTGTCCATGTTTATAAAGCCTATTGGTTAAATTTGGCGACAGGACTTAAGAAGTCATTTCATCTCGATGTCGGGTAAAAGTCCCACAAAATTGGAAGCAACGTCTCCAAAATGACCTATGCAGTGTTGACGAGGACGTTAACCCTCAAATCAAACAAACAATCAGGCCAGCCTATAAACCTACGCGTCTGAATCACAACATTTTATGTCAGCCTATTTTGGGGTACTTCTGGATCATTTAACTGGAACAGATATGCCTTCATGGGAAGCAACTCTTTCAAAAATAGTTTTGTCTCCTTTATGAAAGTTGATTTTTAAAATCAAGTTTCTATGTCAACACATTTCTACTTCCGGTACTGGACCGCGTTACTCCACCTCCGCTGTTCGTTCGCAGTCCAAAGGAACTCTTGAAAAAATAATTTTGCAGGCATGGAACGTCTTTCAAAATATTTCATTTTTCGAGACTTTTTACGGATTGAATATAAACTGGCACAGAAAGACATATTCTGAAAAGAAAACAATACTCTGGGACTATTTTCCTACGCGCTTTCCGATGATATTTATGTTTAACTCTTTCATCCCTGAGTTTATGAACAGACCTCATATTCTTATAGAAAGGGATTTCTGATAATTTCACTGACATGATTGCAATTAAACAGTGTACATGTAGGTTCCGGCGAGACTGCTAGCTACGCGCCGTCTTATCGGGATCTACAAGGTTTGCATACATACAGTGTATTTCTACCTCGGCGTCTGCACAGGGTTAAAAGGGTTGGCTCGCTTCTGACCAACTAAACCGACATCGAACACAGTATTCACCTGCTTTCGAGAGCTCTAATTACAAAATATGTGTTGTAAGCTGTGAGTTTTACATCAAGTTCCGTACTTTTAGCAAATAGTGAAGACGCCGATCAGACGCTAAATTCTGTGCCCTCTAATCTGTCTTAACTGTTTCCGAATGTCCCAGTAATGAAACAATTGGCATTTATGGGTTAATGTTTTTAGGACCGAATAAACGTACATGTATTTTAATTCGCCAGTTTGATCAGGGTTATAATGTCTAAATCAAATGGTTTAAAATTGATCTTTTTTTTTCGTCAAGTTATTTTCCTTTTTTTTTTGTCACGACGCCCGTGCGGCCCCCACCCATCGGGGTTTGAAGAAATATGTTGGCTGCATGATGCTGCCATGCTGAGCTGAGACCGACCCGCACACGAGTACTTGTAAACCGCTTAGAGGATCTAAGCCTGCCCAGGCAAAGCGGTGTGAGTCGGCCCGTCTTTGCTTATCAACCCTTATTGGTTTCATTGGGCGGCAGGGCTTGAAATGTCATTTCATCTCAATGTCGGGTAAAAGTCCCACAAAATTGGAAGCAACGTCTCCAAAATGACCTATAGAGTGTTGACGGGGACGTTAAACCTCAAATTAGACAAACAAAACCGACGCCCGAAGGAACATTGCTCCAATGCATGTGCATCGTTGTATCGACGTTGCTAAGACGTCATGTACCCGCTAGGAGAACTTCTCTGTAAGATTTTTAACAGATGGGACAAGCACAGAATGTACTGAGCTAATTTAGAAACCATGAAGAAATTAACACGTTTATCTTTCTTTCCTTCTTCCTTTTTTTTCTTCGTCGGGGTGGTTGGGTGAGGCAAAGGTGATATGTATCTTGTGTCACTTGGGAGTCCACCTGATACTGACAAGGCTTGCTGTCCTTGAAGCAGATAACGGTAGATAGGCAGTGTTATTATTTCTTCTGTTTCTACACTTCCATTCATTCTGTCCCTCACTCTCATCTCCTCTACTATCGCTTCTATCTCTTCCCCTCCCCCTTTCTCTTGGAGAAGACAAAAATGATCCACAAGGGTTGACCTGTCTTTAAACTCAAAACAATCGACGAATCATTTTTTCTTTACTTCGTCGAATTTTTTAACCCTCTGGGACCTTGTCAAAAAATTATCTAGATAACTGCTTGATCTACGACTGACATTGTTATCATAATAATTATTCCTCATAAATCAACTTCAGTACTTTGATTGAATAGGGGTCTACTCTTAAAGGAAAGAATTTGCTCCGTCCTTTAAGAGGAGACCTTATTTCCGGAGTGTATCGTTTGATAGGAAACTAAACCCGAAGCCCCGGAAATTGTCTCCCTAGTGATCGATTGGGGGAACGTGTGCTAGGTGTGTTCATTTTACGATTCTCCTCCTTAACTTCAGGAATGTTCCTTGGGTGATCAACTACCAAAATTGCTCAAACCATCCCAGCAGGCACACGTCGCAAGGGCAACGTCAAATCAACGTCGGTGCAACGCCATGACGTTGCATCGACGTTGATGTGAAGTTGCATAAAGGTCATGACGTTGTACCGACGTTGACGTGACGTCACAATTACGTCATGTGCCCGCTGGGATTCCGCTCGGATGAACAAGATGCCACCAGAGCTAATCAAAGCGCTGACAGTGCTAATGGGCGATTGTTTGTGATCTTTGGATAGTGTTAGGCAAATTTTGCATCTGCTTGAAAGTTTAAATCAGGCTTTAAGAAATTGAGCCGGCGCATAACAAAACCTACAATAAGACCGGTGCGACCAGCAGAGACTCAAATCAACCTGCGCACCCATCCACTATGACGAAACCTTTTGCTTATGTCTCTTTGCATAGATATTAGCCTATAGTAGGTACATGCGATCAGCGATGACTCTGATCAGACTGCGCGACTGCGCAGGTTGGTCTGAGTCTTCGCTGCTTGTTTGAATAGGGCTTGAATATATTAGAGGGTGACAGATGAGGCCTACATTGTCGAAACCAGCTACTCTGGCCTAGAAAATTCGTACACGCGATGGTTTTTATTTTTGTGTTGAATGTTTTGCTTCAAAAGTATACCTATTTGCAGAAAATATTAACTACAGTATTACCGGGTATAAAGGTACTGTGTGGTCACCAAAATTGTTTTCATTGTTTTTGTTTCTTCTTATTATTTTCGATTTGAAAGAAGATATTTATATTTCTTTATCCTTTCTTGGAAGTATTTCAGTCCGAAAACACTTGTTAATGATATCCTTTTTGTTTACAAGAATACATAATAATAACATATGAGGAGTTATAAACAAAACAATCAGCATCTGTTGTAAAACTTCCGATCTCCATTTACATGTAGAACGCCTACATAGAATTTGTTTGTTTGATTGATTTGAGGTTTAACGTCCCCGTCAACACTGTATATGTCATTTTGGAGACGGTGATTCCAATTTTGTGGGACTTTTACCCAACACTGAGATGAAATGACATCTATCCCAATTAAGCCAATAGGGTTTATATGCATGGACGGTCCAACTCGCACCACTTTTCCTTGGGAGGCCTAGAATCTCCAGGCGGTTTACTCCTACACAGAATAATTGCGGGATGGCAACAACTGCTTTCAAGGACGAATCGTCCCAGTTTTTGTGATGGTTTGGGGCGAAACGTCTCAATTTACCACAGTATTCAGGAGTGTTACCCTCACTCGCAACGTCATCGATGTTTTTAGATTGGTCTCCCCTGGGTTTTTTTTTATAAAGATGATAAAAGATAAAGAAGCTTTACTTAACGTCGCATATTCGAAACAAATAACATAAGCTCTGTAGAGATTTTATTGCGACAAACAAAGTATCCTCTAACAAATACTTACCTGCCTTCATTTATCTTCCTAGGACTACCCCTGATAATGGGAGCGTCAGCCAAGGGAGCTCCTAGTACCATTTTTCACGCCTTTGGTATAGCGCGGCCGGGGATCGAACCCGCGACCTCCCATTCCCGAAGTGGACGCTCTACCACTGAGCTGATGAAAAAGCACGCTTGTATCAAAATCTAGAACGGTCAAATAAATGCGAAAAAGATATTTTATAAAACCAAAATAATGTCTTTATTGATATAAAACCCACTAGAATGACACAATGGATTATCAACAAGGGCGAACATAAAAGAGCTTTGTATATTTCCAATACCATCTTATATTCAGCACAAGTCCATTTCAAAATTTAGGGGTGTCAGGTTGTGTTTTCTTCAAAATTTATTTTGGGATTCGGCTAAACATTTTTGCAAACAGTGTAGGCCCTGATCAGACGGCGCATTCTGAGGCGACTGATCTGGCTTGTGACCCGTTTTGTGGCTTCCGGTACAACATGAGTTGATAAAAAGTAGCCGTGGCGAATTAATCTACGACGTTTTCAGTCATAAGAATCCCTGGGTAAAATTTATAGATCTAATTATTGAAAAGTAAACAGGAAAGCAGATGCTTTCATGAATTAAATTGACAGAAAATACAAATTATAATATTCTGCTCTACCGGCAGCTTCATTTTTAGATATGAGGAATTTTTGAAACTGTTTTGAATATGGAGCAATTTTTTCTCACGCATGTCTCTTGTAAAGAGTCTTGGCGGTGATTAGGCCACCTGCATTAAGCCAAAAACATACATGTATTTTACAGCAGATATTTCATGAACTACTGAAACTTAAGAACTGAAAGTTGGTACACCGCCCAGACATGTTTTAACGGAAATTCACGACTAAATCCGTTCGGCGCCTATGAACGAAAAAGTTCGCAATCCTTATGTCTGTGTGTGGATGAGGTTAAGCTTTATATGGAACATACATGCATTTTACAGCATTTACAGCAGATTTTTCATGAAATACTGAATTTCAAGGCCTGAAATTTGGTAAAAAGAAAATACTTGACTAGTTGAGGTTTGATAAACATGCAGCTTCAGAGGTCAAGGTCATTACCTCATATTTCCCAGTTTCATATTTTCTAACGTAATTTCATCCAAAGTAAAGTCTCACATAAAAATCTTTTCATTAAGGGTGTGTGAGGTTGTGGGGAGGGGTTAGGCGGTACAAATGACCTTTGTCACATGACCCAGATGACCGTGGCAGTGTAATAATGCTAAAACCCTTTAAAATGTTTTTTTTTTTTTTTTTTTTTTTTTTTAAAAACCAAGATGTCGATGACCTTGAAACTTGATTTATGGAAAGGCTAACATGATAAATGTAACTAACTTACGATAGGTAACACATAGTCCTGTGTATAATCCGTATGCTCGCCGATGAGATTTACACGTCCGGGGGCAAAAGCTCCGCAGCTGGGAGAATATGAAAACTGTCTATGGAACGTTTCGGAAGCATTTTTGAGCAAGCGATCAATGTTAGGTATATCTGACTCAAGGGACATACCCGATTTTTTATGATAGTTGTACATACCGTATCCACCTTAATAAGGGTAGCCCTAAAGTGCGCTTATAATAAATGGACTGGGCTGCATGCAATGTGCTTCGCTATGAAACCGACCGAACTTATGAGTACCAATAAACCGCTTAGTGGGCTAAGCCTGTCCAGAAAACTTTAGTGGTGCAAGTCGGATCGTCCCTTAAACACTAACGGTTTCTTTGGGTGGTACATCTTGAGATGTCATTTCTTCTCAATGTCGGGAAAAAGGCCACAAAATTGGAACTGACTTAAATATTGTTGACGGAGACGTAAAACGTCAAGAGAAACAAATAAAAACGTGCAATTACACATGGAATTCGTATCAAAAACTCAAGCCCTCGAAAGTCCTTCTATTGAGCAGATGCAACCGTATTCTTTGGACATGTTTGGCTTCGCCAAACAATTCCAAAGTCGGTATAGGGAGCATATATTTTAACATATAAAGTTACTTAACAAAGACAAGTCTGAATTATGACCGTTTTATCACAAAAACGTAATGGGAGGCAACGCAAAGCCTTTTCAAAATTTTATAGACGCCATTCTGATTTAATTTCAAAATTCAATATTTGACTTAAATCTCTTCTGCAGCAAGGTCTATCGGAACCCGAATTTTATGGTGACTTAGTATATAAATTCAGAAAAATATATAACCGCAATGACTTTAGCACCCAATTTCGTAAAATCATTCTTCGATATAAAAAGATTGGGTACAACATGGATATTATACAACAGACTGCATGCATGGTAGTAAACCCAATCACGGTTGGCAACTTTGCTACCCTCTTTAATTGCACGCCGGTGGGTCAGGCCTCAGATTCTATGACGGTACCAACGTAAAAGCTTATTGCGAATTAGAGAATTCTAATTCAAGGTAATGTTGGTTGGTGCCTGATGCTCTGTCTCTGGTCGGGCCCATCGGAGTCTAACTGTTGGTTTTCTTTTGCTCCAGCATTTCAGTGGTTTCTTGCTGTCGAGTCCTCACCGTTGTCTCACCTCTGTGGTTCTTTGATTATTTGTGTTCACGGAGATGTTGCACTGATGAGTTAGGAAGCCTTCATGCGGGCTGAACAAATTATTTGTCTAAATCGCGGCGGAAGTAAGGGCGAGGATTGCTGCCACGTAAAATCGATTTAAGCCCCCCCCCCCACCCCCCCACCCCAGTGGAAATCTTTCTATGGCGATTTATTTATGTTTTTGTTTGTTACTTACTGTGTGTATCACTTGTGTCTTTTAATTTGGATGGCCATATGGCCATTTTGTGGGAAAGTAACTGTCCTTATGGCCTTCCTTTGTTTAGGTTTCCATTATGGTCTGGTCGCTTAATGTTTGTATTTCTTTCCCTTTGGTGTCTTTGATGGGTGGAGTAAGTTAATTGTATCAATTCCTGATCTTTGTTTTACTTCTACTTCTAACAAAAATACTTTTGTCTCCCGGTTGAATAGGAATCTTTTTAATTTAAAGAGAAGATCCAGTTTTCAGAGTAGGAAAAGAAACAGGAAATCGCGGAAGTTGTCTCCCTTTGAATAAATTGGTGGAATGTATGCTAGGTGTATTCATTTTAAAGAATCCGGAAAAAATGTTTCCAAAAATAAAATACATATAGCCGGTATTTTTCTTTAAAACAATACAAATGAATGCATTTTATGCAAAAATGAAAACAATTATGATGACAGGTAAACGAGTTTGAGAGGGACTCCCTCACTAGGTTTCGAACACTAGTTAGATCTAATTTTAGTTCGTGACAAAAATAGAATCCCCATATATGACGTTATGCGACGTTCATTTTTGGCCTTGTTTGCTTAGGCCATGCCTGAATCGGAAAAAAATATGACGCTGAATACCATGCCATAAGTCACTACACTCAGAGACGATACTGTCGCCATGTATGTGTAAAGTGACAGATTTATTTTTAGAACAGAAATTCCGAACACATGTTCAGAGCGAAGGGTAAACACGAATGAAAACGACCATTTTCACAAAGTTCTGAAGCTGTATTTGGCTCCAAAAGTGTACACATGACAACGGAGTATGCATTGAAGATAAAAACCAGAAAAAAATTGAGACCCGGTAGCTCAATAATGCACCTTTAAACGACTTCTCCCCCTTAACCAGTAGATGGATTTTGAAATAATTCTACAGGTGACCCTTTACCAGAATTGCTCAAACCACTCCACTCGGACGAGCAAGATGGCCATCAGAAAATAGAAAAACCTTTAAACGACTTGATTGTCAGAGTTATCTATTAGCTCTTTTAACTTCACTATTCTGCAAAGTCACACACTCTTAACTATCGGTGTCCACTATTAAGGGCAAGTGCGCTACTCAAGGCGAATACGGTAAATCATTTTATAATCAATGTGGGTCAGCATCTTAAAATATTTTTATAAACCGTAAGATTTTATGGAAAATACATACACCTGACATTTACCTTAATTTTGCACCTGACTTTCGATCTTCTTTTCTTTAACTGAGATCCCGATTCCTACGGCACTTGGGAGACTTCCTTCTGACGATCATGGCGACAAAATTACAGTTTACTCGCATTTTGGTTGGGTGATTTGAGGTTTAACGTCCCCGTCAAATCTGTACAGGTCATTTTGGAGACCTTGCTTTCAATTTTGCGGGACTTTTACCCGACTTTGAGATGAAATGGCATCTCAATCCCTGCCGCCCAATGAAACCAATAGGGTTTATATGCATGGACGGCCCGACTCGCATCACTTTCCCTGTGCAGGCTTATTTTTTATTTTTATTAGAACATCTAACCGGTTTACCATTACTCATATGCGGTCAGTTTCAGCTTTGCCTGGAAGGATCATGCAGCCAAAACTATTTCTTTAAGCCCCGATGTTGGTTTAAAGAGGTTTGAAATCATCTGCAGTGCAAAGAACCAGGAGCACTGTTTGTCTAACAATGGCAGTACTTTAAATCTTACATATTTTGACAGTTGCGAGTCGCACAATAAGCCTTATCTAGGGCCGAAGCCTGTGGGAGGACACCTCTGTCGCTTGTCATGCTCGTACGAGTATGTACCATTTTCGAAAAAATTACAACTATTACTTCCTCACTACATGGACTGAACCTGATGACGTCGTCCGTCCGTCCGTCGTCAGCTTTTGTTTGCTTTAAACGACGATTTTTCCAAAACTGTTGGACAGATTTTGAAATATATTCCTTGGGTGACCCTCTGCCAAAATTTCTCAAACCGTTTCGCTCTGATGAACAAGATGACTGCAAAAGCCGAAAATAATAATAATAATAATAATAATAATAATAATAATAATAAACAAATAAATAAATGACTTCTCTTCCTTAACCAATGGATGGATTTTAAAATAAACTCACAAGAATGTTACAATGTTACCAGTGAATCGATTTTGAAATGATTCCATAGGAATGTTCCCTGGGTGACCATATACCCAATCAGATGGCCATCAGAGCTAAAAATAGAAGAAGAAGAAAAAACATTTCAACCGCTGCTCCTCTTTAACATGTAGAATCCTAAACCTGTAGATGGATTTTAAAATAAGTTCATAGGAAGGTTCCTTTGGTGACCCTCTACCAAACTTGCTCAAACCGTTTTGCTCAGATAAACAAGATGATCGCCAGAGCTAAAATAGATGAAGATGTGATGTGGTCTTAGAGTGGTTTCAGTGTGATGTGATCGTGGGAGGGTTGGTGGTTCTAGGATAGTTGTTCGTGTTTGTTTTGTTGTTGAATCTTATCGGAACTGGTGAGCGTTTTGGAGATGGTGTTGGTGCTCATGACTGTGTGGTGTGGTGTTGGATGTTGGTGTGAGTGGTGTTCCAGTTTGTGTAGTGTTGGTGTTAATGTTGGTGCTGGTGTGGTGTGGTGTAATGTAGTGCTGCTGTGCTGTGGTGTGGCATGTGGTGTGCACCGGCTTGTGGTGAAAAACGTGGTACAGTTCAGTTGTGTACAGTTGGTGTGAGGTATGATAAGCCTACGCGGCGTCTGATCTGGGTACACACTGTTTGCTCAAAGTACATGCATTTGTTTACAACTTACCTCAAACAAAACAAAACTGACACCCCTATAATTGGAGATTGACTGCTCCAAACTTATTGGGTGGGAGATTCCATTGTCATATATGGGTTAACACACCAATACAATAAAGTTCATTACAAATTGTAACGTTAACACGTTTGATTACCACGTTTAATTAAGAAATGAAATTTATTTTTCTGCAATTCATGGAAGTATGAACGCAGTGGGTCGCGTGCAAAGTAAATTAGCCCCGAAGGGGTTCATGGAAACTTTGTTAGCGACCCACTGTCGTTCATACTTTCATGAAAAACAGAAAAATTAAGTTTATTTTTTATATTTACATTATTTGCCCCTCATCACTGGGCGAAATAATGCTTGTATGGCAATTTTTTAAAGTTGAAAAGCATTTACACGCTGTTTTTTCTACAAAGAGCGAAGCAGCGTTGACGTCATCAACGCCCGTAGAGAACAATGGTTTAGAATGACGTCACTTAACGTCACTGAAAATCATGTGATGCGATGCGTTCATTGAAGTATGAACGCAATTGTTTTCTATTGGTTTACATTAGACTTTACACTGGAAATGTAAATATTAAATTGTTACGTTAATATAACGTTAACATGTTAGATTGCTCTTCTGTCAAACTCACGTTTTGTGTCTCAACACGGTCTGGACTGTTTTTTTACTGTCCAAATACTGATAGTTGACCGTTAATGTAACGTTAACACACCAGCACAAACAAGACCCTAATAAGACTCTCCCCACGGAAGCTGTCTCGGCACGGTCTGAACTGTTTTCGCTATCTGAATACTGAAGTTAGAAGTGATGTAACTGAATCCGTTAATGTAATGTTAACAAATTTTAACGTTGATATTACGTTAACACGTTAGATTGTTCACTCAAACTCTGTGGGGCGGTTCTAACGAGCACCCGCTATATATTTGGTGCAGAAATGCGAACCAACTAATGTTAGTTCTGTGCCAATAATATACACCATTATATCACCAGGATATGTTACTGTAATGAGAAATCCATCAAAAGTGTTGCAGTCCAACATCTCTAGTGATGCTAAACAGTGATGCTGCAGGACATATTTTTCTATCAGGTCCCCAAACCAATGAAAAAAAATCATTTTCTTGCAAACGCTCTGTTACTGGGTGTTATTCAGGATTCTAGTAATAATGGACATGTGAGATTACTCGATTTTTATATGGGCCAAATTAGGCTTGCAGGGTAAAATCTAGTATTTCCTCACGTGGTTAACAAGTAAAATACTTCTATCTATCTATCTTCTTATACTGAGTCGGTCATATTTGGCCATTACCTCAGTTGGGTGCGTAGCTAAATTTAGAATTTAGCTTAAAAAAAAAGAAGAAAAAAAGAGAGAAGTCACTGGATGAGTCCTTAAAACTATTTACAATCTGAATAACAGAGGTATACTAAAACGCATACCTCTGAGTCTCAATCTTACACTGTATGGGCTTTGAACTCCTCTGCAGTCTTAGCATTCACCACAGAAGAGGGAAGACTATTCCACTGGGGAATAGTCGTAGGGAAGAAGGAATTTTTCAGGGCATCACTGTAGGACTGGTACCTGTGATACTGTGAGTTGTTTACTTTTGATGCCCTTGTTCGAGTTGAAACTGTCACAGGGGTCAAGTATTTATCTTTATTAACGGCCAATGTAGGTTCCGGCGAGACTGCTAGCTACGCGCCGTCTTATCAGGATCTACAAGGTTTGCATACATACAGTGTATTTCTACCTCGGCGTCTGCACAGGGTTAAAAGGGTTGGCTCGCTTCTGACCAACTAAACCGACATCGAACACAGTATTCACCTGCTTTCGAGAGCTCTAATTACAAAATATGTGTTTTAAGCTGTGAGTTTTACATCAAGTTCCGTACTTTTAGCAAATAGTGAAGACGCCGATCAGACGCTAAATTCTGTGCCCTCTAATCTGTCTTAACTGTTTCCGAATGTCCCAGTAATGAAACAATTGGCATTTATGGGTTAATGTTTTTAGGACCGAATAAACGTACATGTTTTTTAATTCGCCAGTTTGATCAGGGTTATAATGTCTAAATCAAATGGTTTAAAATTGATCTTTTTTTTTCGTCAAGTTATTTTCCTTTTTTTTTGTCACGACGCCCGTGCGGCCCCCACCCATCGGGGTTTGAAGAAATATGTTGGCTGCATGATGCTGCCATGCTGAGCTGAGACCGACCCGCACACGAGTACTTGTAAACCGCTTAGAGGATCTAAGCCTGCCCAGGCAAAGCGGTGTGAGTCGGCCCGTCTTTGCTTATCAACCCTTATTGGTTTCATTGGGCGGCAGGGCTTGAAATGTCATTTCATCTCAATGTCGGGTAAAAGTCCCACAAAATTGGAAGCAACGTCTCCAAAATGACCTATAGAGTGTTGACGGGGACGTTAAACCTCAAATCAGACAAACAAAACCGACGCCCGAAGGAACATTGCTCCAATGCATGTGCATCGTTGTATCGACGTTGCTAAGACGTCATGTACCCGCTAGGAGAACTTCTCTGTAAGATTTTTAACAGATGGGACAAGCACAGAATGTACTGAGCTAATTTAGAAACCATGAAGAAATTAACACGTTTATCTTTCTTTCCTTCTTCCTTTTTTTCTTCGTCGGGGTGGTTGGGTGAGGCAAAGGTGAGGCATATGTATCTTGTGTCACTTGGGAGTCCACCTGATACTGACAAGGCTTGCTGTCCTTGAAGCAGATAACGGTAGATAGGCAGTGTTATTATTTCTTCTGTTTCTACACTTCCATTCATTCTGTCCCTCACTCTCATCTCCTCTACTATCGCTTCTATCTCTTCCCCTCCCTCTTTCTCTTGGAGAAGACAAAAATGATCCACAAGGGTTGACCTGTCTTTAAACTCAAAACAATCGACGAATCATTTTTTCTTTACTTCGTCGAATTTTTTAACCCTCTGGGACCTTGTCAAAAAATTATCTAGATAACTGCTTGATCTACGACTGACATTGTTATCATAATAATTATTCCTCATAAATCAACTTCAGTACTTTGATTGAATAGGGGTCTACTCTTAAAGGAAAGAATTTGCTCCGTCCTTTAAGAGGAGACCTTATTTCCGGAGTGTATCGTTTGATAGGAAACTAAACCCGAAGCCCCGGAAATTGTCTCCCTAGTGATCGATTGGGGGAACGTGTGCTAGGTGTGTTCATTTTACGATTCTCCTCCTTAACTTCAGGAATGTTCCTTGGGTGATCAACTACCAAAATTGCTCAAACCATCCCAGCAGGCACACGTCGCAAGGGCAACGTCAAATCAACGTCGGTGCAACGCCATGACGTTGCATCGACGTTGATGTGAAGTTGCATAAAGGTCATGACGTTGTACCGACGTTGACGTGACGTCACAATTACGTCATGTGCCTGCTGGGATTCCGCTCGGATGAACAAGATGCCACCAGAGCTAATCAAAGCACTGACAGTGCTAATGGGCGATTGTTTGTGATCTTTGGATAGTGTTAGGCAAATTTTGCATCTGCTTGAAAGTTTAAATCAGGCTTTAAGAAATTGAGCCGGCGCATAACAAAACCTACAATAAGACCGGTGCGACCAGCAGAGACTCAAATCAACCTGCGCACCCATCCACTATGACGAAACCTTTTCACCGCGGCTTATGTCTCTTTGCATAGATATTAGCCTCTAGTAGGTACATGCGATCAGCGATGACTCTGATCAGACTGCGCGACTGCGCAGGTTGGTCTGAGTCTTCGCTGCTTGTTTGAATAGGGCTTGAATATATTAGAGGGTGACAGATGAGGCCTACATTGTCGAAACCAGCTACTGGCCTAGAAAATTCGTACACGCGATGGTTTTTATTTTTGTGTTGAATGTTTTGCTTCAAAAGTATACCTATTTGCAGAAAATATTAACTACAGTATTACCGGGTATAAAGGTACTGTGTGGTCACCAAAATTGTTTTCATTGTTTTTGTTTCTTCTTATTATTTTCGATTTGAAAGAAGATATTTATATTTCTTTATCCTTTCTTGGAAGTATTTCAGTCCGAAAACACTTGTTAATGATATCCTTTTTGTTTACAAGAATACATAATAATAACATATGAGGAGTTATAAACAAAACAATCAGCATCTGTTGTAAAACTTCCGATCTCCATTTACATGTAGAACGCCTACATAGAATTTGTTTGTTTGATTGATTTGAGGTTTAACGTCCCCGTCAACACTGTATATGTCATTTTGGAGACGGTGATTCCAATTTTGTGGGACTTTTACCCAACACTGGGATGAAATGACATCTATCCCAATTAAGCCAATAGGGTTTATATGCATGGACGGTCCAACTCGCACCACTTTTCCTTGGGAGGCCTAGAATCTCCAGGCGGTTTACTCCTACACAGAATAATTGCGGGATGGCAACAACTGCTTTCAAGGACGAATCGTCCCAGTTTTTGTGATGGTTTGGGGCGAAACGTCTCCATTTACCACAGTATTCAGGAGTTTTACCCTCACTCGCAACGTCATCGATGTTTTTAGATTGGTCTCCCCTGGGTTTTTTTTTATAAAGATGATAAAAGATAAAGAAGCTTTACTTAACGTCGCATATTCGAAACAAATAACATAAGCTCTGTAGAGATTTTATTGCGACAAACAAAGTATCCTCTAACAAATACTTACCTGCCTTCATTTATCTTCCTAGGACTACCCCTGATAATGCGAGCGTCAGCCAAGGGAGCTCCTAGTACCATTTTTCACGCCTTTGGTATAGCGCGGCCGGGGATCGAACCCGCGACCTCCCATTCCCGAAGTGGACGCTCTACCACTGAGCTGATGAAAAAGCACGCTTGTATCAAAATCTAGAACGGTCAAATAAATGCGAAAAAGATATTTTATAAAACCAAAATAATGTCTTTATTGATATAAAACCCACTAGAATGACACAATGGATTATCAACAAGGGCGAACATAAAAGAGCTTTGTATATTTCCAATACCGTAAACTTTTAACCAACTTTGTACTGAAGAGAACCATCCATCTTATATTCAGCACAAGTCCATTTCAAAATTTAGGGGTGTCAGGTTGTGTTTTCTTCAAAATTTATTTTGGGATTCGGCTAAACATTTTTGCAAACAGTGTAGGCCCTGATCAGACGGCGCATTCTGAGGCGACTGATCTGGCTTGTGACCCGTTTTGTGGCTTCCGGTACAACATGAGTTGATAAAAAGTAGCCGTGGCGAATTAATCTACGACGTTTTCAGTCATAAGAATCCCTGGGTAAAATTTATAGATCTAATTATTGAAAAGTAAACAGGAAAGCAGATGCTTTCATGAATTAAATTGACAGAAAATACAAATTATAATATTCTGCTCTACCGGCGAGTGAGGCTCAATTCCTTCCTGCTGATACGGTGCCTTGCTGCTGATATGGTGCCTTCCTGCTGATATGGTGCCAGCAGTTGCAGTTATAAATATTCTGTTAAGAGTTGCCTAAAATCGTACTTCACGGTGTTTAACCGTGTATGTTTCTCGGATAACGACCGACTTAGTTGCATAAGAGGATTCGTTTGTTTGATTTGAGGTGTTTTTTGGGGGGTGGGGGTGGTTTACGGCCCTTTCAAGATTATTTCCCTCATTTCGAGCCAAACGTTAATCTAAGGTGGGCGAAACCCGGAGTACCCGGAGAAAGACCACCTGACCCTCCGTTGCAGAACTTGGCGTCTCGCATGTGACCCGAGCCAGGCTCGAACCACAGCGTTGACAGGCCTAATGATAAAGAGCTGGCGCAGTTACCCACTAGGCCGTGGAGGCCCGTGTTTGATTTGAGGTTTAACGTGCCCGTCAACACTGTAAAGGGCGTTTTTGAGACTTTGCTTCAAATTTTGTTGGACTTTTACTCGACATGAGATGAAATGACATCTCAAGCCCTGCCGCCCATGAAACCAATTAGGGTTTATAAGCATGGACGGGTCCGACTCGCACCGCTTTGCCTGGGCAGGCTTAGATGCTCTAAGCGGTTTACCAGTACTCGTGTGCGGGTCGGTTTCAACTCTGCGTGGAAGCATCATTCAGCCCATCTATTTCGTCAAGCCCCGATGGGCGGGGGCCGTTTATCAAGAGGAGGTAAACTGTTAACAAATGTTTCATAACAGAAACATTCTTTAATACATTCAGTAATCCGCACATGACTAGACCGATTTATTTACTTGAAAGTCCTTTCGGACCAAGTCTTTTCAATGTTAAATAATGGCACCAGTTACATTTTAAATTTGCATTCTGTCCTGCAACTGGGCCTTTTGCTGATAATTGCTAATATAACTGAGTATGTCTTCTTTGTTTGTTTGTTTGATTGTGGTTTAACGCCCCCGTCAACACTATTAAGTACATTTTGAAGATGTTGCTTCCAATTTTATGGGACTTTTACCTGACATTGAGATGAAATGACATATCAAGCCGTGCTGCCCAATGAAACCAATAGGGCTTATCCAAATGGTTTGACTCTCATTACTTTGCCTGGGCAGGCTTAATCAGTGTGAGCGGTTAACCAGTACTCATATGCGGTCAATTTCAGCTCTGCGGGGACGCACCATGCAACCTAATCTATTGCCCCAAGCCCCGATAGGCGGGGGCTCTAGGTTTGACTCCTGTGCAACGAAGCATCAAAGCCAAGTTACATGAGTTAAGAGTCTGAGAAAATAATTGTTCAAGTGATACTTAATTTAATAGCACGCCAGTTTCTGCAACGGAAGGTCGGGTGTGTTTTTCTATGGGTACTGCGGTTTTGGCCCACATCTTATTAACGATTGGCTCGAAATAATTGAAATGGACGTATATCTAAAAAATAACAGCCAAAAAACATACTTCATTTGGTTTTTTTGTACAATGCTCAACAGTCTTAACCCGTCAGTGACCAATAGAACCACCAGAGAACAATCCATCTTATAGCTTTGAACAAGTACATACACAGTTTAAGGAATGTCAAAATATTTTTATTTGTTGTAAGTTTTACACCAGTTTCCCTACCGTTTAAGCAAACAGTAAAGGGCCTGATCATACGCGGAGTCTGATCAGGATCTTCACTGTCAATGTCCCATTTTGAGACGCTAGCCATAAATGGGATAATTTAACTTCTTTCTTTCTTCTTTCTTTCATTTGTGAACCTGGCTCGGGTCCGTCATGTATGAAATATAGGTGCCGGACTCGGTAGCTCAATCGGATGCGCGTCTGATTGGTGACCAGGAGGACGCGGGTTCGATACCTGCCGGGGTCGGCAACATTCTTTCGTGGAGATTGATCATGAAATTTGTATGCGGTCATTCTATCCCTTCCGCTGATTCAAGAAGGGCAGTTATCAGTCTCTGGCGAAAGAATGTGCACTGTACTGGTTAACCGCTTACGTATTGCCTGTCCAGGAAAAGTGTGAATAGGTAAACAGACCGGCTAAAATGACCTAAATAGTGTTAACTGGGCCGTTAAACCCCAATACAAACAAACAGACAATGAAATATAGGTTTATCTAGTTGACCTGAACGATTTTTTTAGCTCACCTGTCACGTAGTGACAAGGTGAGCTTTTGTGATCACTTTTCGTCCGTCATCCGTCGTCAGTGCGTGCTTGTGTGTGTGCGTAAACTTTTTCTTCAAATGACATCTCCTCCTGAACCACTGATCAGATTTTGACCAAACTTCACAGCAATGATCCTTAGGTGGTCCCCTTTCAAAATTGTTCAATTGGTTCCGGTCCATTGCACATCTGGGTCACAGGAGCTAAAAATAGATTTTTTAAACGAAAACTTTAAAAATCTTCTTCTCTGAAACCGCAAGTCCCAGGTCTTTGATATTTGGTGTGAAGCTTCATCTAGTGGACCTCTACCAAGATTGTTCAAATTAAAGCCCTGGGGGCCAAAATGCCCCCGGCCCGGGGGCCTTTGGTTTTACATAGGCTTATATAGGGAAAATCATTAAAAAATCTTCTTCTCTGAAACCACAAGGCCCAGGTCTTTAATATTTGGTGTGAAGCTTTACCTGGTGGACCTCTACTAAGATTGTTCAAATTATAGCCTTAGGGCCAAAAATGCCCCCGCCCAGGGGGCCTTTGGTTTTACATAGGCTTATACAGGGAAAATCTTTAAAAATCTTATTCTCTGAAACAGCACGGCCCAGATCTTTGATATTTGGTTTGAAGCTTCATCTAGTGGACCTCTACCAAGATTGTTCAAATTATAGCCCTGGGGGCCAAAATGCCCCCGCCCCAGGGTCCTTTGGTTTTACATAGGCTTATATAGGGAAAATCATTAAAAAATCTTCTTCTCTGAAACCACAAGGCCCAGGTCTTTAATATTTGGTGTGAAGCTTTACCTGGTGGACCTCTACTAAGATTGTTCAGATTATTACCTTAGGGCCAAAAATGCCCCCGCCCCGGGGGCCTTTGGTTGTACATAGGCTTATACAGGGAAAATCTTTAAAAATCTTCTTCTCTGAAACCGCACGGCCCAGATCTTTGATATTTGGTGTGAAGCTTCATCTAGTGGACCTGTACTAAGATTGTTCACATTATAGCCTTGGGGCCAAAAATGCCCCCGCCCCGGGGGCCTTTGTTTTTACATAGGCTTATACAGGGAAAATCTTTAAAAATCTTCTTCTCTGAAACCGCAAGGCCTAGATCTTTGATATTTGGTGTGAAGCTTCATCTAGTGGACCTCTACCAAGATTGTTCAAATTATAGCCTGGGGGCCAAAATGCCCCCGCCCCGGGGGCCTATGGTTTTACATAGGCTTATATAGGGAAAATCATTAAAAAATCTTCTCTTAAACCAGCAGGCCCACGTCTTTAATATTTGGTGTGAAGCTTTACCTGGTGGACCTTTACTAAGATTGTTCAAATTATAGCCTTGGGGCCAAAAATGCCCCCGCCCTGGGGGGCTTTGGTTTTACATAGGCTTATACAGGGAAAATCTTTAAAAATCTTTTTCTCTGAAACCACAAGGCCCAGATCTTTGATATTTGGTGTGAAGCTTGATCTAGTGGACCTCTTTCAAGAATGTGCAAATTATAGCCCTAGGGCCGAAAATGGCCCCACCCTTGGACCCTTTGGTTTTTCATAGCCCCATACAGGGAAACCTTTAAAAATCTTCTTCTCTGAAACCACAAGGCCCAGGTCTTTGATATTTGGTATGAAGCTTCACCTAGTGGACCTCTACCAAGATTGTTCAAATTATAGCCCTGGAGCCAAAAATGCCCCCACCCAGGGGGCCTTTGGTTTTACCTAAGCTTATTTAGGGGAAATCTTTAAAACTTTTCTTCTCTGACTCTACAAGGCCCAGATCTTTGATATTTGGTGTGAAGCTTAATCTAATGGACCTCTACCAAGATTGTTCAAATTATAGCCCTGGGGCCAAAAATGTCCCCGCCCCGGGGGCCTTTGGTTTTACATAGGCTTATATAGGGAAAATCTTTAAAGAAACTTCTTCTCAAAAACTGCAAGGCCAAGGTCTTAGATATTTGGTGTGAAGCTTCATCTGTTGGACCTCTATCAAGATTGTTCAAATTATAGCCCTAGGGCCAAAAATGCCCCCACTCTGGGACCCTTTGGTTTTTCATAGTCTTGTAGGGAAAATATTTAAAATTCTTCTTCTATGATACCACAAGGCCCTGCTCTATGCCATTTGATATGAAGCTTCAACTAGTAGACCTCTACCAAGAGTGTTAAAATTATAGCCCTGGGGCCAAAAATGCCCCCACCCCTGGGGCCTTTGGTTTTACGTAGGCTTATACATGGAAAATCTTTAAAAATCTTCTTCTCTGAATCCGCAAGGCCCAGATCTTTGGTATTTGGTGTGAAGCTTCATCTAGTGGACCTCTTTCAAGATTGTTCAAATTATAGCCTTTGGGGCAAAAATACCCCCACTCTGGGACCCTTTGGTTTTTCATAGGCTTATATAGGGAAAACCTTTAAAAATCTTGTCTCAAACCAGAAGGCCCAGGTCTTTGATATTTGGAATGAAGCTTCATCTAGCAGACCATTACCAAGTTTGTTCAAATTATAGCCCTTGGGCCTAGAATGTACTGGAGACACTAATTCTCAGGTGAGCGATTCAGGGCCCTCTGGGCCCTCTTGTTTTCAATCATGGCCCTGGGGTCAAGTCAAAATGCCCCTGTTCCTAGGATGCTTTAAAAAGACTCATGAGTAAAACTGGAATGTCCAGGCCTTTGATATTATATGTACGTGCAACTTTAATCTCTAACAGCTTGGTTTAAAATATACACGATAGGGTCAAAAGTGATCACTTGTTTTCATCGGAAATTTGAAAAATCTTCTCATTATATACCACACTAGTTATCTATATAGAAGCATCATCGCACTCTTGAACATACACTTTATACAACGCTGTTAAAGCAATACATCAGCTTGTTTGAAATTTCAGTATTAAGGAATCAAAACATGTTAGCTTATATGTGCGATTTAGGAAAATCATGATTTCTTCAGTTGTAGTTGAAATGGAGCATTTTCTTCTTCAAACACAGTTTGCCTGTGTTGGTTATAACATATCCTGAGTCGGCTGGGAGAGGCAAATCTGTCGTGTAGCTTTCGACATTAAAGAGGTCCCAAACAATATTTGAAAAAGGCCTGTTGTCCTTGCAGCAGGGTAAGGTATGAGGGAATGCTATGAAATCTACCCACTTTTATTCTCCTTTCTACTTAATTTACTTACATGTTTCAGCGATCTTATAGTCGTATAATATTTATGTTGTACCCAATCGAGATCTTTTTATATCGAATAAAGATTTTAAGAAATTGGGTGAATCATTGCGCGTACATGAATATTTTTTTCTCTGAATTTATATACCAAGCCACCATAAAATTCGGTTCCGATAGACCTTGTTGCAGAATAGATTTAAGTCCAACATTGAAATTAGAAATTTAATTGGTATGACATCTATAAAATTTAGGAAAGGCTTTGCGTAGTTTGAGATACCGATAACCCTGATTCAGAAGTTTAGCAGTGTACACTTTATTACGATTGTTGAAGCCAGTTACATGACTAGACACTCTGGCAAATTTAACTAATTGCGAACTGTAAACGCCAAAGGATGCCGCACGAGGAACACCAGCCAAGAAAGGGAGATATATACTCTCAAATTCATCGCGTTTATCAAAAAATTTGCAGGAAACAATAGATAGATGTAAATCCCAAAACGGGGCCTGGCATCAGAAAAAAATTCCTTATTTAACTGAAGTTCTGGGTGTGTGTGTGGGGGTGGGGGGGGGGGGGGGGCGGTAATTTGACTGATCAAACCATCGAAATAGGTATTGTCAATATTGAATACATAATCCAAATATCTAGAAGTCGAGCTTAAGGCTTTGGTTTTCAACGGAAAGGAACCTCATGAAGCCTCTTTCATAACAAAACAATAACAGATCAACCACAAGGGAGCACAGGCAAAGTGGTGTGACTCAGACCGCGCAATGCATATACTCATTTTGGTTTCATTGAGCGACAGGGCTTGAGATGTCATTTCATCTCAGTGTCGGTTAAAAGTCCCACAAAATTGGAAGCAATGTCTCCAAAATGACCATAATAGCATTGACGCGGATGTTAAACATCAATTCAAACAAAATGCAATTGATAGGACTTGCTGTTATGATCCCTGTAGGTATGTAACTGGATAGAGCTTGCTGTGATGGTCCCTTCAGGGGTGCAAATAGATAGGACTTGCTGTTCGTATGTAGCAGGATACGATTTGCTGTTATTCTGCCTGCATGTATGCACTGAAAAGGACCTGCTGTTACGGTCCCTGTAGATATGTAACTGGATATGACCGACTGTTATGGTCCCTATGGGTATGTAACCTGAGTGGAGCTGCTGTTATGGGCCATGTATGTATGTAACTGGATAGCATCCGCTGTTATTCTCCCTGCAGGGTTGTAATCTGAGCGGACCTCTTGTTACAGTAACTGTGGGAATGTTATCTTAGCGTACCTGCTGTTATGGTTCCTGTAACTTGATCGGAACTGCTGTTATCGTCACTGATGATATGTAACTCGAGTGGTCCTGCTGTTATGATCCCTGTAGGCATGCAACTCGATAGGACGTGCTGTTAAGGTAACTGTTGGTATGTAACAGGATAGGAATTGCTGCTATGGTCCCTGTAGATATGTAATAGGATAGGGTTTGCTGCTATTCTCCTATAGGTAAGTAACCTGAGCGAACAGTTGTTACAGTCTATGTAGGTATGTAACTTAATTGGACCGGCAGTTTTTCTCCCTGTAAGTATGTAACCTGAGTGGACCTGCTGTTATGGTCCCTGTAGGTATGTAACTGGTTAGGACTTGCTGTTACGGTCTCTGTAGGTATGTTACCTGAGCGTACCGACTGGTATGGTCCGTGTATGTATGTAGCGGGATAAGACCGGTTGGCATGGTTCCAGAAGTTATGTAACTGAATAGGACCTGCTGTTATGGTCTCTATAGGTATTTAACCTGTTCGGACCGCCTGTTATGGTGCTTTTAAGTATGGTACTGGAAAGGACCTGCCGTTTATTTGTTTGATTTGTGGTGTAACGTCCCAATTTATAGGTCATTTTGGAGACGTTGCTTCCAATTTTGTGGGACTTTTACCCGACATTGAGATGAAATGACGTCCCAAGACCTGCCACCCAAGGAAACCCAAAGGGTTTATAAGAATAATTGAAAACCTGTCTAGAATATGAGTCTAAACCAATAATTTATTTCTGATATCTCAGACTATTCACGCTGATCTCAAAGGACCAAAAGTAAAATATAAACTGCACTATGGTTGATGTACGGGGAGACGTTTTACGGCCGCCATACGGCACAACACCAGCTGCAGTGAAGGCAAATAAAGACTTTTTATTTCCCCTGTAGGTATGTATCCTGGACAGACCTGCTGTCATGGTCCCTATAGGTAGATAGACCCTGTCGTTATGGTCCCTATAGTTATGTGACTGGATAGGACCAGCTGTTATGGTCCCGGTTGGTATGTAACTGGATAGGATCTGCTGTTATGGTCCCTGTAGGTAATTAAGTGGTTAAGACCTGCTATTATGGTCCCTGTAAGTATGTGATCTGAGCGGACCTGCTTGTTTTGTCCCTGTAGGTATGCAAAAGGATAGAACTTGCTGTCATGTTGGTTGGTTGGTTGGTTGATTTGAGGTTTAACGTCCCCGTCAACACTGTAAAGGTCATTTTGGAGACGTTGCTTCCAATTTTGTGGGACTTTTACCCGACACTGAGATGAAATGACATCTCAAGCCCTGTCGCCCAATGAAACAATAGGGTTTATTAGCATGGGCGGTCCGCCTCCCACCGCGGTTCCTGGACAGGCTTAGATCCTCTAAGCGGTTTACCAGTACTTGTGTGCGGGCCGGATTCAGCTCTGCGTGGAAGCATCATGCAGCCCATATATTTCTTCAAGCCCCTATGGGCGGGGGCCGTGCTGTCATGTTGCCCGTGGGTATGTAAAATGAGCGGTCTAGCTGTTATGGTACCTGTAGGTATGTAATTGAATAGAACCTGCTGTTATAGTCCCGTAGGTACATGTATCTGACTGAATAAGACATTCTGATATGTTCCCTGCTATATATTACTGGAAAAGACCTGTTGTTATGCTCCCTGTACGTATGTTACTGAATAGGGCTTGCTGTTGTTGTCCCGGTTGGTATGTAACTGGATAGGACCTGCTGGTATGGTCCCTGCAGGTATTTAACTGGATAGGACTTGCTGTTAATGTCCCTGTAGGTATGTTACCTGAAAGGACCTGCTGCTATTGAACCCGTAGGTATGTAACTGATAGGACCTGCTGTTATGGTACCTGAAATTATGTAAGCTGAACGGACCCGCCTTTTCTGTACCTGTAAGTATGTATCCTGAGTGGACATGTTGTTATGTCCCTGTAGGTATATAACCTGAGCGGACCAGCTGTTATGGCCTTGTTGAAATTTAACCAGAGCGTCCCTGGTGTTATGGCCCCTGAAGGTATGTAACTGGATAGGACTTGTTGTTATGGTTCAGAAATGTAATTGGATAGGACTAAATGTTATGGTCCCGAAGGTATGTAACAGAATAGGACTTGCTGTTATTGTTCTGTTAGGTATGTAAGTCAATAGGACCTGCTGTAATTGTCGCTGTAGGTATGTTACAGTATAGGACCAGCTGTTATGGTCCCCGTAGGTATGTATCCTGAGCGGACGTGCTGTTATGATCCCGGTAGATATTAAACTGGATAGGATCTGTTGATATTTATATAAGCTGGTCGAACTTGCTGGTTTGGTCCCTGAAGATATGTAACCTGACGGGATATGCTGTTATGGTACCTGTAGGTATGCAACATGAGCGGATCTAAAGTTTTCAGGTCCCTGTGGGTATGTAACTGCATAGATCCTGCTTTTATGGTTCCTACCATTATGTAAGCTGGTCGGATATACTGTTATGCTCCCTGTAGGTATTAACATGTTTGGACCGCCTGTTACGGTCCCTTTAGGTACGTTACTGGATCGGACCTATGGTAATTGTCTCCAAAGGCGGACCTGCTGTTATGATCCCTGTAGGTATGTAATTGGATAGGTCTTGCTGTAATGGTCGCTGTTGGTATGTAGATGGATAGGACCTGCTGTAATTATCCCTGTACGTATGTATGACCGGCCCCCGCCCAAAGGGGCTTGAAGAAATATATGGACTGCATGATGCTTCCACGCAGAGCTGAATCCGGCCTGCACACTAGTACTGGTAAACCGCTTAGAGAATCTAAGCCTGTCCAGGAACCGCGATGCGAGACGGACCGTCCATGCTAGTAAACCTTATTGGTTTTATTGGGCGACAGGGCTTGAGATGTCGTTTCATCTCAATGTCGGGTAAAAGTCCCACAAAATTTGAAGCAACGTCTCCAAAACGACCTTTATAGTGTTGACTGGGAGGTTAAACCTCAAATCAACCAACAACCCTGTACATATGTAACTGTATAGAACCTGCTGTTATTCGCCCTGTAGGTATGTTACCTTAGCGGACCTGCTGCTACAGACCCTCTACGAGTAGTAATGTTACCTTTGCACAGCTGCTGTTATGGACCCTGTAGCAATGTAACTGGATTGGACCTGCTGTTATGTTCCCTGTAGGTATGTGACCTGGATGGATCTGCTCTTATGGTCCTTGTAGTTAGATAGGACCTGCCGTTATGGTCCCTGCAGCTATTAACATGTTCGGACCGCCTGTTACGGTCGCTTTAGGTACGTTACTGGATAGGACCTGCTGTAATTATCCCTGTAGGAATGTAACCCCGGCGAACCTGCTGTTATGGTCCCAGTGTGTATATCTCGGGAAAGGACATTCTGTTATGATCCCTGTACTAATGTTACTGAATAGAACCTGCTGTTATTCTCCCTGCAGGTATGTTACCTATGGAGACTTGCTGTTACAGATCCTCTAGTAAAGTTATCTTTGCAAACCTGCTTTTAATGTCCCTCTAGCATTTTAACTAGATTCGCCCTGCTGTTATGTTCCCTGTGGGATTGTATCT
The DNA here is from genome assembly GCA_963580285.1 of Lucinisca nassula. Classification (NCBI taxonomy): domain Eukaryota; kingdom Metazoa; phylum Mollusca; class Bivalvia; order Lucinida; family Lucinidae; genus Lucinisca; species Lucinisca nassula. The sequence continues at coordinate 157,757,605 of OY757011.1, read as the reverse complement.
GAATAAGACTTTGTATTGTCCCTGTAGGTATGTATCCTGGACAGACCTGCTGTCATGGTCCCAATAGGTAGATAGAACCTGACGTTATCTTTGCAAACCTGCTTTTAATGTCCCTCTAGCATTTTAACTAGATTCGCCCTGCTGTTATGTTCCCTGTGGGATTGTATCTGAATAAGACTTTGTATTGTCCCTGTAGGTATGTATCCTGGACAGACCTGCTGTCATGGTCCCAATAGGTAGATAGAACCTGACGTTATGGTCCCTATAGGTATGAAACTGGATAGGACCTGCTGTTATGGTCCCTGTCGGTACGTAACTGGATAGGATCTGCTGTTATGGTCCTTGTAGGTAATTAAATGGATAGGACCTGTTATTATGGTCCCTGTACGTATGTAATCTGAGCAGACCTGCTATATTTGCCCCTGTAGGTATGCAACTTGATGGAACTTGCTGTAATATTGCCTACATGTATCTGACTGGATAAGACATTCTGATATGTTCCCTGCTCTATATGACTGGAAAAGACCTGTTGTTATGCTCCCTGTACATATGTTACTGGATCGGGCATGCTGTTGTTGTTCCCGTTGGTATGTGACTTGATAGGACCTGATGGAATGGTCCCTGGAGGTACTTAACTGGATAGGACTTGTTGTTAATGTCCCTGTAAGTATGTTACCTGAGCGGACCTGCTGTTCTTGTACCAGTAGGTATGTAACTGGATAGGACCTGCTGTTATGGTACCTGAAATTATGTAAGCTGAATGGATCCGCTTTTTCTGTCCCTGTAAGTATGTATCCTGAGTGGACATGCTGTGATAGTCCTTGTAGGTATATAACCTGAGTGGACCAGCTGTTATGGCCTTGTTGGTATATAACAAGAGCGGACCTGGTGTTATGGTCCCTGTAGGTATGTAACAGTATAGGACTAGCTGCTGTGGTGCAAAAATGTAACTGGATAGGACTTGTTGTTATGGTCGTGAAGGTATGTAATAGGATAGGACTTGCTCTTATTGTCCTTTACGGTATGTAAGTCAATATGACCTGCTGTAATTGTCGCTGTAGGTATGTTACAGTATAGGACCAGGTGTTATGGTCCCTGTAAGTATGTTACCTGAGCGGACCTGCTGTTATGAACCCGGTAGATATTTAACTGGATACGACCTGTGGATAATTATATAAACTGATCGAACTTGCTGGTTTGGTCCCTGAAGTTATGTAACCTGAGGGGACATGCTGTTATGGTACCTGTAGGTATGCAACCTGAGCGGATCTAAAGTTTTTAGGCCCATGTAGGTATGTAAATGCATAGACCCTGCTATTATGGTCCCTGTCGTTATTTAAGCTGGCCGGACATGCTGTTATGGTCCCTGTTGGTATTAACATGTTCGGACCACCTGTTACGGTCACTTTAGGTGCATTACTGGACAGCACCTACGGTGATTGTCTCTGTTGGTATATATCCTGGGCGGACCTGCTGTTATGATCCCTTTTGGCATGTAACTGGATAGGACTTGCTGTAATGGTTGCTGTAGGTAAGTTAATGGCTAGGACCTGCTGTTATGATCCCTGTACGTATGTAACTGGATAGAACCTGCTGTTATTCTCCCTGCAGGTATGTTACCTTAGCGGACCTGCTGTTATAGACCCTCTAGTAATGTTACTTTTGCACACCTGCTGTTATGGTCCCTGTAGCTATGTTACTGGATTGGACCTGCTGGTATGTTCCAAGTAGGTATGTAACCTGGATGGATCTACTGTTATGGTCCTTGTAGGTAGATAGGACCTGACGTTATGGTCCCTGTGGGTATTACCATGTTCGGACAGCCTGTTACGGTCCCTTTAGGCACGTTACTGGATAGGACCTGCTGTAATTGTCCCTGTAGGTATGTAACACCGGCTAATCTGCTGTTATGGTCCCTGCAGGTATGTAGCTGGAACGGACTTGCTGTAATGGTCGCTGTAGGCATGTAACGGAAAATGCCATGCTGTTATGATCCCTGTACTTATGTAAGTGAATGGAACTTGCTGTTGTTCTCCCTGCAGGTATGTAACCTATGGGAACCTTCTGCTACAGTCCCTCTAGAAATGTTACCTTTGCAAACCTGCTGCTAATGTCCCTGTAGCATTTTAACTGGATTGGACCTGCTGTTGTGTTCCCTGTGGGAATGTATCTGAATAGGACTTTTTTATTGTCCCTGTATTTATGTATCCTGGACAGACCTGCTGTCAATGTCCCTATAGGTAGAAAGGACCTCACGTTATGGTCATTATAGGTAAGTAACTGGTATAGGACCTGCTGTTATGGTCCCTGTTGGTACGTTACTGGATATGATCTGCTGTTATGGTCCCTGTAGGTAATTAAGTGGATAGGACCTGCTATTATGGTTCCTGTACGTATGTAATCTGAGCGGACCTGCTTTATTGGTCCCTGTAGGTATGAAACTGGATAGAACTTGCTGTCATGTTGCCTGTGATACTGGATAGGGCTTGCTGTTGTCGTCCCGTAGGTATGTAACTGGATAGGATCTGCCGGTATGGTCCCTGTAGGTATTTAATTAGACAGGCCTTGCTCTTAATGTCCCTGTAAGTTACCTGAGCGGACCTGCTGTTCTGGTACCCGTAGATATGTAACTGGATAGGACCTGCTGTTATAGTACCTGAACTTATGTAGGCTGAACGGACCCGCTTTTTTCTGTCCCTGTAAGTGTGTTACCTGAGCGGACATGCTGTTATGGTCCCTGTAGGTATATAACCTGAGCGGACCAGCTGTTATTGCCTTGTTGGTATTTAACAAGAGTGGACCTAGTGTTATGACCCCTGTAGGCATGTTAATGGATAAGACTTGCTGTTATGATGCAGAAATGTAACTGGATAGGACTTGCTTTTTTTGTTCCTGAAGGTATGTAATAGGATAGGACTTGTTGTTATTGTCCTTTACTGTATGAAAGTCAGTAGGACCTGCTGAAATTGTCACTGTAGATATGTTACAATATAGGTATATGACCAGCTGTTATGGTACCTGTAGGTATGTAACCTGAGCGGACCTGCTGTTTTGATTCCGGTTGATATTTAACTGGATAGGACCTGTGGATAATTAAATAAGTTGATCGAACTTGCTGGTTTGGTCCCTTATGTAACCTGAGGGGACATGCTGTTATGGTACCTGTAGGTATGCAACCTGTGCGGATCTAAAGTTTTCAGGTCCCTGTGGGTATGTAACTGCAAAGACCCTGCTATTATTTTCCCTGTCATTATGTAAGCTTTAGGTACTTTAGGTATGCAACCTGAGCGGATCTAAAGTTTTCAGGTCCCTGTGGGTAGGTAACTGCATAGACCCTGTTATTATGGTCCCTGCCATTATGTAAGCTGACCGGACAAGCTGTTATGGTCCCTGTTGGTATTAAAATGTTCGGACTGCCTGTTACGGTCCCTTTAGGTACGTTACTGGATAGGACTACGATAATTGTCTCTGTAGGTGTGTATCCTGGGCGGACCTGCTGTGATGATCCCTGTATGCATGTTACTGGATAGACTTGCTGTAATGGTCGCTGTAGGTATGTAAATGGAAAGGACATGCTGTTATGACCCCTGTTCGTATGTAACTGAATAGAACCTGCTGTTATTCTCCCTGTAAGTATGTTACATTAGCGGACCTGCTGTTACAGGCCCTCTAGTAATGTTACCTTTGCACACCTGCTGTTATGCTCCCTGTAGCAATGTAACCTGGATTGATCTGCGGTTATGGTCCTTGTAGGTAGATAGGACCCGCCGTTATGGTCCCTGTAGGTATGTTACTGGTAGGACCTGCTGTTATGGTCCCTGTTGGTATGTAAATGGATAGGACCTGCAATTATGGTCTCTGTACGTATGTAACCTGAGTGGACCTGCTGCATTGGCCCCTGTAGGTATGTAGCTGGATAGAACTTGCTATCATGTTCCCTGGAGATATTTAGCCTAAGCGGTTTTGCTTTTATGGTACCTGAAGATATGCAATTGGATAGGACCTTTTGTTATAGTCCCATAGCTATCTTACTGGACATTCTGATATGATCCTGCTTTATGTGGCTGAAAAAACTGCTATTATGCTCCCTGTACGTATGTTACTGGATAGGTAATCCTGTTGTTGTCCACCGTCGGTATGAAACTTGATAGGACCCACTGTTATGGTTCATTCCTTTTATGTTAGCTAAGCCCACCTATGTTATGCTCCCTGTAGGTATGTCACCTGTTCGGACCACCTGTTAAGGTCCTTTAGGTATGTTAATGGATAGGACCTGCTGTAATTGTCCCTGTAGGTATGTAACCTGAGCGGATCTGCTATTATGGTCCCTGTATGCAGTCTTAATGCAGAAAAATATATAACCGCAATGACTTCAGAACCCAATTTCGTAAAGTCATTCTTCGATATTAAAAGACTGGGTACAACATAAATGTTATACGACAGACTGCACGCATGGTAGTTATTCCAATCACGGTTGACAACTTTGCTTCCCTCTTTAATTGCACGCCGGTGGGTCAGGCCTCAGAATCTATGACGGTTGCAGCGTAAAGGCTTACTGAGAATTATAAAGTATCTAATTTTATGAAATGACGGTTCCAACGTAAAGGCTTATTGAGAAATAGAGAGATCTAATTCAAGGTAATGTTGGTTGGTGCCTGATGCTCTATCTTTGGTTAGGCCAATCAGAGTCTAACTGTTGGTTTTCTTTGCTCCAGCATTTCAGTGGTTTCTTGCTGTCGAGTCCTCACCGTTGTTTCATCTCTGTGGTTGTTTTATTATTTGTGTTCACGGATATGTTGCACAGATGAGTTAGGAGGCCTTCATGCGGACGGAACAAATTATTTGTCTAAATCGCAACTTAAGTAAGAGCGAGGATTGTGGCCACGTAAAATCGATTTAAGCACCACCCCCCCTAGTGGAATTCGTTTCCGCTGACCGTTCCAAGGCGGTTCTACTGTCGCGGTTTATTTTTGTTATTGTTTGTCTTTGGGTGTTTGTGTCGCTTATATTATTTTATTTTGGATAGCCTATTGACCATTTTGTGGGAAAGTAACTGTCCTTTTGGCTTTCCGCTATTGATGTTTCCATTAGGTCTGTTATTTCATGTTTGTGTTTCTTTCCCTTTGGTGTATCTGATGGGAGCTCTGGGTTGATTGAATCGATTCCTGATCATTGCTTCCACTTCTTTTATCCTGTTATTGATGCTGTAGGTATGTAACATGAGCGTACCTGCGGTTTTGGTACTTGTAGGTATGTAATCTGAACGGACATGCTGTTATAGACTCTGTAGGGATGTTACAATAGCGTATCTGCTTTTATGGTCCTTGTATGTATGTGACTATATAGGACCTGCTGTTACGGTCCCTGTAATGATGTCTGGCTCAGCGGACCTGCTGTTGTGGTCCCTGTAGGTATGTTACATGACCGGGCATGCTTTTATGGTCCCTGTAGGTATGTAACCTGAGCGGACCTTCTGTTGTAGTCCCTGTAGGTATGTAACTGGCTAGGACTTGCTGTTTTGTTCCCTGCAGCTATGTTACTGGATAGGACCTGCCGTTATGTTCCTGTAGGTATGTAACCTGGGTGGACGGGCTATTAGGGTCCCTGTAGGTATGTGATTGGATTGGATTGCTATAATGGTCACTGTGGTTATGGAACTTGATATGACCTGCAATTATGTTCCCTGTTTGTTTGTGACTGGATATGACCTACTATTATTATCCCTGCAGGTATGTAACCTTAGCGGACCTGCTGTTACAGTCCCTCTAGTAATGGTACCTAAGAAGACCTGCTGTTATGGTCCCATGTAGCAGTGTAACTATGCAAAGCCTTTTCCAAATTTTATAGACGTCATTGAAAATTTAATGTTGGACTTAAATCTCGTCTGCAACAAGGTCTATTGGAATTCGAATTGTATGGTGTCTTAGTGTATAAATTCGGAAAAATATATAAATGCAATGACTTCACACAATATCGTAAAATCATTCTTCGATATAAAAAGATAGGGTACAACATAAATGTTATACGACAGACTGCATGCAATATACTTAACCCAGTCACGGTTGACAACTTTGCTTCCCTCTTTAATTGCACGCCGGTGGGTCAGGCCTCAGATTCTACTACGATTCCAGCGTAAAGGCTTACTGGGAATTAAAGAGTATCTAATTTTATGCAGTGATGGTTGGTGCCTGATGCTCTGTCTCTGGTTTGGTCCATCGCAGTCTAACCGTTGGTCTTCTTTTGCTCCAGCATTTCAGTGGGTTTATTGCTGTCGCGTCCTCACTGTTGTTTCATTTCTGTGGTTATTTGATTTTTTCATTCACGGAGAGTTTGCACAGATGAGTAAGGAGACCTTCTTGCAGACACAACAAATTATTGTCTGAATCTTGACGGAAATAAGGGCGAGGATTGTGGCTATGTAAAATCGATTTTAGCCCCCCCCCCCCCTCCCCCCCACACACACACACACAAGTGGAATTCGTTTCAATGACCGTTTCAACGCGGTTCTTCTGTCGTGGTTTATTTTTGTTATAGTTTGTCTTTGAGTGTGTGTATCGCTTGTATTATTTTGTTTTCGATAGCCAATTGACCATTTTATGGGAAAGTAACTTGGCTTTCTGCTATTGATTTTGCCATTAGGGTCTAGTTGTTTCGTGTTTGTGTTTCTTTCCCTTTGGTGTCTCTGATTGGAGCTGTGGGTTAATAGTATCGATTTCTGGTCATTGCCTCTGTTATCGTCCCTCGATAGAAATTGCTAACATATGTAACAGGATAGAACTTGCTGTTATGGTCCCTGTAGGTAGATAACACGATAGGACTTGCTGTTATGGTCCGCGTAGCTACATAACCTGAGTGATTCAGCTGTTACTGTCCCCTCAGGTATGTAACTTGACCAAAAGTTATGATCCTAGTAGATAAGTTAAATGAGTTGACCTGTTGTTATGGCCCCTGTATGTAACTGATTAGGACTTGTCGTAATGGTCCCTGTAAGTATGTAACCGTCGCCGACCTGCTGTTATGGTCCCTGTTTGGATGATGCAGGAAAATACCGGCAGTTAAAGTCACTGTAGGTATGTAAATGGATAGGTCCTGCGGTAACGGTTCCTGTAGATATGTAACATGTTCAGATCGCCTGTTATGATCCCTTTAGGTATGCTACTGGATAGTACCTGTAGTTGTCCTTGTAGGTATGTATCCTGGGCGGACCTGCTGTTATGGTCCTTGAATGTATGTAACTGGAAAGGACTTACTCTAATGGCCATTGAAGGTATCTAACCGGATAGGACCTTGTCCCTATTATTTTATGACGTGAGAGGACCTGCTGTTATGGTCTCTGTAGGTCTATTACTGTATAGAACTTGCTGTCATGGTCGCTGTAGGTATGTAGCCGGAGCTGTCCGGCTGTTGTGGTCCCTTTATGTATGTTACTGGATAGGACCTGCTGTTATAGTATCAGTTGATTTGTTTCCTGAGCGGATATGTTGTAATGGTCCGGGTAGGTATGTGACCTGAACGGATATGATGTTATGGTCCCTGTAGGTATGTACTTGATAGGAGCAGCTGTTATGGTTCCTTTCATTATGTAAGCTGAGCAGACCTGCTATTATGCTCCTTGTAGGTATGTAAACTGTTCGGACCGCCTTTACGGTCCCTTTAGGAATGTTACTGATTATGACCTGCTGTAGTTGTCACTGTAGGTATGTTACCTGGACTGCGATCCCTGGTTTACAAGGCGAGTAGCGTAACCGCTACACCACGAAGTCTTCTAGTCCCTGCAGGGACGTAGCCTTAGCGTACCTGTTGTTATGTTCACTATCTGTATATAACTGGATAGCTTGTTTGTTTGATTGGGGTTTAACGTCCCCGTCAACACTGTATAGGTTATTTTGAAGACGTTGCTTCCACTTTTATGGGACGTTTACCCGACATTGAGATGAAATGACATATCAAGCCCTGTCGTAAATGAAACCAATGTGGTTTATAAGCATGAGCGGTCCGACTTGCGCTGGTTTGTCTGGGCGAGCTTAGATCCTCAAAGCGGTTTACCAGTACTCGTGTGCGGTCGGATTCAGGTGTAGCTGGACAACATCTGCTGTTATGGTCTCGTTTACCCTTTATGGATAGGACCTGTTGTTATAGTCCCGTAGGTATCTAACTGGATAAAACCTTCTTATATGTACCATGCTATATGTTACTGGAAAGGACCCGCTGTTGTTGTCCCGGTAGGTATGTAACTGGATAGGACCTGCTTTTATGCTCCCAGTAAGTATTTAACTGGATCGGACTTGTTGTTATGGTCCCGGTAGGTATGTACCCTGAGTGGACCTGCTGTTCTGGTACCTGTAGGTATGTAAGTGTATAGGACCTGCTGTTATGGTACCTGTAATTATGTAAGCCGAGCGGACCTGTCTCTATAGGCAATTTGTTATTGTTTGTCTTTGGGTGTTTGTGTCGCTTATATTACTTTATTTTGGACAGCCTATTGACCATTTTGTGGGAAAGTAACTGTCCTTTTGGCTTTCCGCTATTGATGTTTCCATTACATCTGTTGTTTCATGTTTGTGTTTCTTTCCCTTCGGTGTCTCTGATGGGAGCTCTGGGTTGATTGTATCGATTCCTGATCATTGCCTCCACTTCTTTTTTCCTGATATTGATGCTGTAGGTCTGTAACATGAGCGTAACCTGCGGTTTTGGTACTTGTAGGTATGTAATCTGAACGGACATGCTGTTATAGACTCTGTAGGGACGTTACAATAGAGTATCTGCTTTTATAGTTCCTGTATGTATGTGACTATATAGGACCTGCTGTTACGGTCCCTGTAATGATGTCTGGCTCAGCGGACCTGCTGTTGTGGTCCCTGTAGGTATGTTACATGACCGGACATGCTTTTATGGTCCCTGTAGGTATGTAACCTGAGCGGACCTTCTGTTGTAGTCCCTGTAGGTATGTAACTGGCTAGGACTTGCTGTTTTGTTCCCTGCAGCTATGCTACTGGATAGGACCTGCTGTTATGTTCCTGTAGGTATGTAACCTGGGCGAACGGGCTATTAGGGTCCCTGTAGGTATGTGATTGGATTGGATTGCTATAATGGTCACTGTGGTTATGCAACTTGATATGACCTGCAATTATGTTCCCTGTTTGTATGTGACTGGATATGAACTACTATTATTATCCCTGCAGGTATGTAACATTAGCGGACCTGCTGTTACAGTCCTTCTAGTAATGGTACCTTAGAGGATCTGCTGTTATGGTCCCATGTAGCAGTGTAACTATGCAAAGCCTTTTCCAAATTTTATAGACGTCATTGAAAATTTAATGTTGGACTTAAATCTCGTCTGCAACAAGGTGTATTGGAATTCGAATTTTATTGTGTCCTAGTGTATAAATTCGGAAAAATATATAAATGCAATGACTTCACCCAATTTCGTAAAATCATTCTTCGATATAAAAAGATAGGGTACAACATAAATGTTATACGACAGACTGCATGCAAGATACTTAACCCAGTCACGGTTGACAACTTTGCTTCCCTCTTTAATTGCACGCCGATGGGTCAGGCCTTAGATTCTATGACGTTTCCAGCGTAAAGGCTTACTGAGAATTAGAGAGTATCTAATTTTATGCAGTGCTGGTTGGTGCCTGATGCTCTGTCTCTGGTTTGGTCCATCGTAGTGTAACCGTTGGTCTTCTTTTGCTCCAGCATTTCAGTGGGTTTTTTGCTATCGAGTCCTCACTGTTGTTTCATTTCTGTGGTTGTTTGATTTTTTTTTTCACGGAGAGTTTGAACGGATGAGTTAGGAGACCTTCATGCGGAAATAAGGGCGAGGATTGTGGCAATGTAAAATCGATTGTAGCCCCCCCCCCCCCCCCCCCCCCCCCCCCCAAGTGGAATTCGTTTCAATGACCGTTCCAATGAGGTTCTTCTGTCGCGGTTCACTTTTGTTAAAGTTTGTCTTTGAGTGTGTGTATCGCTTGTATTATTTTGTTTCCGATAGCCAATTGACCATTTTATGGGAAAGTAATTTTGCTTTCTGCTATTGATTTTGCCATTAGGGTCTAGTTGTTTCGTGTTTGTGCTTCTTTCCCTTTGGTGTCTCTGATTGGAGCTGTGGGTTAATTTTATCGATTTCTGGTCATTGCTTCTTTTATCTTTCCTCGATAGAAATTGCTAATATATGTAACAGGATAGAACTTGCTGTTATGGTCCCTGTAGGTAGATAACACGATAGGACTTGCTGTTATGGTCCGTGTAGCTACATAACCTGAGTGATTCAGCTGTTACTGTCCCCTCAGGTATGTAACTTGACCAAAAGTTATGGCCCTAGTAGGTAAGTTACATGAGATGACCTGTTGTTATGGCCCCTGTATGTAACTGGTTAGGACTTGTCGTAATGGTCCCTGTTAGTATGTAACCGTCGCCGACCTTCTGTTATGGTCCCTGATTGTATGATGCTGGAAAATACCGGCAGTTATGGTCCCTGTAGGTATGTAAATGGAGAGGTCCTGCGGTAACGGTTCCTGTAGATATGTAACATGTTCAGATCGCCTGTTATGATCCCTTTAGGTATGCTACTGGTTAGTACCTGTAATTGTCCCTGTAGGTATGTATCCTGGGCGGACCTGCTGTTATGGTCCTTGTATGTATGTAACTGGAAAGGACTTACTCTAATGGCCATTGAAGGTATCTAACCGGATAGGACCTTGTCCCTATTATTTTATGACCTGAGAGGACCTGCTGTTATGGTCTCTGTAGGTCTATTACTGTATAGGACTTGCTGTCATTGTCGCTGTAGGTATGTAGCCGGAGCTGTCCGGCTGTTGTGGTCCCTTTATGTATGTTACTGGGTAGGACCTGCTGTTATAGTACCAGTAGATTTGTATCCTGAGCGTATACGTTGTAATGGTCCGGGTAGGTATGTGACCTGAACGGATATGATATGGTCCCTGTAGGTATGTACTTGATAGGAGCAGCTGTTATGGTTCCTTTCATTATGTAAGCTGAGCAGTCCTGCTGTTATGCTCCTTGTAGGTATGTAAACTGTTCGGACCGCCTTTATGGTCCCTTTAGGAATGTTACTGATTAGGACCTGCTGTAGTTGTCACTGTAGGAATGTTACCTGGACTGCGATCCCTGGTTTACAAGGCGAGTGGCGTTACCGCTACACCACGGAGGCTTCTAGTCCCTGCAGGGACGTAGCCTTAGCGTACCTGTTGTTATGTTCACTATCTGTATATAACTGGATAGCCTGTTTGTTTGATTGGGGTTTAACGTCCCCGTCAACACTGAATAGGTCATTTTGGAGACGTTGCTTCCAATTTTATGGGACGTTTACCCGACATTGAGATGAAATGACATATCAAGCCCTGTCGTAAATGAAACCAATGTGGTATATAAACATGAGCGGTCCGACTTGCGCTGGTTTGCCTGGGCGAGCTTAGATCCACTAAGCGGTTTACCAGTACTCGTATGCGGTCGGATTCAGGTATAGCTGGACAGCATCTGCTGTTATGGTCCCGGTATTGATGTAAACTCAGCGGACCTTCTGTTGTTCTTCATGTAGGTATGTAACCTGAGCGACCATGCTGTTATTGTCCCTGGACGTATGTAACTTTTGCAGACCTGCTGTTATGGTCCTTGTAGGTATTTAACCTGAGCGGACCTGGGATATGGTCACTGTGGGCATCTAACTGGATAGGGCTTGCTGTTATGTTCTCTGTATGTGTGTCCCTGCAAGTATGTAACTGGACAGAACTTGCTGTTATGTTCCCTGTAGGTATGAAACAGGACAGAGCTTGCTGTTATTGTCCCTGTAGGTATTTAATAGAATAGGACCTGCTGCTATGGTCCCTGTAGATATGTAACTGAATCGGACCGGCTGTTATGGTCCCTGTAGGTATGCAATCTGAACTGACATGCTGTTATTGTCAATGTACATATGTAACTGGATAGCACCTGCTGTTATTCTCCGTGCAGGTATGTAACCTGAGCTGACCTCAAAGGGATAGGACTTGCTGTAATTTTCCTATAGTTAGGTAACCTGAGCGGAACTGTTGTTACGGTCCCTCAAGGTATGTAACCGGATACGACCTGCTGTTATTCTCACTGTAGGCATGTAACATGAGTAAACCTGCTGTTATGGTCACTGCAGGTATGTAACTCGATATAGCTTGCTGTTTTAGTCCCTGTCGTTATGTATCCGGAGAGGACCTGCTGTAATGGTCCCTCTATCTATGTAGCTGAATTGGACAGGCTGTCATGGTCCCTGTTGGATTGTAACTGGATAGGACCTGCATTCATGGTCCCTATAGGCATGCCACTGCTCGGACCGTTAGTCATGGTCCCTTTAAGTGTGTTGCTGGATAGGACCTGCTGTTTGTTTGATTGATTTCAGGTTTAACGTCCTCGACAACACTTTATAGGTCATTTTGGAGACATTGCTTCCAATTTTTGTGGGACGTATACCCGACATTGAGATGAAAGGACATTTCTAGCCCTGCGCCTAATGAATCCAATAGAATTTATAAGGATGTATGTCCGACTTGCTCCACTTTGCTTTGGCCGGCTAACACCATCTTAGCGGTTTACCGGTTTACTTTTACTCATCTGCGGTGGATTCCAGCTCTGGGTGGAAGTAGTATACAGTCTAATCGATTTCTTCAAGCCTCGATGGGCGGGGCGGTAGTAACTGCTGCAATTATCCATGCAGGTATGTAACCTGGGCGGACCTGCTGTTATGGTTACTGTAGGTCTCTTACTGGATAGGACCTGTCGTTATGGTCCCTGTAGGTACGTAAATGGACAAGACATGCTGTTGTGGTCCCTGTACTTATGTACCCTAAGCGGGCCTGCTGTTATGGTCACTGAAGGTATGTAACTGGAACTTGCTAGGTACGTAAATGGATAGAACCTGCCGGTAGGTATGCACCCTGAGCGGTCCTGCTGTTCTGGTACCTGTAGATAATTAAAGGTATAGGACCTGTAGTTATTGTACCTGTACTTATGTAAGCCGAGCGGACCTGCTTTTTCTGTCTCTGTAAGCATGTAACCTAAGCGCACATGTTGTTATGGTCCCTGTAGGTATATAACCTGAGCGGACCAGCTGTTATGGTCCCTGTAGGTATTTAACCAGAGTGGACCTGTTGTTATGGACCCTTAAGGTACGTAAATGGACAGGACATGCTGTTTTGGTCCTTGTACTTATGTACCCTTAGCGGATCTGCTGTTATGGTCCTTGAAGGTATGTAACTGGAACTTGCTACAATGGTCCGAGAAGGTATCTAGCCTGATTGTCCTTGTTTGTACCGCCTGTTACAGTCCCTGTAAGTATGTAAATGGATTGGACCTGCTATAATTGTCTCTGTAGGTATGTTACCTGGACGGACCTGCGGTTATGGTTCCTGTATGTAAATAGGACCTGCCTTTATGGCCCCTGTAGGTATGTAGCTGGATAGGGCCTGCTGTTATGGTCCCTGTTGGTAATTAACTGGATAGGACTTGCTGTTATGGTCCCTGTAGGTATGTTACCTGAGCAGACCTGCTGTATTGGTTCATGTAGGTATGTTACTGGATAGAACTTGCTGTCACGTTCCCTGTAGGTATATTGCATGAGCGGTCCATCTGTTATGGTACTTGTTGGTATGTAATTGGATAGGACCTGTTGTTATAGTCCCGTAGGTATCTAACTGGATAAAACCTTCTTATATGTACCCTCCTATATGTTACTGGAAAGGACCCGCTGTTGTTGTCCCGGTAGGTATGTAACTGGATAGGACCTTCTTTTATGCTCCCAGTAAGTATTTAATTGGGTAGGACTTGTTGTTATGGTCCCGGTAGGTATGTACCCTGAGTGGACCTGCTGTTCTGGTACCTGTAGGTATGTAAGTGTAAAGGACCTGCTGTTATGGTACCTGTTATGTAAGCCGAGCGGACCTGCTTTTTCTGTCTCTATTGGCATTTAACCTGAGCGCACATGTTGTTATGGTCCCTGTAGGTAAATAACCTGAGCAGACCAGCTGTTATGGTCCCTGTAGGTATTTAACCAGAGCGGACCTGGTGTAACGGTCCATGTAGGTATGTAACTGGATGGGACTTGCTGTTATTGTGCAGAAATATAAACGGATAGGTCTTGCTGTTATTGGTCCTGAAGGTATTTAACAGGATAGGCCTCGCTGTTATTGTCATTTTAGGTATAAAACAGAATAGGACCAGCTGTTATGTAGGTATGTAACCTGAGCGGATCTGCTGTTATCGTCCCTGTAGGTATGTAACTGCAAAGACCCTTCTGTTATGATGCCTGTCATTATGTAAGCTGGCCGGGTCTGCTGTTATGTTACATGTAGGTGTGTTACATGGTCAGTGTGTCTGTTACGGTCCATTTAGGAACGTTACAGGCTAGGACCTCGTAATTGTCCCTGTAGGTATATAACCTGGGCGGACCTGCTTTTATGGTCCCTGTTGGTATGTAACTGGACAGGACTTGCTATAATGGTCGCTGCAGGTATGTAACTGAATAGGATATGCTGGTATTCTCCCTGTAGGTATGTAACCTTAGCGGAACTTCTGTTACAGTCCCTGTAGTAATATAACCTTAGTAACTCTGCTGGTTTGGTCCCTATAGCAGTGTATCTGGATTGGACTTGCTGTTATGCTCCCTTTAGGTATGTTCTCTTCAGGTGATGATCCATGTAGCTATGTTACTGGCTAGGACTTGCTGTTATGGTCCCACTAGGTATGTAACCGGAGCGGACCTGCTGTGATAGTACCGTATGATTGTAGCAGAACAGAACCGGCTGTTATTGTCCCTGTATGTATGTAACTGGATAGGACCTGCTGAAATGATCCCTGTAGGTGTTTAACCTGTTCGGGCAGCCTATTATAGTCCTTTAAGGTATGTTACTGGGTAGAACCTGCTGTCATTGTCCCTGTAGGTATGTCACCTCGGCGGACCTGCTGTTATGGTCCTTGTAGGTATGTACCTGAATAGGACTTGTTGTAATGGTAATTGTATGTATGTAACTGGATTTGAACTGTTATAATGGTCCCTGTGAATTTGTAACTGGATAGGAGCTGCTGGTATGGTCCCAGTTCGTTTCTAACCTAAGCGGATATACCGTTATGGTCCCTGTAGGTCTGTTACTGGATAGGACTTGCTGTTATCGTCCCTGTAAGTGTGTGGCTTGAGCTGCACTGCTGTTGTGGTTCCTGTTAGTATGTAACTGGATAGGACCTGCTCTTGTGGTCTCTATAATTAAGTAAGCTGAGCGGACCTGCTGGTTTGGTCCCTGGAGGTATGTTACCTGAACGGACCTGCTGTTATGGTCCGGGTAGGTATGTAACTGGATGGGACCCGCTGTTATGGTTCATTTCTTTATGTAAGCTGATCGGAACTGCTGTTATGCTCCCTGTAGGCATGTAACCTCTTCGGACCACCTGTTATGACCCCTATAGGTATGTTTCTGGATAATACCTGCTGAAATTGTCTCTGTGGGTGTGTTACCTGTGCGGACCTGCTGTTATGGTCCCTGTATATAGACTTACTGTCATTGTCGCTGCCGTATGTATGACCTGCTGTTTTGGTCCCTGTAGGTATGTAATCTGAACGTACATGCTGTAATAGTCTCTGTAGGGACGTTACCCCAGCGTACCTGCTTTTATGGTCCCTGTAGGTATATGGCCGGATAGGACGTACTGTTACGGTCCCTGTTATATGTAAGCGGACCTGCTGTTGTGGTCCTTGAGGGCACTTAACATGAGCGGACATGCTTTTTACGCTCCCTGTAGGTATGTAACCTGAGCGGACCTGCTGTTTTAGTCCATGTAGGTATGTAACTGGCTAGGACTGCTGTTTTGTTCCCTGCAGGTATGTAACTGGATAGAACTTGCTGTTATGTTCCTGTAGGTATGTAATCTACGCGGACCTGCTGTTAGGGTCCATGTAGGTATGTAATTGGATAGGACTTGCTATAATGGTCACTGTGGGTATGTCACGGGCTATGCCCTGCTGTTTGTACCCTGTACGTATGTGACTGGATACGACCTGCTGTTATTGTAACCTTAGTTGACCTGCTGTTACAGTTCCTCTGGTAATGGTACCTAAGCGGACCTGCTGTTATGGTCCCTGTAGCAGTTCAACTGGATCTAACCTGCTGTTATCGTCCCTGTAGGTATGTAACGGGATAGGAATTGCTGTAAAATGTAACAGGATAGAACTTGCTGTTATGGTCCCTGTAGCTACAGTAGATAACACGATAGGACTTGCCGTTATGGTCCTTGTAGGTAGATAACCAGAGTGAACCAGCTGTTACTGTCCCCTTAGGTTATGGCCCGTGTAGATATGTTACTGGTTAGGACTTGCAACTATGGTCCCTCTAAGTATGTAACCGGAGCCGACCTCCTGTTATTGTCCCTGTTTGAAAGATACAGGAAAGTTCCGGCTGTTATAGTCCCTGTAGGTATGTAAATGGATAGGACCTGCTCCAGTGTCCCTGTAGACGTAACTTGTTCAGATCACATGTTATGGTCCCTTTATGTATGTTACTGGATAGTACCTACAGTAATTGTCCCTGTAGGTATGTAGCCTGGGCGGACCTTCTGTTACAGTCCTTGTAGGTACGTAACTGGAAAGGACTTACTCTTATGGTAGTTGTAGATGTGTAACTGGATACGACCTGGTCCCTGTTCGTTTATTACCCGAGCGGACCTGCTGTTATGGTCCCTGTGGCTCTATTACTGTATATGACTTGATGTCATGGTCGCTGTAGGTATGTAACCGAGGCTGTCCTGCTTTTGTGGTCTATGTTGGTATGTAACTGGATAGGACCTGTTGTTATTGTACCCGCAGACAAGGCCGCTAACAATGTCGTCGTTGTGTGACGGCTTCACTATGTTAACACGCTTAAGCAGGAGCTTGGTGGTACTACATATTTGTCAGTCAGCCACCAAGTTTGCTGTGTGTGTTACCGAAGGCCAAGACAAGCTTCCTACGCTATACTGGTTACCATAACTTCATAAAAGACTTTACAAAACACGGTTTATTGCAAATTCTAGTTCTTGCACTGCCACTGAACTTTCTAAATTATTAACTTCCTGTCTTACTGCTATTAAAACGCATGTTATTAAATATTGTGATAAAGTCTTTGAAAGATCAGGAAGAAATCTGTTTTGGTCTATAAAAAATTCGAATGAGGTTTTAAATAAATTGAAATCCAGATATTTTCGTGCTACAAGTCTGTCTACTTACGATTTTTCCACTCTTCACACTACATTTCCTCATAATCTTATAAAAGAAAAGCTTAATGATTTTATTGAATGGGCTTTTTACAGAGAAGATTCTCTCTATCTTGCATGTAATGTCAGAAATGCATTTTTCACTTCTAAAGAGCATAAGAATTATACACTTTGGTCATGTCAGAAAGTGTGTGATGCCCTCACCTTTCTACTTGACAATATTTTTATTAGATTCGGTACTTAGTTATTTAGACAAAGTGTGGGTATTCCGATGGGTACGAATTGCGCACTTCTTGTGGCTGATCTTTTCTTGTATTGTTATGAAAGAGACTTCATGTTGTCGCTTTCCATTGATAACCAATCTGAAATTATTGAAGCTTTTAGCTCCACTTCCAGATATTTAAATGATTTATTAAATATTGATAATACCTATTTCGATGGTTTGATCAGTCAGATTTACCCCCCAGAACTTCAGTTAAATAAAGCTAATTCTTCTGATACCGAGGCCCCGTTTTTGGATTTACATCTATCTATTATAGATGGGTTTGTTTCGTGCAAAATTTATGATAAACGCGATGACTTTGATTTTGAGATTGTAAATTTTCCTTTTTTGGATGGTGATGTTCCTCGTGCGCCATCCTATGGCGTTAATATTTCGCAATTTATTCGATTTGCTAGAGTGTGTAATCATGTAACTGACTTCAACACTCGTAATAAATCATAAACGGCTAAACTTCTTAATCAGGGTTATCGGTACCATAAACTACGGAAAGCCTTTTCAAAATTTTATAGACGTCATTCTGATTTTATTTCAAAATTCAATAGTGGACTTAAAACTCTTCTCCAACAAGGTCTATCGGAACCCCAATTTTATGGTGACTTAGTATATAAATTCAGAAAAATATATAACCGCAAAGACTTCAGCATCCAATTTCGTAAAATCATTCTTCGATATAAAAAGATTGGGTACAACATGGATGTTATACGACAGACTGCATGCATGGTAGTTAACCCAATCACGGTTGGCAACTTTGCTTCCCTCTTTAATTGCACGCCGGTGGGTGAGGCCTCAGATTCTATGACGGTTCCAACGTAAAGGCTTATTGAGAATTAGAGAGATCTAATTCAAGGTAATGTTGGTTGGTGCCTGATGCTCTGTCTCTGGTTGGGCCCATCGGAGTCTAACTGTTGGTTTTCTTCTGCTTCAGCACTTCAGTGGTTTCTTGCTGTCGAGTCTACACCCTTGTCTCACCTCTGTGGTGCTTTGATTATTTGTGTTCACGGAGATGTTGCACTGATGAGTTTGGAGGCCTTCACGCGGACTGAACAAATTATTTGTCTAAATCGCGACGGAAGTAAGGGCGAGGATTGTGGCCACGTAAAATCGATTTAAGCCCCCCAGTGGAAATCTTTCCACTGACCGTTCTAAGGCGGTTATTCTGTGGCGGTTTATTTATGTTATTGTTTGTTACTTACTGTGTTTCACTTGTGTCTTTTTATTTTGGATGGCCATATGGCCATTTTGTGGGAAAGTAACTGTCCTTATGGCCTTCCTTTGTTTAGGTTTCCATTATGGTCTGTTCGCTTAATGTTTGTGTTTCTTTCCCTTTGGTGTCTTTGGTGGGTGGAGTAAGTTAATTGTATCGATTCCTGATCTTTATTTTACTTCTACTTTGTTACCTGGGCGTACATGCTGTTAAGGTCCGGCTGGGTATGTTACCTGAACGGACCTGCTGTTATTGTCCCTGTAATTATGTAACTTGATAGGACCAGCTGTTATTGTTCCTTTCATTATGAAAGCTGAGCGGACCTGTTGTGAGGCTCCCTGTAGGTATTAACCTGTTCGGACCCCCTGTTTGGCCCCTTTAGGAATATTACGGGATAGGGCCTTCTGTAATTGTCCCTCTAGGTATGTAACCTGGGCGAACCTGTTGTTATGGTCCCTGTAGGAAGACTGGCTGTCATTGCCGCTGTATGTATGTAACATAATCGGACCTTCTGTTTTGGTCCCTGTAGGCATGTAATCTGAACCGAAATGCTGTTATAGTCCCTGCAGAGACGTAACATTAGCGTACCTGTTGTAAGGTTCCCTATACGTATGTAACTGGATAGGACCTGCTGTTATGGTCTCGGTAATGATGTAAGTTCAGTGGACCTGCTGCTGTTGCCCCAGTAGGTATGTTACCTGTGCGGTCATGCTGTTATGGTCCCTGTAGGTATTTCACCTTAGCAGACCGGCTGCAACAGTCCCCGTAGGAAGGTTACCTTAGCGGACCTGCTGTTATGGTTCCTGTAGTGGTGTAACTGGATAGGACCTGCTGTTATCGTCCCTGTAGGTATGAAATTAGATTGGACTGCTCTTATGGTCGGGGTCGGCCCAAGAGCTATTTAACTGGTTAAGAGTTGCTGTTATGGTATCTGAAGTATGTAACTGGATAGGAATTGCTGATATTGTCCCTGTAGAAAGTAAACCGGAGCAGACATGTTGTTACGGTTCCTGTAGGTATGTTACTGGATGAGACCTACTGAAATCCTCGATGTAACCTGAGCGAACCTGCTGTTACAGTCCCTTAGGGATATTACTTAGGGGACCTGCTGTTGCGGTCCCGAACCTGCTGTTGCTGTCCCTGTAGCTATGTAACTGGATAAGATCTGCTGTTATGGCCCATGTAATAATGCAAGCTCAGCGGACCTGCTGTTGTTTTCTCTGTAGATATGTAACCGGACCGGACCTGCTGTTAAGGTCCCTGAAGGTATTTAACATGAGCGGACCGGGGGTATTCTACCTGTAGACATGTAACTGGATAGGACTTGCTGCTATGTTCCCTGTAGGTAGGTAACTGGATAGAACTTGCTGTTATGTTCCTGTAAGTATGTAATTGGATAGGACTTGCTGTTATTGTCCCTGCTGGTATGTAACTGGATAGAACTTGCTGTTATTGTCCCTGTAGGAATGTAAGTGAATAGGACCAGCTATTAAGGTCCTTGTAGGTATGTAACTGAATAGGACCGGCTGTTATGGTCCCTGTAGGTAGGTAATCTTTGCAGACCCGTTTCGATCCCTAAACGCATGTAACTGGATGGGACTTGCTGTTATTCGCCCTGTAGGTATGTAACCTAAGCGGACCGGCTGTTACAGTCCCTGTAGGAATGTAGCCTTAGCGGGCCTGTTGTTATGGTCCCTGTAGCAGTGTACCAGGATAGGAACTGCTGTTATAGTCCCTATAGGTATGAAACCGGATTGGACCTGCTCTCGTGTTCCCGGTAGCTATTTAACTGGATGGTAATTGCTGTTATGGCGTCTGCAGTATGTAACTGGATAGGCTGCTAAGGTCCCTGTGGTTATGTCACAGGATAGGGCTTACTGTTATGTCCCCTGTATGAAGGACACCTGAGAGGACCTGCTGTTACTGTCTCTGTAGGTATTATCTAGATAGGACCTACTGTTATCCTCGCTGTAAATATGTAACCTGAGCCAACCTGCTGTTAAGTCCCTGTAGGGATTTTCCTTAGAGGACCTGCTGTTCTGGTCCCTGTGGGTATGTTACCTGAAAGGACCTGCTGTTATGGTCCTGGTATAAATGTAACTGGATATGTAACTAGAAGAGACCTACTGTTTTTCTCGCTGTAAATATGTAACCTGAGCGAACCTGCTGTTACAGTCCCTGTAGGGATATGTCTTAGAGGGCTTGCTGGTGTGGTACTTGTAGGTATTGTCCTGGATAGAACTTGCTGTTATTTTCCCAGTTGATATTTAAATGAATAGGACCTGCTGTTATGGTACCTGTAGGTATTTTACTGTATTGGACTTGCTGTTATGGTCCCTGTAGGTATTTACCTGAGCGGACCTGCAGTTATGGTTCTTGTACGTATGTTACTTGATATGACCTGCTGTTATGATTCCTGTGATTATATAAGCTTAGCGGACCTGCACCTTTTATTCCTGTAGGTATGGAACCTGACGGACATTCTGTTTTTGTCGCTGAAGGTGTGTAACCTGGCCGGACCTCCCGTTTTGGTCCCTGTAGGTGTGTAACTTGATTGGACCGGCTGTTATAGTCCCTGTAGGTATGCAAATGGATAAGACTTGCAGTTATTGTCCCCATGGGTATGCAACTGTATAGGACCTGCTGGTTGGTTCCTGTAAGTAAATACTTGATTGCACAAGCTGGTATTGTCTCGGTAGGTATGTCACCTGAGAGGACGCGCTGTCTTAGTCCCTGTAGTTCTGTGACTGGATAGGAATTGCTGTTATGGTAACTGTAATTATGTACGCTGTTTTTGTCCCATTAGGTATGTAACCTGAGCGGATATGCTGTTATGATCCCTGTATTTATATAACCCGAGCGGACCTGCTTGTATGGTCCCTGTAGGTATTTCACCAGAGCGGACGTTGTGTTATGGCCCCTCTAGGTATGAAACTGGATAGGACTTGTTCTTGTGGTGCAGGTATTGAACTGAATAGGACTTGCTGTTGTGGTCCCTGAAGGTATGTAACAGGATAGGACTTGCTGTTATTGTCCCTGTAGGCATGTTAGCTGAGCGGACCGGCTGTTTTGATCCCCGTAGGTTGCGAACTGGATAGGACCTGGTGTTAAGTATATTCTGAGCGGATCTGCTGGTTTGGTCCCTGTAGATATGTATCCTAAGCGGACGTTGTGTTATGGCCTCTGTAGGGTTTGAAACTGGATACGACTTGCTGTTGTGGTGCAGGTATTGAACTGAATAGGATTTGCTGTTGTGGTCCCTGAGGGTACGTAACAGGATAGGACTTGCTGTTATTGTCACTTTAGGTATGTAGGTTAATAGGACCTGCTGATATGGTCCTTCTATGTATGTTAATGAATAGGACAGGCTGTTATGTTCCCTGTAGGCATGTTACCTGAGCGGACCGTCTGTTTTTATCCCAATAGGTTTTAAACTGGATAGGGCCTGCTGTTAAGTATACTCTGAGCGGACTTGCTGGTTTGGTCCCTGGAGATATGGATCCTAAGCGGACATGCTGTTATGGTCCCTGTAGGTATGTAACCTGAGTGGATCTGCTGTTATGGTCCCTGTAGGTACGTAACTGGATAAACCCTGCTATTATTGTTCATGTCATTATGTAAGATGACCGGACCTGCCCTGTTGTTATGGTCCTGTAGGTATGTAACATGTTCGGACCGTCTGTTACGGTTGCTTTAGGTATGTTACTGGATAGGACCTGCTGTGTGTACATGTATGTTACCTGGGCAGACCGGCTGTTATGGTCCCTGTATTATGTAAGTTAATAGGACTTGCTATAATGGTCCCTGTAGGTATGTTATTGGAGAGGACCTGTTGTTGTGGTCCCTGTGCGTATGTAACTGGATAGGAACTGCTGTTATGCTCCCTGCAGGTATTTAAGCCTACCGGAACTGCTATTACAGTTCTTCTAGTAATGTTACCTAAGCGGACCTGCTGCTATGGTTCCTGTAGCAATGTAGCTGGATCGGGTATGGCGTTATCGTCCCTGTAATTATAGAAATGGATTGGACCTGCTGTTATGTTCCCTGTAGGTTTGTATCTGGATAGGACTTGCTGTTTTGATCCCTGTAGGTATATAACGGGATAGGAATTGCTGTTATATGTTAGAGGATAGAACTTGATGTTATGGTCCCTGTAGGTTGATAATACGATAGGACTTGCTGTTATGGGCCACGTAAGTAGATTACCTGAGCAAACCTGTTGTCACTGTCCCTGCAGGTATGTAACTAGGCCAAATGTTATGCTCCCTGTTAGTATGTAACCTGAGTGGACCTTGAGTATGGTACCTGTATAATTGTAGCGGCATAGGTCTGGCTGGCATGGTATCTGTAGGTATTTTTACAGGATAGGACATGCTGTAATGGTCCCTGTAGGTATGTCACCTATTCGTACCGCCTGTTATGGTCCCTTTAGGTATTTTACTGGATAGGACCTGCTGTACTTGTTCCTGTAGGTATGCATCGTGAGTGGACCTGCTGCTATGGTTCATATAGGTATGTAGCTGGATAGGACTTGCTGTAATTGTCATTGTAGATATGAAACTGGATAGGAACTGCTGTTTTGGTCCCTGTAGATATGTAACTGGATAGGACCTGCTGTAATAGTCCCTGTTTTTTTCAAACCTGAGCAGACCTGTGGGTCTGTAACTAGATAGCGCTTGCTGTAATAGTCGCTGGAGGTATGTAGCCTGAGCAGGCCAGCTGTTGTGGTCCCTGCAGGTATGTCACTGGATAGGACCTTTTGTTATGGTCCCTGTAATTATGTAAGCTGAGTGGACCTGCTGATTTGGTCCCAGCAGTAATGTAACCTGAGCGGAAATGCTGTTATGGTTCGGGTAGGTATGTTTCCTGAGCGGAACTGTTCCCTGTAGGTATGTTACTTGATAGGACCCGATGTTATGGTTCCTTTCATTATGTAACCTGTTCGGACCGCCTGGTATGGCCCCTTTAGGAATCTGACTGTACAAGTTCGGTTTAGTCTGATTTGAGGTTTAACATCCCCGTCAACACTGTATAGGCCATTTTGAAGACGTTGCTTCGAATTTTGTGGGACTTTGATACGAAATTGAGAAGAAATAACATCTCAAGCCCTGTCGCCCAATGAAGCCAATAGGGTTTTATAAGCATGGACGGTCCGACTCAAACCGCTTTGCTGGGCAGGCTTAGATCCCCTAAGCGGGTTACCAGTACTCGTGCTTGGTTTCAGCTCTGCAAAGAAGCACCATGCAGCAGCAGCCAATCTATTTCTTCAAGCCTCGATGGGCGGGAACGCGTGACTGTACAGGACTTGCTCTAATTGAAACTGTAGGTATGTATCCTGGGCGGACCTGCTGTTATGGTTTCTGTAAGTAGACTTGCTGTCATTGTTGCTGCAGGTATATAACATGAGCGGAGCTGCTGTTTTGGTGCCTGTAGGTATGGAATCTGAGCGGACATGCTGTTATTGTATCCGTAGGGACGTAACATTAACGCACTAGTTGTTATGGTCCCTTTAGGTATGAAACTGGATAGGACCTGCTGTTATGGTCCATGTAGTGATGTAAGCAAAGCGGATCTGCTGTTGTCCCTGTGGGTTTGTAACCTGAGTGGACATGCTGTCATGGTCCCAAAAGGTATGTAACATAAGCGGACCAGCTGTTATGGTCAATGTAGGTATGTTACCTGAGCGGACATGGGTTATAGTCCCTGCAGGTATGTTTTAGATAGGACTTGCTGTTATGTTTCCTGTATGTATATAACTGGATAGGACTTAATGCTATGTCCCTGCAGGTATATAACTGGATAGGACTTGCTGTTATGTTCACTGTAGGTTTTGTTTGTTTAACGTCCCCGTCAACACTGTAAAGGTCATTTTGGAGACGTTGCTTCCAATTTTGTGGGACTTTTACCCGACATTGAGATGAAATGACATCTCAAGCCCTGTCGCCCAATGAAATGTTCACTGTAGGTATGAAACTGGATAGAACTTGCTGTTATGGTCCCTATAGATATGTAATTGAATATGACCGGCTGTTATGAACCCTGTAGTTATATAACCTGAGCGGACCTGAATTTATTGTCCATGTTTGTATGTAACTGGACACGACCTGCTGTTATTCTCCCTGTAGTTATGTACCCTGAGGGGGGCGGCTGTTACTGTCCCTGTAGGAATGGTACCTTAGCGGACTTGCTGTTATAGTCCCTGTAGCAGTGTAACAGAATAGTATCTGCTGTTATCGTCCCTGTAGGTAGGCATCTAGATTGGACCTGCTCGTATGGTCCAATTAGCTATTTCTCTGGATCGGATTTGCTGTTATTGTATCCGGAGTTGTATAACAGGATAGGAACTGCTGTTATGGTCCATGTAGGTAGGAAATCTGAGCGGACTTGTTGTTACCTGTTGTTACGGCCCTGTAGGTATGTTATTGGATAGTACTGTTATTCTCCTTGAAGATATGTAAACTGAGCGGACCGCCTGTTAGGGTTTCTTTAGGAATGATACTGGATAGGCCTGCTATAATTGTCTCTGTATGTCTCCTGAGCGGACCTGCTGTTATGATCCCTGTAGGTATTTAACATCAGCGGACTTGGGATATGGTCCCTGTAGGTATGTTATTAGACAGGACTTGCTGTTCTGTTCCATATAGGTTATAACTGGATAGGACTTGATGTTATGTCCCAGCAGGTATTAACTGGATAGGACTTGCTGTTATGTTCCCTGTAGGTATGGAATAGGATATGACTTGCTGGTATTGTCTGAAATGTAATTGGATAGTACTGTTATTCTCTTTGTAGATATGTAATCTGAGCGGACCGCCTGTTATGGTCCCTTTACGAATGTTACTGGATGGGCCTGCTGTAATTGTCCCCGAATGTATAACTCCTGAGCGGACCTTCTGTTATGGGCCCTATAGGTATTTAACCTGAGTGCTGGGATATGGTCCCTGTTATATAATAGGACTTGGTGTTATGTTCTGTGTAGTTATATAACTGGATAGGAGTTGATGGTATCTCCCTACAGGTATGTAACGGGATAGGACCTGCTGTTATGGTTCCTGTATGTATACAACTGGATAGGAACTGCTGATTGGTCCCTGTACATATATAACCGGAGCGACCCTGCTGTTATGGTCCCTATAGGTACGTAACTGGAAAGTCATTGCTGTCATGGTCCCTGTAGGTATGTAGTCTGAACTATCTAGCTGATATGGACCCTGTAGGTATGTAATTGGATAGGAAATGTTGTTATAGACCCTGCAGGTATTTTACTGAATAGGACTTGCTGTTATGGTCCCTGAAGGCATGTATCCTGAGCGGACCCGCTGTTATGTTCACTCTAGATATGTAACTGGATAGGACCTGCTGATACGGTCACTGTAGGTATGTTGCTAGATTGGACTTGCTGTTGTTGTCCCCGTAGGTATGTAACTGGATATGACCTGTTGTTATGGTTCCTGTAGGTATTTTACTGAATAGGATTTGATTTTATGGTCGCTGTAGGCGTGACCTGCGCGGACCTGCTGTAATGGTACCCTTATGTATGTAACTGGATAAGACCTGCTGTTATGGTCCCTGTAATAATATAAGCTGAGCGGACCTGTCCCATTTTGTCCCTGTATGTATGTAACCGAAGCGGACATTGTGTTCAGGTCAATGTATGAATGTAACCTGAGTAGACCTGCCGTTAGGGTCCAAGTGTGTAACTGGATTGAACCTGCTGTTACAGTCCCTGTAGGTATGAAACTGGATAAGACCTGCTTAATGGTCCCTTAAGGTATGTTACTGGATAGGACTTGTTGTTATTGTTCCCTTTGCTGTTATTGTCCTGTAGGTATGTAACCCGAGAGGATATGCTGTTATGTTCCCTGTAGGTATTAAACTGGATAGGACCTGCTGTTAATTATATAAGCTGGGCGGACTTGCTAGTTTGGTACCTGTAGGTATGTAACCTGAACGGCAATGCTGTTATGGCCCCTGTAGAATGTCACCTGGGCCTATCTACTGTTATGGTCCCTGTAGGTATGTGACCTGTTAGGACCGCCTGTTAAGGTCCCTTGAGGAATGAAATTGGATAGGACTTACTGCTATTGCCCATGTAAGTATTTAAATGAATAGGACTGAGCGGACCTTCTGTAATGGCCCCTGTAGGTATGTAACTGGATAAGACCGGCTGTTGTGGTCCCTGTAGGTATGTAAACTTAGCGGACTGTGTTATGGTCCCTGTACGGAGGTAACTGGATAGGACCTTCTGTCATGCTCCCTGTTTTTATGTAACCTGAGCCGACAAGCTGTTAGAGACCCTGTAGAAATGTACCTAAGCGGGCCTGCTATTATGGTCCCTGAAGCAGGGTAACTGGATAGGACCTTTTGTTATTCTTCCTCTAGATATGTTGCTGTTATGGTCCCTGTAAGTGTGTAACTGGATAGGAATTGCTGTCATTGTCCCTGTAGGTATGTAACAGGATAGGACTTGCTGTTATGGTTCCTGTAAGTATGTAACTTGATAGGAATTGCTGTTATTGTCCCTGTAGATATCTAATTGGATAGGACCTACTGTTATTCTTCCTCCAGATATGTAACTTGAGTGGACCTGCTGTCAAAGTCCCTGTAGGGATGTTACCTCAGTGGACCTGCTGTTATTTTCCCTGTAGGAATGTAACCTGAGTGGACCTGCTGTTATGGTTCATGTATGTATGTAACTTGATAGAACTTGGCTGCTATGGTCCCTGTGCATATATAACCTGGGCGGTAATGCTGTTATAGCCCCTGTATGTATTTAGCTGGAGAGGACCGGCTGTTATGTGTCCCTGTATGTATATGTTAATGGATAGGACCAGTAGGTATGTAACCTTGGTTGACCTGCTGTTATGGTTCCTGTAGGTATGTAACTGGATAGGACTTGCTGTAATGGTCCCTGTACGAATGTTACTGGGTAGAACCTGCTGTTATGGTTCCTGTAGGTATTTAACTGAATAGGATTTGCTGTTATGGTCCCTATTGGTATGTAACTCGAGCGGATCTGATGTTGATGTTTAGGTCCCTTCACGTATGTAACTGGACAGGGCCTGCTGTTATTGTAATTGTATAAGCTGAGGGCACTTGATGCTTAGGTCCGTGTTGGTATGTAACCAAAGTGGATATGCTGTTATGGTCCCTGTAGGTTTATAATTTGAGCGGACCTGCTGTTAAGTTCGCTGTAGGTATGGAACTGAATATGTCCTGCTGTTATGGTCCCTGTCATTGTGTAAGCTGAGCTGACCTTCTGTTATTGTCCCGGTAGGAAGATAAACTGTTCGGACCGCCTGTTCTGGTCCTTTAGGAATATTACTGGATAGGACCTGCTATAATTGTCCCTTTAGGTATGTAACTTGGATGGACGTTCTGTTATAGTCCGTGTATGTAGAATAGCTGTTATTGTCCATGCATGTACATGAGCGGACCGCTTGTTATAGTCCCTGCAGGGACGTTACCTTAATGTTCTTGTGGCGTTGTGTTCAGCGTCGGATGACTCAGCGCGTTTCACTGTCGAATCCTCATCCTTGTGTCAACTTGGCTTGAATTGTGATTTCTTTGTTTACATAGTTGATACACTGATGAGATAGAAAACCTTCACTCGAATCAAACAAATACTTTGTTGAACCACGGTGAAGGTGAGGGTGAGGGCTAGGATCCCGTAAAGTTAACTTAAACCCACTAGTAATTTTACTGACCGTTCCAATATGTTCTGTAAAAGGTTTATCTAGTGGAAGCAAGGAATACACCACAGAACTGGGAAATATGAAGTGTACATGTACACCCCTTATTCCTCTTTGATCCCAGGTACTGCCACGTAGTCTGTCAAATGCTGCAGTAGTTCTGACAATCCTGGCATTGACTTCATCATCAATGTGCATGGCTCTTGACATTGTGCTCCCGAGGTTGGTGAACTTGTCTACCAATTGCAATATTTGACATTCACTGTGATGGTGGGCTCTTTGTAAGGTTTGCCAGGTGCTGGTTGATAGACTGCTTCAGTCTTTTTGATTGTGAGATCATAGCTGTCACAGGAGTCGGATACTTGATATATACATTTTTTCATCTTCTTTTCTGTTGGAGCACCTTTTGCTATGCCATCAGCAAAGAGGAACTCATTAGCACCTCTGTCTGCACCTTGGTTTTGGCTTGCAACCACCTTCTGAGATTGAAAAGCTTCCCATCAAAGCGATACCTAATAGGTAAGTCATTGTCAACATCCTGGAAAGCATATCTGTGCATGGCAGAAAACATCATGCTGAACAGTGTCGGGGCTAAGACACAGCATTGCTGGACTCCGTTTGTCACAGGCAATGGATCCGAAAAAAAAATCACCAGCATTTTGGATCCGTGCAAGCAACCCATCGTTGAACTGTCTCACCATTCCTATGAACTTGGTTGGACATCCAAACGTCACCATGATCTTCCAAAGGCCCTCACAAATGACTGTGTCAAATGCTTTGGTGAGGTCACCAAAGGTCATGCATAGGTCCATGTTCTGTTCTTGGCATTTCTCTTGCAGCTGCCTTGCTGTGAAAATCATGTCAATTGTTCCTCTGTCCTTCCTAAACCCACATTGGCTTTCTGTTAGAAGCACTGATTGTTCAAGGTGTTCATTCACTCGGTTAAGCAGGACTCTCACAAGGCCTTTCCCAGCAATTGACAATAAAGCGATGCTACCGTGATTGTCACAGATCTGAGGGTTCCTTTTCCGTTTGAACAGGTGGATAATTCAAGCACCCTTGAGTTCTTGAGGGATGGTTTCTTTTCTCCACATAGTGTGAAATAACTATACAAACTTCTTTGCAACTGGAGTGCTTCCTGCTTTGTAAATCTCAGCAGGTATTGCATCTGGTGCTGGGGCCTTGCAAGATGGCAGACGTTTTATTGCTTTCACTGTTTCCGTAACGATTTGGAACTTGTCAAGCAGCAGATTACATTCAACCTGTGGTAGTCTGTTGATAGCCCCATCAGTGATAGAGGATAGCCGATTAAGAACACTATCAAAGTGCTCAGCCCATCTTTTCAAGATGGCGTCTTTGTCAGTCGTAAGACTAGTTACATCTGCACTGAGGAGTGGATCCTGAGCTCAGGGTACTATAAACTGTCTTTAGTGCATCAAAGAACTTCTTCATATCCTTTCTGTGTGCAAAGGACTGGGTTTCATCAGCCCCGTTGCTTTGAAAGCAGTCTGTTCTAAGGCGGTTCTTCTGTCGTGGTTTATTTTTGTTATGGCTTGTCTTTGAGTGTATGTATCGCTTATACTATTTTGCTTTGGAAAGCCAATTGGCCATTTTTGGGAAGTAACTGTCCTTTTGGCTTTCCGCTGGTGATGTTTCCGTTGGGGACTGGTTGTTTCGTGTTTGTGTTTCTTTCCCTTGGTGTCTCTGATGGGAGTTGTGGGTTAATTGTATCGATTCCTGATCATTGCCTTCACTTCTCTTTTGCATCTCTCTGAGTCTTCATTGGATTGGCTTGCATATATCCTGTATGTATGTGACTGGATGGTTGTTATAGTCCCTATACGCATGTAACATGAGCGGACCTGCTGTTTTGGTCCCTATGAGTTTGTAACTCATTATAACTTACTGCCATGGTCATTGTCGGTATGTAGCCTGAGCGGTCCTGCTGCTATGGTCCCCGATACAAACTCGAGGTAGGTATGTATCTCGATGCAAACTAAGAGGGCTGTAAGAATGTAAACTTAGGGGACCTGCTGTTATGGTTGCTGTATAATGGTCAATTTAGCTGATATGCTGTTATATTCTTTGAACATATGTTAAAAATGAGTGAACCTGTTGCTGTTGCCCGGATAGATATGCAGACTCGATAGAGTTTTTGTTATAGTCTCTTTAACTATTGCTGTTGAGGTTCATGTAGGTAGGTATGTAAACTAAGCGGACCTTGCAGGAATGTTATCTCAGTGGGTCAGATATTATGATCTTCATAGACATTTAAACTACGTAGGTTTGCTGTCATGGTCACGGTAGGTGTATACACTAAGCAGTAATACTATTTTTTGCCAATATTCATGTGCACATGGCTGTTTGAAGCCATTGTCAAATGGACCAAACGCTGTGCTCAAACAACAAGAACCATGCGCAAATCGCATGCTGTTTGAATATGTATTTTGAGCTTTTGATATCACCAGACGGGCCTTGCTTTGTTTACGTAAGTTTAAGCGACGTAATGTTATCGCCCTGAACGTAGCAGATGTCAGATGGTTAAAGCCCAACACCGTCATTGTAAACAACTTTCTGAACTAGCCACTATATTGGTATACCGGTCGCATTTGAAGAATTTATATGGAATTTTGGGGCGTTTTGTCCCCATTTGGCGTTTGAGTCGTACGTTATGCAAAAACAACAATAATCAGTGGTTATTTCATAGCATTAATATGGGATATATCATTCTCCATGTAGATATGTAAACTGAGCTGGCCTGCAGTTATAGTCACTGTAGGCTGACCTGCTATAATGTTCCCTGTAGGTATGTAACCTGAGCGGACATGCTGTTATGGTCCCTATGAGTATGTAACTGAATAGAACTTGCTGTCTAGTCCGCTATCGGTATGTAGACTTTGTGTAGCTGGATTGAACCGTCTGTTATGGTCCCTGTAGGTATGTAACTAGATAGGACCTGCTGATATAGTCCTTGTCGATATATAAAATAGAAGTGAAGGCGGTGATCAGGAATCGATACAATTAAACCACGGCTGTAATCAGAGGCCCCACGGGAAAGAAACACAAACATGAAACAACTAGACCCTAATGGAAACATCTCTAGCGGAAGGAATAAGCAGTTATGACTGAGACAACGGTACAGAGGCAGCAGGCGCGTCTGTATCAGCAGTATTGGCACAAAATCATTGATTATTTATGTGACATGACAAACGCAATGACATCGAGCAGTCAGGTACCTCTGAGGCATTGGTTTTGTTTGTTTGATTTAGGGTTTAACGTCCCCGTCATCACAGTATAGGTCATTTTGGAGACGGTGCTTCCAATTTTGTGGGACTTTTACCCGACAATGAGATGAAATGAAATCTCAAGCCCTGTCGCCCAATGAAACCAATAGGGTGTGTAAGCATGGACGGTCCACCTCGCACCGCGGTACATGGACAGGCTTAGATCCTCTAAACGGTTTACAAGTACTACCGTGCGGACGGTTTCAGCTCTGCGTGGAGGCATCATGCAGCCCATCTATTTCTTAAGCCCCGATGGGCGGGGACGGTCTGAGGCACTGGTACTTATCCATCAGCTATATCTGAAGCTGTCGCACTGAGCCAGCTCGCATGCATGAGCCAGTAGCAAGCGAGCCTGCAGATATATCTAAGGCAATGGAACCGTGTCGACAGGCATGTCTGTGGCCAACGGCACCTAACTAGCATGCATCTCTTTAGCTTAGGCACCGAATCAGCAGCTGTGCCAAAGGCAGCGGCACCGACCGAGCAGGCGCGTTTTTGGTTTAGGCTCTAAATAACCAGTTCTGTCTAGGGCAGCGGCATCGAATTATAGATGCAACTAAGCCTCAGATGGGCCGACTGGACAAGGTATTAGACATGTTTGCTTGTTCAAAGTCACTGCCTAAAACATGCCTGCTGGCTCGGGGCCACTTCCACAGACAAAACAGCTGATTCGGTACCTAAACCACAGACACGCCTGCTGGGCAAGATGTTAAACATTTCTGCTTGCTCAACGTCACTGCCTCGGGAATACCTGCCTCAGACAAAAGAGCTGATTTGGACCTTAAACAACAGATGCGCCTGCTGGATCTGTGCCGCTGCCGCAGGCATATCTGTTGATTTGGTGCCTAAGCCATAGACATGCCTGCTAGCTAGGCGCCACTGCTTCAGATATTCCTTTGGAAAAGACACAGAGCCAGCAGGCAGGTCTGAGGCTTAGGCGCCGAATCAGCAGTTATGTCGGAGGCAGCGGCATCGAGCCAGCCTAGACGCCTATGGCTTAGGCGCCGAATCAGCAGTTATATCTGAGGCAGCGGAACCGAGCCAGCAGGCATGTCTATTGCTAAGGCACTGAAGGAAGCGGGACCGAGCCAGTAAGCGCGTCTATGATTTAGGCAAGGAATTAGAAGTTATGACTGAGACAACGGTACAGAGTCAGCAGGCGCGTCTGTGGTTTAGGTACCGAATTAGCAGTAATGGCACCAAACCATTGTTTTTATATAACATGACAAAAGCAATGACATCGAGCAGCCAGGTACCTCTGAGTGATATGCACTGATCCATCAGTTATATCTGAAGCTGTCGCACTGAGCCAGCTCGCATGCCTAAGCCAGTAGCAACGAGCCTGCAGATATGTCTAAGGCAATGGAACCGTGCCGACAGGCATGTCTGTGGCAGTGGTACCTAACTAGCATGCATCTCTTTAGCTTAGGCCTCGAATCAGCAGCTGTTCCAAATGCAACGGCACCGACTGAGCAGGCGCGTCTGTGGTTTAGGCTCTGAATAATCAGTTCTGTCTGAGGCAGCGGGACCGAATTATAGACGCGCCTAAGCCTCAGATGGGCCGACTGGACAAGGCATTAGACATGTTTGCTTGCTCAAAGTCACTGCCTCAAACATGCCTGCTGGCTCGGAGCCAGTGCCACAGACAAAAGAGCTGATTCGGTGCATAAGCCACGGATACGCCTGCTGGGCCAGACGTAATACATGTCTGCTTGCTCAACGCTACTGCCTCGGAAATGCCTGCCCCAGACAAAACACCTGATTTGAAACTTTAACCACAGATGCGCCTGCTGGATCGGTGCCGCTGCCGCAGGCATATCTGTTGATTTGGTGCCTGAGCCTTAGACATGCCTCCTAGCTATGCGCCACTGCTTCAAACATTCCTTTGGAAGTGGCACAGAGCCAGCAGGCAGGTCTGTGGCTTAGGCATAGAATCAGCAGTTATGTCGGAGGCAGCGGCACAGAGCCAGCAGGCATGTCTATTGCTTAGGCACTAGAGGAAGCGGGACCGAGCCGGCAGGCGCGTCTATGGTTTAGGCAAGGAATTAGCAGATATGACTGGAACAACGGTACAGAGGCAGCAGGCGCGTCTGTGGTTTAGGCACCGAATCAGCAGTAATGACACCAAACCATTGTTTATTTATGTAACATGACAAACGCATTGGCACCGAGCAACCAGGTACCTCTGAGCCATTGGCACTGATCCATCAGTTATATCTGAAGCTGTCGCACTGAACCAGCACGAATGCCCGAGCCAGTTGCATTGAGCCTGCAGGTATGTCTAAGGCAATGGAACCGTTCCGACAGGCATGTCTGTGGCAGTGGCACATAACTAGCATGCATCTCTTTAGCTTAGGCACCGAACCAGCACCTGTGCCAAAGGCAGGGACACAGACCGAATAGGCGCGTTTGTGGTTTAGGCTCTGAATAAGCAGTTCTGTCTGAGGCTGCGGCGCCGAATAATAGACGCGCCTAAGCCTCAGATGGGCCGACTGGACAAGGCATCAGACATGTTTGCTTGCTCAAAGTCACTGCCTCAAACATGCCTGCTGGCTCGGAACCACTGCCACAGACAAAACAGCTTATTCGGTTCCTAAGCCAAAGACACGCCTGCTGGGAAAGATGTAATACATGTCTGCTTGCTCAACGTCACTGCTTCGGAAATGCCTGCGTCAAACAAAACAGCTGATTTGGAACTTAAACCACAGCTGCGCCTACTGGATCGCTGCCGCTGCCGCAGGCATATCTGTTGATTTGGTGCCGAAGCCATAGATATGCCTGCTAGCTAGGCGCCACTGCTTCAGACATTCCTTTGGAAGTGACACAGAGCCAGCAGGCAGGTCTATGGCTTAGGCACCGAATCAGCAGTTATGTCGGAGGCAGCGGCACCGAGACAGCATGCACGTCTATGGCTTATGGACCGAATCAGCAGTTATATCTGAGGCAGCGGAACCGAGCCAGCAGGCATGTCTATTGCCTAGGAACTGGAGGAAGCGCGACCGAGCCAGCAGGCGCATCTATGGTTTAGGCAAAGAATTAACAGTTATGACTGAGACAACAGTACAGAGGCAGCAGGCGCGTCTGTGGCTTAGGCACCGAATCAGCAGTTATGGCACCAAACCATTGATTATTTATGTGACATTACAAAAGCAATGGCATCGAGCAGACAGGTACCTCTGAGGCATTTGCACTGATTCATCGGTTATATCTGAAGCTGTCGCACGGAGACAGCGCGCATGCCTGCATCAGCCAGTAGCAATGAACCTGCAGGTATGTCTAAGGCAATGGAACCGTGTCGACATGCATGTCTGTGGCAGAGGCACCTTACTAGCATGCATCTCATTAGCTAAGGCTAGGGATCAGCAGCTGTGCCAAAGGCAGCGGCAGCGACCGAGCAGGCGCGTCTGTAGTTTAGGTTCTGAATAAGCAGTTCTGTCTGGGGCAGCGACACCGAATTATAAACTGGCCGACTGGACAAGGCATTAGACTTGTTTTTTGCTCAAAGTCACTGCCTCAAACATGCCTGCTGGCAAGGAGCCACTGCCACAGACAAAACAGCTGATTCGGTGCATAAGCCACAGACACGCCTGCTGGGCAAGATGTTATACATGTCTGCTTGCTCAACGTGACAGCCTCGGATATGCCTGCCTCAGCCAAAACAGCTTATTTGGAACTTAAACCACAGATTCGCCTGCTGGATTGGTGCCGCTGTCGCCGGTATATCTGTTGATTTGGTGCCTAAGACATAGATATGCCTGCTAGCTAGTCGCCACTGCTTCAGACATTCCTTTGGAAGTGGAAGTGGCACAGAGCCAGCAGGCAGATCTGTGGCTTAGGCACCGAATCAGCAGTTATGTCGGAGGCAGCGGCACCGAGCCAATATGCACGTCTATGGCTTAGGCACCGAATCAGCAGTTATATCTGAGGCAGCGGAACCGAGCCAGCAGGCATATCTCTTGTTTAGACACTGGCGGAAGCGGGACCGAGCCAGCAGGCGCGTCTATGGTTTTGGTAAGGAATTAGCAGTTATGACTGAGACAACGGTACAGAGGCAGCAGGCGCGTCTGTGAATTAGGCACCGAATCAGCAGTAATGGCACCAAACCATTGATTATTTATGTGACATGACAAACGCAATGGCATCGAGCAGCCAGGTACCTCTGAAGCATTGACACTGATCCATTAGTTATATCTGAAGATGTCGCACTGAGCCTGCGCGCATGCCTGAGCCAGTAGCAACGAGCCCGCAGGTATGTCTAAGGCAATGGAACCGTCCCGACAGTTATTCTGTGGCAGTGGCACCTAACTAGCATGCATCTCTTTAGCCTAGGCACCGAATCAGCAGCTGTGCCAAAGGCAGCGGCACCGACCGAACAGGCGCGCCTGGTGTTTAGGCTCTGAATAAGCAGTTCTGTGTCTGAGGCAGCGGCGCCGAATTATAGACGCTACTAATCCTCCGATGGGCCGACTGGACAAGGCATTAGACATGTTTGCTTGCTCAAAGTCACTGCCTCAAACATGCCTGCTGTCTCGGAGCCACTGCCACAGACAAAAGAGCTGATTCGGTGCCTAAGCCACAGACACGCCTGCTTGAAAAGACGTTATACATGTTTGCTTGCTCAACGTATCTGCCTCGGAAATGCCTGCCTCATACAAAACAACTGATTTGGAACTTAAACCAAAAATGCGCCTGCTGGATTGGTGCCACTGTCGCAGGCATATCTGTTGATTTTGTGCCTAAGCCATAGACATGCCAGCTAGCTATGCGCCACTGCTTCAGACATTCCGTGTCAGCCTCGGAAATGCCTGCCTCAGCCAAAACAGCTTATTTGGAACTTAAACCACAGATGCGCCTGTTGGATTGGTGCCGCTGTCGCAGGCATATCTGTTGATTTGGTGCCTAAGCCATAGACATGCCTGCTAGCTAGGCGCCACTGCTTCAGACATTCCTTTGGAAGTGGCAGAGAGCCAGCAGGCAGGTCTGTGGCTTAGGCACCGAATCAGCAGATATTTCGGAGGCAGCGGCACCGAGCCAGCATGTACGACTATGGCTTAGGCATCGAATCAGTAGTTATATCTGAGGCAGCGGAACAGTGCCAGCAGGCATGTCTTTTGTTTAGGCACTGCTGGAAGCGGGACAGAGCCAGCAGGCGCGTCTATGGTTAAGGCAAGGAATTAGCAGTTATGACTGCGACAACGGTACAGAGGCAGCAGGCGCGTCTGTGAATTAGGCACCGAATCAGCAGTCATGGCACCAAACCATTGATTATTTAAGTGACATGACAAACGCAATGGCATCGAGCAGACAGGTACCTCTTTGGCATTGGTGCTGATCCATCAGTTATATCTGAAGCTGTCGCATTGAGCCAGCGCGCATGCTTGAGCCAGTAGCAACGAGCCCGCATGTATGTCTAAGGCAATGGAACCGTCCTGACAGTCATGTCTGTGGCAGTGGCACCTAACAAGCATGCATCTCTTTAGCTTAGGCACCGAATCAGCAGCTGTGCCAAAGGCAGCGGCACCGACCGAACAGGCGCGCCTGGTGTTAAGGCTCTGAATAAGCAGTTCTGTCTGAGGCAGCGGCGCCGAATTATAGACGCTACTAAGCCTCAGATGGGCCGACTGGACAAGGCATTAGACATGTTTGCTTGCTCAAAGTCACTGCCTCAAACATGCCTGCTGGCTCAGGGCCACTGCCACAGACACGCCTGCTTGGCAAGACGTTATACATATCTGCTTGCTCAACGTCACTGCCTCGGAAATGCCTGCCTCATACAAAACAGCTGATTTGGAACTTAAACCACAGATGCGCCTGCTGGATTGGTGCCACTGTCGCAGGCATTTCTGTTGATCTGGTGCCTAAGCCATAGGCATGCATGCTAGCTAGGCGCCACTGCTTCAGACATTCCGTGACAGCCTCGGAAATGCCTGCCTCAGCCAAAACAGCTTATTCGGAACTTAAACCACAGCTGCGCCTGTTGGATTGGTGCCGCTGTCGCAGGCATATCTGTTGATTTTGTGCCTAAGCCATAGACATGCCTGCTAGCTATGCGCCACTGCTTCAGACATTCCGTGACAGCCTCGGAAATGCCTGCCTCAGCCAAAACAGCTTATTTGGAACTTAAACCAAAAATGCGCCTGCTGGATTGG
The DNA here is from genome assembly GCA_963580285.1 of Lucinisca nassula. Classification (NCBI taxonomy): domain Eukaryota; kingdom Metazoa; phylum Mollusca; class Bivalvia; order Lucinida; family Lucinidae; genus Lucinisca; species Lucinisca nassula. The sequence goes on along the minus strand of OY757011.1, from coordinate 157,719,764 downwards.
TGCCACTGTCGCAGGCATATCTGTTGATTTTGTGCCTAAGCCATAGACATGCCTGCTAGCTATGCGCCACTGCTTCAGACATTCCGTGACAGCCTCGGAAATGCCTGCCTCAGCCAAAACAGCTTATTTGGAACTTAAACCACAGATGCGCCTGTCGGATTGGTGCCGCTGTCGCAGGCATATCTGTTGATTTGGTGCCTAAGCCATAGACATGCCTGCTAGCTAAAAGCCACTGCTTCAGACATTCCTTTGGAAGTGGCACAGAGCAGGCTGGCTGGTCTGTGGCTTAGGCACCGAATCAGTAGATATGTCGGAGGCAGCGGCACCGATCCAGCATGTACGTCTATGGCTTAGGCATCGAATCAGTAGTTATATCTGAGGCAGCGGATCAGTGCCAGCAGACATGTCTTTTGTTTAGGCACTGCAGGAAGCGGGACCGAGCCAGCAGGCGCGTCTATTGTTAAGGCAAGGAATTAGCAGTTATGACTGCGACAACGGTACAGAGGCAGCAGGCGCGTCTGTGAATTAAGCACCGAATCAGCAGTCATGGCACCAAACAACTGATTATTTATGTGACATGACAAACGCAATGGCATCGAGCAGACAGGTACCTCTGTGGCATTGGTGCTGATCCATCAGTTATAGCTGAAGCTGTCGCACTGAGCCAGCGCGCATGCTTGAGCCAGTAGCAACGAGCCCGCATGTATGTCTAAGGCAATGAAACCGTCCTGACAGTTATGTCTGTGGCAGTGGCTCCTAACTAGCATGCATCTCTTTTGCTTAGGCACCGAATCAGCAGCTGGGCAAAAGGCAGCAGCACCGACCGAACAGGCGCGCCTGGTGTTTAGGCTCTGAAAAAGCAGTTCTGTCTGAGGCAGCGGCGCCGAATTATAGGCGCTACTAAGCCTCAGATGGGCCGACTGGACAAGGCATTAGACATGTTTGCTTGCTCAAAGACACTGCCTCACACATGCCTTCTGTCTCGGAGCCACTGCCAGAGACAAAACAGCTGATTCTGTGCCTAAGCCACAGACACGCCTGCTTGGCAAGACGTTATACATATCTGCTTGCTCAACGTCACTGCCTCGGAAATGCCTGCCTCATACAAAACAGCTGATTTAGAACTTAAACCACAGATGCGCCTGTTTGATTGGTGCCACTGTCGCAGGCATATCTATTGATTTGGTGCCTAAGCCATAGACATGCATGCTAGCTAGGCGCCACTGCTTCAGACATTCCGTGACAGCCTCGGAAATGCCTGCCTCAGCCAAAACAGCTTATTTGAAACTTAAACCACAGATGCACCTGTTGGATTGGTGCCGCTGTCGCAGGCATATCTGTTGAGTTGGTGCCTAAGCCATAGACATGCCTGCTAGCTAGGCGCCACTGCTTCAGAAATTCCTTTGAAAGTGGCACAGGGCCAGCAAGCAGGTCTGTGGCTTAGGCACCGAATCAGCAGATATGTCGGTGGCAGCGGCACCGAGCCAGCATGTACATCTATGGCTTAGGTATCGAATCAGTAGTTATATCTGAGGCAGCGGAACAGTGCCAGTTGGCATGTCTTTTGTTTAGGCACTGCAGGAAGCGGGGCCGAGCCAGCAGGCGCGTCTATGGTTAAGGCAAGGAATTAGCAGTTATGACTGAGACAACGGTACAGAGGCAGCAGGCGCGTCTGTGAATTAGGCACCGAATCAGCAGTCATGGCACCAAACCATTGATTATTTATGTGACATGACAAACGCAATGGCATCGAGCAGAGAGGTACCTCTGTGGCATTGGTGCTGGTCCATCAGTTAAATCTGAAGCTGTCGCACTGAGCCAGCGCGCATGCTTGAGCCAGTAGCAACGAGCCCGCATGTATGTCTAAGGCAGTGGAACTGTCCCGACAGTCATGTCTGTGGCCAACGGCACCTAACTAGCATGCATCTCTTTAGCTTAGGCACCGAATCAGCAGCTGTGCCAAAGGCAGCGGTACCGACCGAACAGGCGCGTCTGTTGTTTAGGCTGTGAATAAGCAGTTCTGTCTGAGGCAGCGGCGCCGAATTATTGACGCGGCTAAGCCTCAGATGGACCGACTGGACAAGGCATTAGACATGTTTGCTCACCCAAAGTCACTGCATCAAAGATGGCTGCTGGCTCGGAGCCACTGCAACAGACAAAACAGCTGATTCGTTGCCTTAGCCACAGACACGCGTGCTGGGCAAGACGTTGCAAATGTCTGCTTGCTCAACGACACTGCCTCGGAAATCCTTATCTCAGACAAAACAGCTGATTTGTAACTTTAACCACAGATGCGCCTGCTGGATCGGTGCCGCTGCCGCAGGCATATCTGTTGATTTGGTGCCTAAGCCATAGAGCTAGCTAGGCGCCACTGCTTCAAACATTCCTTTGGAAGTGGCACAGAGCCAGCAGGCAGGTATGTGGCTTAGGCACCGAATCAGCAGTTATGTCGGAGGCAGCGGCACCGAGCCAACATGCATGTCTATGGCTTAGGCACCGAATCAGCAGTTATATCTGAGGCAGGGCGCATGCCTGCATGAGCCAGTAGCAACGAGCCACCAGGTATGTCTTAGGCAATGGAACGGCACGTCTGTGGCAGTGGCACTTAACTAGCATGCATCTCGTTAACTTAGGCACCGGATCAGCAGCTGTGCCAAAGGCAGCGGCACCAACCGAGCATGTGCGTCTGTGGTTTAGGCTCTGAATAACCAGTTCTGTCTGAGGCAGCGACACCGAATTAGAGACGCAGCTAATCCTCAGATGGACCGACTGGACAAGGCATTAGACATTGTGCTTGCTCAAAGTCATTGCCTCAAACATGCCTGCTGGCTCGGAGTCACTACCACAGACAAACAGCTGATTTGGAACTTAAACCACAGATGCGCCTGCTGGATCGGTGCCGCTGCCGCAGGCATATCTGTTAGTTTTGTGCCTAAGCCATAGACATGCCTGCTAGCTAGGCGCCACTGCTTCAGACATTCCTTTAGAAGTGGCGCAGAGCCAGCAGGCATGTCTGTGCTGGCACCTAACTAGCATGCATTTCTTAAGCTTAAGCACCGAATCAGCAGTTCTGCCAATGGCAGCGGCACCGATCAAGCAGGCGCGTCTGTTGTTTAGGCTCTGAATAAGCAGTTCTGTCTGAGGCAGTGGCACCCAATCATAGACGCGCCTAAGCCTCAGATGGGCCGATTGGACAAGGCATTAGACATGTTTGGGTGCTCAAAGTCACTGCCTCAAACATGGCTGCTGGCTCGGAGCCACTGCACCAGACAAAACAGCTGAATCGGTGCCTAAGCCACAGACACGCCTGCTGGGCAAGACGTTGCACATGTTTGCTTGCTCAACGTCACTGCCTCGGAAATGCCTGTCTCAGACAAAACAGCTGATTTGGAACTTTAACCACAAATGCGCCTGCTGGATCGGTGCCGCTGCCGCAGGCATATCTGTTGATTTGGTGCCTAAGCCATAGATATGCCTGCTTGCTAGGCGCCACTGCTTCAAACATTCCCTTGGAAGTTGCACAGAGCCAGCAGGCAGGTCTGTGGCTTAGGCACCGAATCAGCAGTTATGTCGGAGGCAGCGGCACCGAGCCAACATGCACGTCTATGGCTTAGGCACCGAATCAGCAGTTATATCTGAGGGAGCGCGCATGCCTGTATGAGCCAGTAGCAACGAGCCTGCAGGTATGTCTAAGGCAATGGAACCATTCCAACAGGCATGTCTGTGGCAGTGGCACCTAACGAGCATGCATCTCGTTTGCTTAGGCACCGGATCAGCAGCAATGCCAAAGTCAGCGGCACCGACCCAGCAGGTGCGTCTGTGGTTTAGGCTCTGAATAACTAGTTTTGTCTGAGGCAGCGGCACCGAATTATAGACGCACCTAAGGTTCCGATGGGCCGACTGGACAAGGCATTAGACATGTGTGCTTTCTCAAAGTCACTGCCTCAAAAATACCTGCTGGTTGGGAGCCACTGCCACAGACAAAACAGCTGATTTGGAACTTAAACCACAGATGCGCCTGCTGGATCCGTGCCGCTGCCGCAGGCATATCTGTTGATTTGGTGCCTAAGCCATAGACATGCCTGCTAGCTAGGCGCCACTGCTTCAGACATTACTTTGGAAGTGGCACAGAGCCAGCAGGCAGGTCTGTGGCTTAGGCACCGTATCAGCTGTTATGTCAGAGGCAGCGGCACCGAGCCAGCATGCACGTCTATGGCTTCGGAACCGAGCCAGCAGGTATGTCTATTGCTTAGGCTCTAGATGAAGCGGGACCGAGCCAGCAGGCGCGTCTATGGTTTAGGCAAGGAATTAGCAGTTATGAATGAGAAAACGGTACGAAGGCAGCAGGCGCGTCTGTGGTTAAGGCAACGAATCAACAGTAATGGCACCAAACCATTAATTATTTATGTGACAATACAAACACAAATGCATCGAGCAGCCAGGTACCTCTGGGGCATTGGCACTAATCCAAGCTGTCGCACTGAGCAAGCGCGCATGCCTGAGCCAGTAGCAAAGAGCCCGCAGGTATGTCTAAGGCATTGGAACAGTGCCGACAGGCATGTCTGTGGCAGTGGCACATATCTAGCATGTATCTCTTTAGCTTAGGCACCGAATCAGCAGCTGTGCTTAAGGCAGCGGCACCGACAGAGCAGGAGCGTCTGTGGTTTAGGCTCTGAATAAGCAGTTCTGTCTGAGGCAGCGGCACCGAATTATAGACGCGCCTTAGCCTCAGATTGGCCGACTCGACAAGGCATTAGATATGTGTGCTTGCTCATAGTCACATCCTCAAACATGCCTGCTGGCTCGGAGCCACTGCCACAGACAAAACTGGGCAAGACGTTATACATGTCTGCTTGTTCATCGTCACTGCCTCGGAAATGCCTGTCTCAGACAAAACAGTCGATTTGAAACTTTAACAACAGATGCGCCTGCTGGATCGGTGCCGCTGCCGCTAGGCGCCACTGCTTCAAACATTCCTTTGGAAGTGGCAAAGAGCCAGCAGGCAGGTCTGTGGCTTAGGCACCGAATCAGCAGTTATGTCGAAGTTAGCGGCACCGAGCCAGCATGCACGTCTATGGCTTAGGCACCGAATCAGCAGTTATATGTGAGGCAGCGGAACCGAGCCAGCAGGCATGTCTATTGCTTAGGCACTGGAGGACGCGCGACCGAGCCAGCAGGCGCATCTATGGTTAAGGGAAGGAATTAGCAGTTATGACTGAGACAACGGTACAGAGGCAGCAGGCGCCTCTGTGGATCAGGCGCCGAATCAGCACTAATGGCACCATACCATTGATGATTAATGCGACATGACAAACGCAATAACATCGAGCAGCCTGGTACCTCTGAGGCATTGGCACTGATCCATCAGTTATATCTTAAGCTGTCGCACTGAGCCAGCGCGCATGCCTGAGCCAGTAGCAACGAGCCTGCAGGTATGTCTACAGCAATGGAAACGTGCCGACAGACATGTCTGTGGCAGTGGCACCTAACTAACAAGCATCTCTTTAGCTAAGGCACCGAATCAGCAGGCGCGTCTATGGTTTAGGCTCTGAATAAGCAGTTATGTCTGGGGCAGTGGCTCCGAGTCAGCAGGCATGCCCGAGGCAGCGACTTATGCGACAGTGCCGCTGATTAATCAGTTATATCTGAGGCAGTACAGGCATATCTGAGCCATTGGCAACGACATTGGAGGTATGCCTGGACTGAGCAAGCAGGCATGCCTTAGGCAGTTGCACCTTACCAGGAGGCATGTCTGTGGCGTAGGCATCGAATCAGCATTTATGTCTTAGGCTGTGGCACCGAGCCAGCAGGCCTGTTTGAGGCAGTGACTTTGAGTCAGCATGCGTGTCTGATGCTTTTGCATCGCACCGAGCCAGCAGGCAAGCCTGTGGTTTAGGCACCGAATCAGCGGTTATATCTGAGGCATCGGGACCGAGCCAGCAAGTCTGGCAAGGAATAAGCAGTTATTACTGAGGCTGGTGGTCCGAGCCAGCAGACGTGTCTGTGACTAAAGCACCGAATCAGCAGTCACAAGGCAATGACTGTGAGCCAGCAGTCATGCCTGATGCCCTGCCACTTATCGTTAAATCATTTGTGCGGAAGGGACACTAAGTCGTTAGGCATGACAGTCAAAATGGCATCGAGCAAACAGATACGTTTAAGGCCGTGGCATAGATCTATTAGTTTAGCCAGGAGCAGCGGGCTCGGCTTGTCTCAGCGAGGGCCAACGACCTTTCAGGTATCTCGGAGGCAGTGGAACGGAGCCTGTAGGCATGCATGAGTAGTGGTACCCAACCAGCAGACATATCGTGCTGGCTCAGTGCGACAGCTTCAGATATAACTGATGGATCAGTGCCAATGGCTCAGAGGTACCTTGTTGCTCGGTGCCATTGCGTTTGTCATGTCACATAAATAAACAATGGTTTGGTGCCATTACTGCTGATTCGGTGCCTAAACCACAGACGCGCCTGCTGCTTCTGTAGGGTTGTCCCAGTCATATCTGCTAATTCGTTTCCTAAACCATAGACGCGCCTGCTGACTCGGAGCCACTGCCACAGACAAAACAGCTGATTCGGTGCCTAAGCCAAAGACACGCCTGCTGGGCAAAATGATATACATGTCTGCTTGCTCAACGTCACTGCTTCGAAAATGCCTGAGTCAAACAAAACAGCTGATTTGGAACTTAAACCACAGCTGCGCCTACTGGATCGCTGCCGCTGCCGCAGGCATATCTGTTGATTTGGTGCCAAAGCCATAGACATGCCTGCTAGCTAGGCGCCACTGCTTCAGACATTCACAGAGCCAGCAGGCAGGTCTATGGCTTAGGCACCGAATCAGCAGTTATATCTGAGGCAGCGGAACCGAGCCAGCAGGCATGTCTATTGCTTAGGCACTGGAGGAAGCGCGACCGAGCCAGCAGGCGCGTCTATGCTTTAGGCAAAGAATTAACAGTTATGACTGAGACAACCGTACAGAGGCAGCAGGCTCGTCTGTAGTTTAGGCACCGAACCAGCAGTAATGGCACCAAACCATTGATTATTTATGTGACATGACGAAAGCAATGGCATCGAGCAGACAGATACCTCTGAGGCACTGGCACTGATTCATCAGTTATATCTGAAACTGTCGCACGGAGCCAGCGCGCATGCCTGCATTAGCCAGTAGCAACGAACCTGTAGGTATGTCTTGGGTAATGGAACCGTGCCGACATGCATGTCTGTGGCAAAGGAACCTAACTAGCGTGCATCTGATTAGCTAAGGCAAGGGACCAGCAGCTGTGCCAAAGCTGTGCCAAAGGCAGCAGCACGGACCGAGCAGGCGCGTCTGTGGTTTAGGCTCTGAATAAGCAGTTCTGTCTGAGGCAGCGGCACCGAATTATAGACGCGCCTAAGCCTCAGTTGGGCCGACTGGACAAGGCATTAGACATGTTTCTTGCTCAAAGTCACTGCCTCAAACATGCCTGCTGACACGGAGCCACTGCCCCAGACAAAACAGCTGATTCGGTGCATAAGCCACAGACACGCCTGCTGGGCAAGATGTTAAACATGTCTGCTTGCCCAACGTGACAGCCTCGGAAATGCCTGCCTCAGCCAAAACAGCTTATTTGGAACTTTAACCACAGATGCGCCTGCTGGATTGGTGCCGCTGTCGGAGGCATATCTGTTGCTTTGGTGCCTAAGCCATAGACATGCCTGCTAGCTAGGCGCCACTGCTTTAGACATTCCTTTGGAAATGGCACAGAGCCAGCAGGTAGGTCTGTGGCTTAGGCACCGAATCAACAGTTATGTCGGAGGCAGCGACACCGAGCCAAATGCACGTCTATGGCATAGGCACCTAATCAGCAGTTATATCTGAGGCAGCGGAACCGATCGAGCAGGCATAACTCTTGTTTAGGCACTGGAGGAAGCGGCGCCGAATTATAGACGCTACTAAGCCTCAGATGGGCCGACTGGACAAGGCATTAGACATGTTTGCTTGCTCAAAGTCACTGCCCCAAACATGCCTGCTGTCTCGGAGCCACTGCCACAGACAAAACAGCTGATTCGGTGCCTAAGCCACAGACACGCCTGCTTGGCAAGACGTTATACATGTCTGCTTGCTCAACGTCACTGCCTCGGAAATGCCTGCCTCATACAAAACAGCTGATTTGGAACTTAAACCACAGATGCGCCTGCTGGATCGGTGCCGCTGTCGCAGGCATATCTGTTGATTTGGTGCCTAAGCCATAGACATGCCTGCTAGCTAGGCGCCACTGCTTCAAACATTCCGTGACAGCCTCGAAAATGCCTGCATCAGCCAAAACAGCTTATTTGGAACTTAAACCACAGATGCGCCTGCTGGATTGGTGCCGCTGTCGTAGGCATATCTGTTGATTTGGTGCCTAATCCATAGATATGCCTGCTAGCTAGGCGCCACTGCTTCAGACATTCCTTTGGAAGTGAAACAGAGCCAGCAGGCAGGTCTGTGGCTTAGGCACCGAATCAGCAGATATGTCGGAGGCAGCGGCACCAAGCCAGCATGTACGTCTATGGCTTAGGCATCGAATCAGTAGTTATATCTGAGGCAGCGGATCAGTGCCAGCAGGCATGTCTTTTGTTTAGGCACTGCAGGAAGCGGGACCGAGCCAGCAGGCGCGTCTATGGCTAAGGCAAGGAATTAGCAGTTATGACTGAGACAACGGTACAGAGGCAACAGGCGCGTCTGTGGTTTAGGCACCGAATCAGCAGTTATGGCACCAAACCATTGATTATTTATGTGACATGACAAACGCAATGGCATCGAGCAGACAGGTACCTCTGAGGCATTGGTGCTGATCCATCAGTTATATCTGAAGCTGTCGAACTGAGCCAGCGCGCATGCTTGAGCCAGTAGCAACGAGCCCGCATGTATGTCTAAGGCAATGGAACCGTCCCGACAGTCATGTCTGTGGCAGTCGCACCTAACTAGCATGCATCTTTTTTTAGCTTAGGCACCGAATCAGCAGCTGTGCCAAAGGCAGCGGCACCGACCGAACGGGCGCGTCTGTTGTTTATGCTCTGAATAAGCAGTTCTGTGTGAGGCAGCGGCGCCGAATTATAGACGCGCCTAAGCCTCAGATCGGCCGACCGGACAAGGCATTAGACATGTTTGCTCGCTCAGAGTCATTGCATCAAACATGGCTGCTGGCTCGGAGCCACTGCAACAGACAAAACAGCTGATTCGTTGCATTAGCCACAGACACGCCTGCTGGGCCAGACGTTGCACATGTCTGCTTGCTCAACGACACTGCCTAGGAAATCCTTATCTCAGAAAAAACAGCTGATTTGGAACTTAACTTTAACCACAGATGCGCCTGCTGGATTGGTGCCGCTGTCGCAGGCATATCTGTTGATTTGGTGCCTTATCCATAGATATGCCTGCTAGCTAGGCGCCACTGCTTCAGACATTCCTTTGGAAGTGAAACAGAGCCAGCAGGCAGGTCTGTGGCTTAGGCACCGAATCAGCAGATATGTCGGAGGCAGCGGCACCGAGCCAGCATGTACGTCCATGGCTTAGGCATCGAATCAGTAGTTATATCTGAGGCAGCGGATCAGTGCCAGCAGACATGTCTTTTGTTTAGGCACTGCAGGAAGCGGGACCGAGCCAGCAGGCGCGTCTATGGTTAAGGCAAGGAATTAGCAGTTATGACTGAGACAACGGTACAGAGGCAACAGGCGCGTCTGTGAATTAGGCACCGAATCAGCAGTTATGGCACCAAACCATTGATTATTTATGTGACATGACAAACGCAATGGCATCGAGCAGACAGGTACCTCCGAGGCATTGGTGCTGATCCATCAGTTATATCTGAAGCTGTCGCACTGAGCCAGCGCGCATGCTTGAGCCAGTAGCAACGAGCCCGCATGTATGTCTAAGGCAATGGAACCGTCCCGACAGTCATGTCTGTGGCAGTGGCACCTAACTAGCATGCATCTCTTTAGCTTAGGCACCGAATCAGCAGCTGTGCCAAAGGCAGCGGCACCGACCGAACAGGCGCGTCTGTTGTTTATGCTCTGAATAAGCAGTTCTGTCTGAGGCAGCGGCGCCGAATTATAGACGCGCCTAAGCCTCAGATGGGCCGACTGGACAAGGCATTAGACATGTTTGCTCGCTCAGAGTCATTGCATCAAACATGGCTGCTGGCTCGGAGCCACTGCAACAGACAAAACAGCTGATATGTTGCATTAGCCACAGACACGCCTGCTGGGCAAGACGTTGCACATGTCTGTTTGCTCAACGACACAGCCTAGGAAATCCTTATCTCAGACAAAACAGCTGATTTCGAACTTAACTTTAACCACAGATGCGCCGGCTGGATCGGTGCCGCTGCCGCAGGCATAGCTATTGATTTGGTGCCTAAGACATAGAGCTAGCTAGGTGCCACTGCTTCAAACAATCCTTTGGAAGTGGCACAGAGCCAGCAGGCAGGTCTGTGGCTTAGGCACCGAATCAGCAGTTATGTCGGGGGCAGCGGCACCGAGCCAACATGCACGTCTATGGCTTAGGCACCGAATCAGCAGTTATATCTGATGCAGGCGCATGCCTGCATGAGCCAGTAGCAACGAGCCACCAGGTATGTCTAAGGCAATGGAACCGTGCCGACAGGCACGTCTGTGGCAGTGGCACTTAACTAGCATGCATCTCGTTAGCTTAGGCACCGAATCAGCAGCTGTGCCAAAGGCAGCGGCACCGACCGAGCATGTGCGTCTGTGGTTTAGGCTCTGATTAACCAGTTCTGTCTGAGGCAGCGGCACCGAATTATAGGCGCACCTAATCCTCAGATAGACCGACTGGACAAGGCATTAGACATCTGTGCTTGCTCAAAGTCATTGCCTCAAACATGCCTGCTGGCTCGGAGTAACTACCACAGACAAACAGCTGATTTGGAACTTAAACCACAGATGCGCCTGCTGGATCGGTGCCGCTGCCGCAGGCATATCTGTTAGTTTTGTGCCTAAGCCATAGACATGCCTGCTAGCTAGGCGCCACTGCTTCAGACATTCCTTTAGAAGTGGCGCAGAGCCAGCAGGCATGTCTGTGCTGGCACCTAACTAGCATGCATTTCTTTAGCTTAAGCACCAAATCAGCAGTTCTGTCAATGGCAGCGGCACCGACCGAGCAGGCGCGTCTGTTGTTTAGGCTCTGAATAAGCAGTTCTAACTGAGGCAGTGGCACGCAATTATAGACGCGCCTAAGCCTCAGATGGGCCGATTTAACAAGGCATTAGACATGTTTGCTTGCTCAAAGTCACTGCCTCAAACATGGCTGCTGGCTCGGAGCCACTGCAACAGACAAAACAGCTGATTCGGTGCCTAAGACACAGACACGCCTGCTGGGCAAGACGTTGCACATGTTTGCTTGCTCAACGTCACTGCCTCGGAAATGCCTGTCTCAGACAAAACAGCTGATTTGGAACTTTAACCACAGATGCGCCTGCTTGCTAGGCGCCACTGCTTCAAACATTCCCTTGGAAGTTTCACAGAGCCAGCAGGCAGGTCTGTGGCTTAGGCACCGAATCAGCAGTTATGTCGGAGGCAGCGGCACCGAGCCAACATGCACGTCTATGGCTTAGGCATCGAATCAGCAGTTATATCTGAGGGAGCGCGCATGCCTGTATGAGCCAGTAGCAACGAGCCTGCAGGTATGTCTAAGGCAATGGAACCGTGCCGACAGGCATGTCTGTGGCAGTGGCACCTAACTAGCATGCATCCCGTTAGCTTAGACACCGGATCAGCAGCTGTGTCAAAGGCAGCGGCACCGACCCAGCAGGTGCGTCTTTGGCTTAGGCTCTGAATAACCAGTTCTGTCTGAGGCAGCGGCACCGAATTATAGACGCACCTAAGGTTCCGATGGTCCGACTGGACAAGGCATTAGACATGTGTGCTTTCTCAAAGTCACTGCCTCAAAAATACCTGCTGGCTCGGAGCCACTGCCACAGACAAAACAGCTGATTTGGAACTTAAACCACAGATGCGCCTGCTGGATCCATGCCGCTGCCACAGGCACATCTGTTGATTTGGTGCCTAAGCCATCGACATGCCTTTGGAAGTGGCACAGAGCTAGCAGGCAGGTCTGTGGCTTAGTCACCGTATCAGCTGTTTTGTCGGAGGCCGCGGCACCGAGCCAGCATGCACGTCTATGGCTTCGGCACAGAATCAGCAGTTATTTCTAAGGCAGCGGAACCGAGCCAGCAGGCATGTCTATTGCTTAGGCACTGGATGAAGCGGGTCCGAGTTAGCAGGCGCGTCTATGGTTTGGGCAAGGAATTAGCAGTAATGAATGAGACAAGCCTATAAAGGCATCAGGCGCGTCTGTGGTTTAGGCAACGAATCAACAGTTATGGCACCAAACCATTGATTATTTATGTGACATGACAAACGCAAAGGCATCGAGCAGCCAGGTACCTCTGGGGCATTTGCACTTATCCAAGCTGTCGCACTGAGCAAGCGCGCATGCCTGAGCCAGTAGCAACGAGCCCGCAGGTATGTCTAAGGCAATGGAACCGTGCCGACAGGCATGTCTGTGGCAGTTGCACATATTTAGCATGTATCTCTTTAGCTTAGGCACCGAATCAGCAGCTGTGCTTAAGGCAGCAGCACCGACCGAGCAGGCGCGTCTGTGGTTTAGGCTCTGAATAAGCAGTTCTGTCTGAGGCAGCGGCACCGAATTATAGACGCGCCCTAGCCTCAGATTGGCCGACTCGACAAGGCATTAGATATGTGTGCTTGCTCAAAGTCACTGCCTCAAACATGCCTGCTGGCTCGGAGCCACTGCCACAGACAAAACAGCTGATTCGGTGCCTAAGCCACAGACACGCCTGCTGGGCAAGACGTTATCCACGTCTGCTTGCTCAACGTCACTGCCTCGGAAATGCCTGCCTCAGACAAAACAGTCGATTTGGAACTTAATCCACAGATGCGCCTGCTGGATCCGTGCCGCTGCCGCAGGCATGTCTATTGATTTGGTGCCTAAGCCATAGACATGCCTGCTAGCTAGGCGCCACTGCTTCAAACATTCCTTTGGAAGTGGCAAAGAGCCAGTAGGCAGGTCTGTGGCTTAGGCACCGAATCAGCAGTTATGTCGGAGTTAGCGGCACCGAGCCAGCATGCACGCCTATGGCTTAGGCACGAATCAGCAGTTATATGTGAGGCAGCGGAACCGAGCCAGCAGGCATGTCTATTGCTTAGGTACTGGAGGAAGCGTGACCGAGCCAGCAGGCGCGTATATGGTTAAGGCAAGGAATTAGCAGTTATGATTGAGACAACGGTACAGAGGCAGCAGGCGCCTCTGTGGATCGGGCGCCGAATCACACTAATGGCAGCAAACCATTGATGATTTATGCGACATGACAAACGCATTGACATCGAGCAGCCTGGTACCTCTGATGCATTGGCACTGATCCATCAGTTATATCTGAAGCTGTCGCACTGAGCCAGCGCGCATGCCTGAGCCAGTAGCAACGAGCCTGCAGGTACCTCTGAGGCATTGGTGCTGATCCATCAGTTATATCTGAAGCTGTCGCACTGAGCCAGCGAGCATGCTTGAGCCAGTAGCAACGAGCCCGCATGTATGTCTAAGGCAATGGAACTGTCCCGACAGTCATGTCTGTGGCAGTGGCATCTAACTAACATGCATCTCTTTAGCTTAGGCACCGAATTAGCAGATGTGCCAAAGACAGCGGCACCGACCGAGCAGGCGCGTATATGGTTTAGGCTCTGAATAAGCAGTAATGTCTGAGGCAGTGGCTCCGAGCCAGCAGGCATGTCCGAGCCAGCGACTTATGAGACAGTGGCGCTGATCAATCAGTTATGTCTGAGGCAGAACAGGTATATCTGAGTCATTGGCAACGACACTGGAGGTATGCCTGAACTGAGGAAGCAGGCATGCCTTAGGCAGTTGCACCTTACCAGGAGGCATGTCTGTGGCGTAGGCATCGAATCAGCATTTATGTCTTAGGCTGTGGCACCGAGCCAGCAGGCCTGTTTGAGGCAGTGACTTTGAGTCAGCATGCGTGTCTGATGTTTTTGCATCGCACCGAGCCAGGAGGCAAGCCTGTGGTTTAGGCACCGAATCAGCGGTTATATCTGAGGCAGCGGGACCGAGCCAGCAAGTTTGGCAAGGATTAAGCAGTTATTACTGAGGCAGGTGGTCCGAGCCAGCAGACGTGTCTGAGACTAAAGCACCGAATCAGCAGTCACAAGGCAATGACTGTGAGCCAGCAGTCATGCCTGATGCCCTGCCATTTATCGTTAAATTATTTGTGCGGAAGTGACACTAAGTCGTTAGGCATGACAGTCACAATGGCATCGAGCAAACAGATACGTTTGAGGCCGTGGCATAGATCAATTAGTTTAGCCAGGAGCAGTGGGCTCGGCTTGTCTCAGCGAGGGCCAACGACCTTTTAGGTATCTCGGAGGCAGTGGAACGGAAACTGTAGGCATTCTTGAGTAGTGGTACCCAACCACCAGACACATCTGTGGCTTAGGCACCCATTCAACAGTTATGTCTGAGGCAGCAGGCACGTCTATGGCTTAATCTGAGGCAGCGACACCGAGCAAGTAGGCACGTCTATGGCTTAGGCATCGAATCAGTAGTTATGAGCGGCACGAGCAATCATGCACTTCTGCGGCTTCGGCATGGAACCAGCGATTATGTCTGAGGCAGCGGGACTGAGCCATCAGGTGTGTCTGTGATTTACGTAAGTTATCTCTCATACAGTGATGCCGAGTCAGCAGGCAGGACCGAGGATAAGACTTTGAGGCAAAAAATATGTCAGATGTCTTCTCATCGAGCCGGTGACAACCACCCTGCAGATATGTCTAAGGCAGTGAAACCGAGCAGGCAGACCTAGATGAGGCAGTGGCATCCAGCCAGCAGGCATGTATGTTGCTAAGGCACCCAATCAGCAGTTATGTCAGAAGCAGCTGGACCGAGTCAGCAGACACGTTCGAGTCAGTGACTTTGAGGCAGCAGATAATGTCTGATGCCTTGGCACCGAATCATAAAGTAATAAATTTTGTGTAGCATGACAAACGAAATAGTATCGAGCAGCCAGGTACGTCTGAGGCATTGACATCCAACGGGAATGTCTGAGCAAGTGGCAACGACCCTGCCTTAGACATGATTGTTAACATGTCTTGCCTTGCCACCGATTCATAAAGGCTTAGGCACCGAATCAGCAGTTATGTTGAATGTAAAACTATACAATTGTGATTAAAGCCCACTTCATGGCGCGGGTAACGTCATACGCACGCAATGGCGTCGAGCAGCCAGATACGTCTGAGGCATTGGCAGTGGTCCACCAGTTAGTCTGAGACTGTCGCACTGAGCCAGCGGGCATGTCTGAACCAGTGGCAAAGTCACTGCAAGTATGTCTGAGGCAACGGAACCGAGTCGGCAGGTATGCCTACAGCAGATGCACCTAGCTAACAGGCATGACTTTGGTTTTTGCATCTAATCAGCAGTTATACCTGAGGCAGCGGTATCTGGCCAGCAGGCGCGCAGGCATGTCTTTGGCTTTTGTACTGAATCAGCAGCTATGCCTGAGGCAGCGGCACCGAGCCTGCAGGTGCGTCTGTGGTTTAAGCTCCGAATCAGCAGTTTTGTCTGAGGCAGTGTTTTAGATCCAGCAGGCATGTTCATGGTAGTGACGTTCAGCAAATAGGCATGCCTGATGCCTTGGTACCGAGCAATTAAGTACTCTTGTGTTGTAGTGGCAGTAAGTAATTTGGCATGACAGACGAGCAGCCAAGTACGTTCTGGGGCACTAATCCATCAGTTATGTCTGAAGCAGTGGCACTGAGCCAACGGGCATGTCTGAGCCATTGGCAAAAACACAGCAGGTATATCTGAGGCAGCTGAACCGAGCCAGCAGGCATGCCTGAGACAGTTGCACCTAGCCAGCAGGCCCGTCTGTGGCGTGGCTTAGGTACCAAATCAGCACTTTGCCTTAGACTGTGGCACCGAGCCAGCAGGCCTGTTTGAGGAAGTGACTGTCTGCTTTGGTACCGAACCATTAAGTATTTTGGTGGCAGTGCCATTAAGTATATTGGCGTGTCAGTCGCAGTGGCATCGAGCAACCACGTACGCCTGTGGAAGAAGCAATGAGTCATAGGTTATGTCTGAGGCAGTGACACTTAGTCAGCGGTCCAGCGATCCTGCTGATATGCCTGAGTCAGCAGCACCGATGCAGCAGGCATGGCTTTGGCTTAGGCACTGAATCAGCAGTTATCTCTAAGGCAGTGGAACCGAGCCAGCGGGCATATCTTAGCCAGTGGCAACGACCATGCAGTAATGTTTGTGGCAGCAGCATCTTGCCAGCATGCACCGATTCAACTGATATGTCGGAGGCAGTAGCACCGAGCTAGCAGGCATGTTCTAGGCAGTGACATTCCGCCTTCAGGCATGTTTGATGCTTTGCCACCGATCCATAAAGTACTTGTGTGGCAGTGTCACTTAGTCATTTGCCATGACGGCCGCAGTGGCATCGAGCAACCAGGTACGTCTGGGGC
This sequence comes from Lucinisca nassula, assembly GCA_963580285.1. Taxonomy (NCBI): domain Eukaryota; kingdom Metazoa; phylum Mollusca; class Bivalvia; order Lucinida; family Lucinidae; genus Lucinisca; species Lucinisca nassula. The sequence continues at coordinate 157,703,235 of OY757011.1, read as the reverse complement.
AGTGGCACTGATCCATCAGTTTAGCATTAGTCAGTGGCACTGAGCCAGGGAGAATGTCTCAACAAGTGACAACAACCCTGCAGGTATCTCTGAGGCAGTGGAACCGAGCCAACAGGCATGCATGTGGAAGTGGCACCGAGCCAGCAGGCACGTCTGTAGCTTAGGCACTAAATCAGCAGTTATCTCCCCGGCAGAGGCACCGAGCCAGCAGACAATTCTACATCTTAGGCACTGAATCAGCAGTTATATCTGACGCAGCGTGGCCGAGTCAGCAGCCGCATCCGTGGTTAAGACACGGAATTAGCAGTTATGACTGAGGTAGCGGGTCCGAGCCGAACGGCGCGTCTGTGGCTTAGGCACCGATTCAGCAGCCATGTATGAGGTAGCAGCACCGTCCAGCAGACACGTCTATGGCTTAGGCACCGAATCAGCAGTTATCTCTGAGGCAGTGGTACACAACCATCAGGCCTTCTGAGGCAGTGACTATGTGCCAGCTGACACGTCTGATGCCCTGTCGCCGATCAATAAAGTATTTGAGTGTCAGTGACACTAAATACTTAGGCATGACAGTCACAGTAGCATCGAGCAACAAGATACATTTGAGGCTGTGACACACATCCATCAGTTTAGCCTGCGGCAGTGGCACTGGGACGACAGGCTTGTCTCAGCGAGTGACAACGACCCTGCAGCTATCTCTGAGGCAGTGAAATCGAGCATGCAGGCATACCTATGGATGTGGCACCGAGCCAGCAGGTACGTCTGTGGCTTGGGCATCGAATCTGCAGTTATGTCTGACGTAGCGGCACCGAGCCAGCAGGTACGTCTATGGCTTAGGCAACGAATCAGCAGTTATATCTGAGACAGCGGCACCGAGCCAGCAGGCACATCTGTGGCTTAGGCACCGAATCATAGTTTCATCTGAGGCAGCGTGTCCGAGCCAGCAGGCGCGCCTGTGGTTTAGGAAAGGATTCGGGCATGTCTATGCCAGCGGGCATGTCTGAGCCAGCGGACAACGACCCTTGTCGACGGTATGTCTTGCCTTGCCACCGATTCATAGAGTATTTGTGTTACAGTGACACTTCGTCATTAGGCATAGCAGTCGCAGTGGCACTGATCCTTCAAGCCAGTGGCAACGACCCTGCATTTATCTCTAAAACAGTAGGACCAGGCCAGCAGACCCGCATGTGGAGCTATTACCGAGTCAATAGGCACGTCTGTGGCTTAGGCACTGAATCAGCAGTCTCAGGCAGATGACTCAGGCAGATGCACCGAGCCAGCATGCAAGTCTATGGCTTAGGCAACGAATCAGCAGTTATATCTGAGGCAGCGGTCCGGGCAAGCAGGCGCGTTTGTGGCTTAGGCACTGAATCACCAGTCATGTCTGAGCAGCGGCACCGAGCCAGCAGGAACGTCTGTGGCTTAGGCACTGAATCAGTAGTTATGTCTGAGGCAGTGACTCGCGGCCAGCAGGACTTCTGAGGCAGTGATTGTGAGCCAGCAGACATGTCTGATGACCTGCCACCGATCCATAATGTATTTGTGTAACACTTATTCATTAGGCATGACAGCCACGGTGGTATCGAGCAACCAGATATGCTTGAGGCAGTGGCATAGATCCTTTGGTATAGCCTGAGGCAGCGGCACTGAGACAGCGATTGACACCGACCCTGCATGTATCTCTGAGGCAGTGGAACCGAGCCTGCAGACATGCCTTAGGCAGTTGCACCTTACCAGGAGGCATGTCTGTGGCGTAGGCATCGAATCAGCATTTATGTCTTAGGCTGTGGCACCGAGCCAGCAGGCCTGTTTGAGGCAGTGACTTTGAGTCAGCATGCGTGTCTAATGTTTTTGCATCGCACCGAGTCAGGAGGCAAGCCTGTGGTTTAGACACCGAATCAGCGGTTATATCTGAGGCAGCTAGACCGAGCCAGCAGGTTTGGCAAGGAATAAGCAGTTATTACTGAGGCAGGTGGCCCGAGCCAGCAGACGTGTCTGAGACTAAAGCACCGAATCAGCAGTCACAAGGCAATGACTGTGAGCCAGCAGTCATGCCTGATGCCCTGCCACTTATCGTTAAATTATTTGTGCGGAAGTGACACTAAGTCGTTAGGCATGACAGTCACAATGGCATCGAGCAAACAGATACGTTTGAGGCCGTGGCATAGATCAATTAGATTGGCCAGGAGCAGTGGGCTCGGCTTGTCTCAGCGAGGGCCAACGACCTTTCAGGTATCTCGGAGGCAGTGGAACGGAAACTGTAGGCATGCTTGAGTAGTGGTACCAAACCACCAGACACATCTGTGGCTTAGGCACCCATTCAACAGTTATGTCTGAGGCAGCAGGCGCGTCTATGGCTTAATCTGAGGCAGCGACACCGAGCCAGTAGGCACGTCTATGGCTTAGGCATCGAATCAGTAGTTATATCTAAGGAAAAGGGACCGATCCAGCCTGCGTGTCTGTGGTATAGACAATGAATCGGCAGTTATGACCGAGGCAGCGGGACAGAGGCAGAAGGCGCGTCTGTGATTTCGATACTGAATCAGCAGTTATGTCAGAGGGAGCGGCACGAGCAATCATGCACGTATGCGGCTTCGGCATGGAACCAGCGATTATGTCTCAGGCAGCGGGACTGAGCCATCAGGTGTGTCTATGATTTACGTAAGTTATCTCTCATACAGTGACGCCGAGTCAGCAGGCATGACTGAGGATAAGACTTTGAGGCAGGAGATATGTCAGATGTCTTTTCTTCGAGCCGGTGACAACTACCCTGCAGATATGTCTGAGGCAGTGAAACCGAGCAGGCAGACCTAAATGAGGCAGTGGCAGCCAGCTAGCAGGCATGTATGTGGCTAAGGCACCCAATCAGCAGTTATGTCAGAGGCAGCTGGACCGAGTCAGCAGGCACGTTCGAGTCAGTGACTTTGAGGCAGCAGATAATGTCTGATGCCTTGGCACCGAACCATAAAGTATTAAATTTTGTGTAGCATGACAAACGAAATAGTATCGAGCAGCCAGGTTCGTCTGAGGCATTGACATCCAACGGGAATGTCTGAGCAAGTGGCAACGACCCTGCCTTAGACATGACTGTTAACATGTCTTGTCTTGACACCGATTCATAAAGGCTTAGGCACCGAATCAGCAGTTATGTAGAATGTAAAACTATACAATTGTGGTTAAAGCCCACTTCATGGCGCGGTTTACGTCATACGCACGCAATGGCGTCGAGCAGCCAGATACGTCTGAGGCATTGGCAATGGTCCACCAGTTAGTCTGAGACTGTCGCACTGAGCCTGCGGGCAGGTCTGAACCAGTGGCAAAGTCACTGCAAGTATGTCTGAGGCAATGGAACCGAGTCGGCATGTATGCCTACAGCAGTTGCACCTAGCTAACAGGCATGACTTTGGCTTTTGCACCTAATCAGCAGTTATACCTGAGGCAGCGGTATCTGGCCAGCAGGCGCGCAGGCATGTCTTTGGCTTTTGTACTGAATCAGCAGCTATGCCTGAGGCAGCGGCACCGAGCCAGAAGGTGCGTCTGTGGTTTAAGCTCCGAATCAGCAGTTTTGTCTGAGGCCGTGTTTTCGAGCCAGCAGGTATGTTCATGGTAGTGACGTTCAGCAAATAGGCATGCCTGATGCCTTGGTACCGAGCAATTAAGTACTCTTGTGTTGTAGTGGCAGTAAGTAATTTGGCATGACAGACGAGCAACCAAGTACGTTCTGGGGCACTAATCCATCAGTTATGTCTGAAGCAGTGGCACTGAGCCAACGGGCATGTCTGAGCCATTGGCAAAAACACAGCAGGTATATCTGAGGCAGCTGAACCGAGCCAGCAGGCATGCCTGAGGCAGTTGCACCTAGCCAGCAGGCCCGCCTGTGGCGTGGCTTAGGTACCAAATCAGCACGTTGCCTTGGACTGTGGCACCGAGCCAGCAGGCCTGTTTGAGGAAGTGACTGTCTGCTTTGGTACCGAACCATTAAGTATTTTGGTGGCAGTGCCATTCAGTATATTGGCTTGTCAGTCACATTGTCATCGAGCAACCACGTACGCCTGTGGAAGAAGCAATGAGTCATAGGTTATGTCTGAGGCAGTGACACTTAGTCAGCGGTCCAGCGATCCTGCTGATATGCCTGAGTCAGCAGCACCGATGCAGCAGGCATGGCTTTGGCTTAGGCACTGAATCAGCAGTTAACTCTAATTCAGTGGAACCGAGCCAGCGGGCATATCTTTGCCAGTGGCAACGACCATGCAGTAATGTGTGTGGCAGCAGCATCTTGCCAGCATGCAGCGATTCAACTGTTATGTCGGAGGCAGTAGCACCGAGCTAGCAGGCATGTTCTAGGCAGTGACATTCCGCATTCAGGTATGTTTGATGCTTTGCCACCGATCCATAAAGTACTTGTGTGGCAGTGTCACTTAGTCATTTGCCATGACGGCCGCAGTGGCATCGAGCAACCAGGTACGTCTGGGGCAATGGCACTGATCCATCAGTTTAGCATTAGTCAGTGGCACTGAGCCAGGGAGGATGTCTCAACAAGTGACAACAACCCTGCAGGTATCTCTGAGGCAGTGGAACCGAGCCAACAGGCATGCATGTGGAAGTGACACAGAGCCAGCAGGCACGTCTGTGGCTTAGGCACTAAATCAGCAGTTATCTCCCAGGCAGAGGCACCGAGCCAGCAGACAAATCTACATCTTAGGCACTGAATCAGCAGTTATATCTGAAGCAGCGTGGCCGAGTCAGCAGCCGCATCCGTGGTTTAGACACGGAATTAGCAGTTATGACTGAGGTAGCGGGTCCGAGCCGAACGGCGCGTCTGTGGCTTAGGCACCGATTCAGCAGCCATGTATGAGGCAGCAGCACCGTCCAGCAGACACGTCTATGGCTTAGGCACCGAATCAGCAGTTATGTCTGAGGCAGTGGTACACAGCCATAAAGCCTTCTGAGGCATTGACTATGTGCCAGCTGACACGTCTGATGCCCTGTCGCCGATCAATAAAGTATTTGTGTGTCAGTGACACTAAATTCTTAGGCATGACAGTCACAGTAGCATCGAGCAACAAGATACATTTGAGGCTGTGACACACATCCATCAGTTTAGCCTGCGGCAGTGGCACTGGGACGGCAGGCTTGTCTCAGCGAGTGACAACGACCCTGCAGCTATCTCTGAGGCAGTGGAATCGAGCATGCAGGCATACCTATGGATGTGGCACCGAGCCAGCAGGTACGTCTGTGGCTTGGACACCGAATCTGCAGTTATGTCTGACGTAGCGGCACCGAGCCAGCAGGTACGTCTATGGCTTAGGCAACGAATCAGCAGTTATATCTGAGACAGCGGCACCGAGCCAGCAGGCACATCTGTGGCTTAGGCACCGAATCATAGTTTCATCTGAGGCAGCGTGTCCGAGCCAGCAGGCGCGCCTGTGGTTTAGGAAAGGATTCGGGCATGTCTGAGCCAGCGGACAACGACCCTTGTCGACGGTATGTCTTGCCTTGCCACCGATTCATAGAGTATTTGTGTTACAGTGACACTTAGTCATTAGGCATAGCAGTCGCAGTGGCACTGATCCTTCAAGCCAGTGGCAACGACCCTGCATTTATCTCTAAAACAGTAGGACCAGGCCAGCAGACATGCATGTGGAGCTGTTACCGAGTCAATAGGCACGTCTGTGGCTTAGGCACTGAATCAGCAGTCTCAGGCAATATACTCAGGAAGATGCACCGAGCCAGCATGCAAGTCTATGGCTTAGGCAACGAATCAGCAGTTATATCTGAGGCAGCGGTCCGGGCAAGCAGGCGCGTCTGTGGCTTAGGCACTGAATCACCAGTCATGTCTGAGCAGCGGCACCGAGCCAGCAGGAACGTCTGTGGCTTAGGCACTGAATCAGTAGTTATGTCTGAGGCAGTGACTCGCGGCCAGCAGGACTTCTGAGGCAGTGATTGTGAGCCAGCAGACATGTCTGATGACCTGCCACCGATCCATAATGTATTTGTGTAACACTTATTCATTAGGCATGACAGCCACGGTGGCATCGAGCAACCAATTATGCTTGAGGCAGTGGCACAGATCCTTTGGTATAGCCTGAGGCAGCGGCACTGAGACAGCGATTGACACCGACCCTGCAGGTATCTCTGAGGCAGTGGAACCGAGCCTGCAGACATGCCTGTGGAAGTGGCACCGAGCCAGCAGGCACGTCTATGGTATAGCACCGCATCTGCAGTTATGTCTGAGGCAGCGACACTGAGCCAGCAGCCACGTATATGGCTTAGGCACCGAATCAGTAGTTATATCTTAGGAAACGCGTAGTCAGTAATCAGAAGTTATATCTTAGTGCGCGTCTATGGCTTAGACAATGAATCAGCAGTTATAATAGAGGCAGCGGGACAGATGCAGCACGCGCGTCTTTGGTTTGGGTATGGAATCAGCAGTTGTGTCAGAGGCAGTGGCATCGAGCCTGCAGGCACGTCTGTGATTGAGGCAAGGAATCAGAAGTTATGTCTGATGCAGTGGCACCGAGTCAGCAGGCATGCCCGAGACAGTGACTTTGAGGCATCAGATATGTGTGATGCCTTGGCCCCGAGGCAGTGACAACGACCCCGCAGGTATGTCTGAGGCAGTGGAACCGAGCCAGCAGGCATGCATGTGGAAGTGGCACCGAGCCAGCAGGTACGTATGTGGCTTAGGAACGGGATCAACAGTTATGTCTGAAGCAGCGGGACCGAGCAAACAGGCGCGTCTGTGATTTGTGCAAGGAATCCGAAGTTAAGTCTGATGCAGTGGCACGAGTCAGCAGGCATATCCAAGGTAGTGACTTTTGAGACAGCATATATGTCTGTTGCCTTGGCAACGATCCATACAGTATTTTGGCGGCAGTGGCACTTAGTCTATTTGCAAGTCAGTCGCAGTGGCATCAAGCAACCAGGTACCCCTGAGGCAGAAGCACTGATCCATCGGTTATGTCTGAGGCAGTAACATTGAGCCAACGGGAATGTCTGAGCCAATGGCAACGATCCTGCAGGTATGTCTGAGGCAGTGGAACCGAGCCAACAGGCATGCCTGAGGCATTGGCACCGAGGCAGCAGGCACGACTGTGACTTAGGCACCGAATCAACAGATATGTGTGAGGCAGCAGCATCGAGCCAGAAGGCACGTCTGTGGCTAAGGCCCCGAATCAGCTGTTATATCGGAGGCAGTGGCACCGAACCAGCAGATATGTAGAATGTTCTGGCACCGACATATAAAGTATTTTTGTAACAGTTGCCATGGCAGTCGCAGTTGCATCGAGCAACCGGGTACGTCTGGGTTAGTTGAACTTATCCATCAGTTATGCCTGAGGCAGTTAGCCAGGGGTGAGGTCTGAATGTGTAATGTAGAACTTATCAGTTTTTATACGTCTTCAGCAGTTTCACCTCCTCGATGCGGCCCCGCCCATTGGGGCTTGAAGAAATAAATGGGCTGCATGATGCTTCCACGCAGAGCTGATTCAGACCGCACACGAGTACTAGCAAACCGCTCAGAGGATCAACGCCTGTCCAGGCAAAGTGGTGCGAGTCGGGCCGTCCATGCTTATAAATCCTAATGGTTTCATTGGGTGACAGGGCTTGAGATGTCATTTCATCTCATTGTCGGGTAAAAGTCCCACAACATTGGAAGCAACGTCTCCGAAATGACCTTTATAGTGTTGATGGGGACGATAAACATCAAACCAAACGTGGACTCCGGTTATCATCCAATTCTGATATGAGTGAAATAATCTTGAAAGGGCCGTAAAACCAAAACCAAACAAAGAAAAAAAAACATCCGACACTATCTGAAATATGCATGGTTAGACACCGTGAAGTACGATTTTAGGCAACTCTTAACAAAATATCTATAACTGCAACTGCTGCCACCATATCAGCAGGAAGGCACCGTATTAGCAGCAAGGCACCATATCAGCAGGAAGGAATTGAGTCTTACTGCTACCGGCAGCTTCATTTTTAGATATGAGGAATTTTTGAAACTGTTTTGAATATGGAGCAATTTTTTCTCACGCACGTCTCTTGTAAAGAGTCTTGGCGGTGATTAGGCCACCTGCATTAAGCCAAATTTTGGTCTAATGTTATAAATCTCGGTCGATGCCCAAAATAGAAACTGAACCTTTAAATGACTTGTCCTCCTTAATTTTACATGGTTTCCCTTTGCAGAGGGAGTACAGTTTATTGGCTAATGCTTGTGTATGGCTGAGGTTAAGTTTAATATGGAAACATACATGTATTTTACAGCAGATATTTCATGAACTACTGAAACTTAAGAACTGAAAGTTGGTACACCGCCCAGACATGTTTTAACGGAAATTCACGACTAAATCCGTTCGGCGCCTATGAACGAAAAAGTTCGCAATCCTTATGTCTGTGTGTGGCTGAGGTTAAGCTTTATATGGAACATACATGCATTTTACAGCATTTACAGCAGATTTTTCATGAAATACTGAATTTCAAGGCCTGAAATTTGGTAAAAAGAAAATACTTGACTAGTTGAGGTTTGATAAACATGCAGCTTCAGAGGTCAAGGTCATTACCTCATATTTCCCAGATTCATATTTTCTAACGTAATTTCATCCAAAGTAAAGTCTCACATAAAAATCTTTTCATTAAGGGTGTGTGAGGTTGTGGGGAGGGGTTAGGCGGTACAAATGACCTTTGTCACATGACCCAGATGACCGTGGCAGTGTAATAATGCTAAAACCCTTTAAAATGTTTTTTTTTTTTTTTTTTTTCAAAACCAAGATGTCGATGACCTTGAAACTTGATTTATGGAAAGGCTAACATGATAAATGTAACTAACTTACGATAGGTAACACATAGCCCTGTGTATAATCCGTATGCTCGCCGATGAGATTTACACGTCCGGGGACAAAAGCTCCGCAGCTGGGAGAATATGAAAACTGTCTATGGAACGTTTCGGAAGCATTTTTGAGCAAGCGATCAATGTTAGGTATATCTGACTCAAGGGACATACCCGATTTTTTATGATAGTTGTACATACCGTATCCACCTTAATAAGGGTAGGCCTAAAGTGCGCTTATAATAAATGGACTGGGCTGCATGCAATGTGCTTCGCTATGAAACCGACCGAACTTATGAGTACCAATAAACCGCTTAGTGGGCTAAGCCTGTCCAGAAAACTTTATTGGTGCAAGTCGGATCGTCCCTTAAACACTAACGGTTTCTTTGGGTGGTACATCTTGAGATGTCATTTCTTCTCAATGTCGGGAAAATGGCCACAAAATTGGAACTGACTTAAATATTGTTGACGGAGACGTAAAACGTCAAGAGAAACAAATAAAAACGTGCAATTACACATGGAATTCGTATAAAAAACTCAAGCCCTCGAAAGTTCTTCTATTGAGCAGATGCAACCGTATTCTTTGGACATGTTTGGCTTCGCCAAACAATTCCAAAGTCGGTATAGGGAGCATATATTTTAACATATAAAGTTACTTAACAAAGACAAGTCTGAATTATGACCGTTTTATCACAAAAACGTAATGGGAGGCAACGCAAAGCCTTTTCAAAATTTTATAGACGCCATTCTGATTTAATTTCAAAATTCGATATTGGACTTAAATCTCTTCTGCAGCAAGGTCTATCGGAACCCGAATTTTATGGTGACTTAGTATATAAATTCAGAAAAATATATAACCGCAATGACTTTAGCACCCAATTTCGTAAAATCATTCTTCGATATAAAAAGATTGGGTACAACATGGATATTATACAACAGACTGCATGCATGGTAGTAAACCCAATCACGGTTGGCAACTTTGCTACCCTCTTTAATTGCACGCCGGTGGGTCAGGCCTCAGATTCTATGACGGTACCAACGTAAAAGCTTATTGCGAATTAGAGAATTCTAATTCAAGGTAATGTTGGTTGGTGCCTGATGCTCTGTCTCTGGTCGGGCCCATCGGAGTCTAACTGTTGGTTTTCTTTTGCTCCAGCATTTCAGTGGTTTCTTGCTGTCGAGTCCTCACCATTGTCTCACCTCTGTGGTTCTTTGATTATTTGTGTTCACGGAGATGTTGCACTGATGAGTTAGGAGGCCTTCATGCGGGCTGAACAAATTATTTGTCTAAATCGCGGCGGAAGTAAGGGCGAGGATTGCTGCCACGTAAAATCGATTTAAGCCCCCCCCCCCCCCCCCCCCCCCAGTGGAAATCTTTCTATGGCGATTTATTTATGTTTTTGTTTGTTACTTACTGTGTGTATCACTTGTGTCTTTTAATTTGGATGGCCATATGGCCATTTTGTGGGAAAGTAACTGTCCTTATGGCCTTCCTTTGTTTAGGTTTCCATTATGGTCTGGTCGCTTAATGTTTGTATTTCTTTCCCTTTGGTGTCTTTGATGGGTGGAGTAAGTTAATTGTATCAATTCCTGATCTTTGTTTTACTTCTACTTCTAACAAAAATACTTTTGTCTCCCGGTTGAATAGGAATCTTTTTAATTTAAAGAGAAGATCCAGTTTTCAGAGTAGGAAAAGAAACAGGAAATCGCGGAAGTTGTCTCCCTTTGAATAAATTGGTGGAATGTATGCTAGGTGTATTCATTTTAAAGAATCCGGAAAAAATGTTTCCAAAAATAAAATACATATAGCCGGTATTTTTCTTTAAAACAATACAAATGAATGCATTTTATGCAAAAATGAAAACAATTATGATGACAGGTAAACGAGTTTGAGAGGGATTCCCTCACTAGGTTTCGAACACTAGTTAGATCTAATTTTAGTTCGTGACAAAAATAGAATCCCCATATATGACGTTATGCGACGTTCATTTTTGGCCTTGTTTGCTTAGGCCATGCCTGAATCGGAAAAAAAATATGACGCTGAATACCATGCCATAAGTCACTACACTCAGAGACGATACTGTCGCCATGTATGTGTAAAGTGACAGATTTATTTTTAGAACAGAAATTCCGAACACATGTTCAGAGCGAAGGGTAAACACGAATGAAAACGACCATTTTCACAAAGTTCTGAAGCTGTATTTGGCTCCAAAAGTGTACACATGACAACGGAGTATGCATTGAAGATAAAAACCAGAAAAAAATTGAGACCCGGTAGCTCAATAATGCACCTTTAAACGACTTCTCCCCCTTAACCAGTAGATGGATTTTGATATAATTCTACAGGTGACCCTTTACCAGAATTGCTCAAACCACTCCACTCGGACGAGCAAGATGGCCATCAGAAAATAGAAAAACCTTTAAACGACTTGATTGTCAGAGTTATCTATTAGCTCTTTTAACTTCACTATTCTGCAAAGTCACACACTCTTAACTATCGGTGTCCACTATTAAGGGCAAGTGCGCTACTCAAGGCGAATACGGTAAATCATTTTATAATCAATGTGGGTCAGCATCTTAAAATATTTTTATAAACCGTAAGATTTTATGGAAAATACATACACCTGACATTTACCTTAATTTTGCACCTGACTTTCGATCTTCTTTTCTTTAACTGAGATCCCGATTCCTACGGCACTTGGGAGACTTCCTTCTGACGATCATGGCGACAAAATTACAGTTTACTCGCATTTTGGTTGGGTGATTTGAGGTTTAACGTCCCCGTCAAATCTGTACAGGTCATTTTGGAGACCTTGCTTTCAATTTTGCGGGACTTTTACCCGACTTTGAGATGAAATGGCATCTCAATCCCTGCCGCCCAATGAAACCAATAGGGTTTATATGCATGGACGGCCCGACTCGCATCACTTTCCCTGTGCAGGCTTATTTTTTATTTTTATTAGAACATCTAACCGGTTTACCATTACTCATATGCGGTCAGTTTCAGCTTTGCCTGGAAGGATCATGCAGCCAAAACTATTTCTTTAAGCCCCGATGTTGGTTTAAAGAGGTTTGAAACCATCTGCAGTGCAAAGAACCAGGAGCACTGTTTGTCTAACAATGGCAGTACTTTAAATCTTACATATTTTGACAGTTGCGAGTCGCACAATAAGCCTTATCTAGGGCCGAAGCCTGTGGGAGGACACCTCTGTCGCTTGTCATGCTCGTACGAGTATGTACCATTTTCGAAAAAATTACAACTATTACTTCCTCACTACATGGACTGAACCTGATGACGTCGTCCGTCCGTCCGTCGTCAGCTTTTGTTTGCTTTAAACGACGATTTTTCCAAAACTGTTGGACAGATTTTGAAATATATTCCTTGGGTGACCCTCTGCCAAAATTTCTCAAACCGTTTCGCTCTGATGAACAAGATGACTGCAAAAGCCGAAAATAATAATAATAATAATAATAATAATAATAATAATAATAATAAACAAATAAATAAATGACTTCTCTTCCTTAACCAATGGATGGATTTTAAAATAAACTCACAAGAATGTTACAATGTTCCAACGACTTCTCCTCCTTAACCAGTGAATCGATTTTGAAATGATTCCATAGGAATGTTCCCTGGGTGACCATATACCCAATCAGATGGCCATCAGAGCTAAAAATAGAAGAAGAAGAAAAAACATTTCAACCGCTGCTCCTCTTTAACATGTAGAATCCTAAACCTGTAGATGGATTTTAAAATAAGTTCATAGGAAGGTTCCTTTGGTGACCCTCTACCAAACTTGCTCAAACCGTTTTGCTCAGATAAACAAGATGATCGCCAGAGCTAAAATAGATGAAGATGTGATGTGGTCTTAGAGTGGTGTCAGTGTGATGTGATCGTGGGAGGGTTGGTGGTTCTAGGATAGTTGTTCGTGTTTGTTTTGTTGTTGAATCTTATCGGAACTGGTGAGCGTTTTGGAGATGGTGTTGGTGCTCATGACTGTGTGGTGTGGTGTTGGATGTTGGTGTGAGTGGTGTTCCAGTTTGTGTAGTGTTGGTGTTAATGTTGGTGCTGGTGTGGTGTGGTGTAATGTAGTGCTGCTGTGCTGTGGTGTGGCATGTGGTGTGCACCGGCTTGTGGTGAAAAACGTGGTACAGTTCAGTTGTGTACAGTTGGTGTGAGGTATGATAAGCCTACGCGGCGTCTGATCTGGGTACACACTGTTTGCTCAAAGTACATGCATTTGTTTACAACTTACCTCAAACAAAACAAAACTGACACCCCTATAATTGGAGATTGACTGCTCCAAACTTATTGGGTGGGAGATTCCATTGTCATATATGGGTTAACACACCAATACATTAATAAAGTTCATTACAAATTGTAACGTTAACACGTTTGATTACCACGTTTAATTAAGAAATGAAATTTATTTTTCTGCAGTTCATGGAAGTATGAACGCAGTGGGTCGCGTGCAAAGTAAATTAGCCCCGAAGGGGTTCATGGAAACTTTGTTAGCGACCCACTGTTGTTCATACTTTCATGAAAAACAGAAAAATTAAGTTTATTTTTTATATTTACATTATTTGCCCCTCATCACTGGGCGAAATAATGCTTGTATGGCAATTTTTTAAAGTTGAAAAGCATTTACACGCTGTTTTTTCTACAAAGAGCGAAGCAGCGTTGACGTCATCAACGCCCGTAGAGAACAATGGTTTAGAATGACGTCACTTAACGTCACTGAAAATCATGTGATGCGATGCGTTCATTGAAGTATGAACGCAATTGTTTTCTATTGGTTTACATTAGACTTTACACTGGAAATGTAAATATTAAATTGTTACGTTAATATAACGTTAACATGTTAGATTGCTCTTCTGTCAAACTCACGTTTTGTGTCTCAACACGGTCTGGACTGTTTTTTTTACTGTCCAAATACTGATAGTTGACCGTTAATGTAACGTTAACACACCAGCACAAACAAGACCCGAATAAGACTCTCCCCACGGAAGCTGTCTCGGCACGGTCTGAACTGTTTTCGCTATCTGAATACTGAAGTTAAAAGTGATGTAACTGAATCCGTTAATGTAATGTTAACAAATTTTAACGTTGATATTACGTTAACACGTTAGATTGTTCACTCAAACTCTGTGGGGCGGTTCTAACGAGCACCCGCTATATATTTGGTGCAGAAATGCGAACCAACTAATGTTAGTTCTGTGCCAATAATATACACCATTATATCACCAGGATATGTTACTGTAATGAGAAATCCATCAAAAGTGTTGCAGTCCAACATCTCTAGTGATGCTAAACAGTGATGCTGCAGGACATATTTTTCTATCAGGTCCCCAAACCAATGAAAAAAAATCATTTTCTTGCAAACGCTCTGTTACTGGGTGTTATTCAGGATTCTAGTAATAATGGACATGTGAGATTACTCGATTTTTATATGGGCCAAATTAGGCTTGCAGGGTAAAATCTAGTATTTCCTCACGTGGTTAACAAGTAAAATACTTCTATCTATCTATCTTCTTATACTGAGTCGGTCATATTTGGCCATTACCTCAGTTGGGTGCGTAGCTAAATTTAGAATTTAGCTTAAAAAAAAAGAAGAAAAAAAGAGAGAAGTCACTGGATGAGTCCTTAAAACTATTTACAATCTGAATAACAGAGGTATACTAAAACGCATACCTCTGAGTCTCAATCTTACACTGTATGGGCTTTGAACTCCTCTGCAGTCTTAGCATTCACCACAGAAGAGGGAAGACTATTCCACTGGGGAATAGTCCTAGGGAAGAAGGAATTTTTCAGGGCATCACTGTAGGACTGGTACCTGTGATACTGTGAGTTGTTTACTTTTGATGCCCTTGCTCGAGTTGAAACTGTCACAGGGGTCAAGTATTTATCTTTATTAACGGCCACTGTACCTGAATGTATCTTATAGAAGAAGGTTAAAGAGGACCGCTCACGACGGGCCTCTAGGGACGGCCATTCTAGCTCGTTAAGCATGTCACCGACGCTGCTTCTATTGCGCCATCGTCGGCAGGTCCATCGAGCAGCTGTCCTCTGCACCTTCTCCACCTGCTGAATCTGAGTTTTAACATAGGGATACCAAATGGGTGATGCATATTCTAGCTGAGGGCGAACCAATGTTTTATATGCAACATCCTTTGTCTGCCTAGGTGCAAAAGCCAAGTTTCGTCTAAGAAATCCTAAAGTCCTAGTTGCTTTTGATGTTATTTCTGAAACGTGTTGACCCCAATCAAGATCATCAGTGATGGTGATACCAAGATATTTGGCGGATTGAACCTGCTCCAAGATTTGCTGGTGTAGTTTATAGTCAAACTTAATTTGTTTGTCAGGAGGGTGTCGCGACACCCTCATTGAATGACATTTGGCCACATTGAACTTCATCTGCCAATCGGCCTCCCACTGTGCTAGTTGATTCAGGTCATCTTGTAGAATAAGACAGTCAGAAGAAGAATATATATTCCTATAAAGGACACAATCATCAGCAAACAAACGGACAGATGACATGATGTTATCAGGGAGATCATTAATGAATACCAAGAAAAGGACCGGTCCAAGGACCGAACCTTGGGGGACACCAGATAAAACAGGGACTGGATCAGACGCTTGGCCATCAAGTACAACTTGTTGTGAGCGCCCTGAGAGCCATGAGCTAATCCACCTGTGTGTGGATCCTCTTATCCCATAGTAATCCAATTTATACAATAGCCTCCTGTGAGGTACCTTGTCAAAGGCCTTAGCGCAGTCCATGATAATTAAGTCAGTCTGTTTGTGGCCACGGTTTGTGGCCCCATCCAGGTTGCTCACAATGTCATGGTAAAACTGAACTAATTGAGTTTCGCAAGACCTTTGACTTCGGAAACCATGTTGACAGTCAGCAAGAATGCTCTCAAAGGCTAGGTGCTTGTTGATGTTACTAACTATTATATGCTCCAGGGTTTTGCAACAGATGCATGTTAGCGACACTGGTCTATAATTTGCTGAATCGTATTTTTCGCCTTTTTTTATAGACCGGGGTAACATTAGCTTGTCGCCAGTAATCTGGTACAGTGCCCTGGGCGAGTGATTCATTGAAGATAAAGGCCAGCACAGGTGTAAAAAGATAAAGATAAAGAAGCTTTATTTAACGTCGCATATCCGAAACAAATAACATAAGCTCTGTAGAGCTTTTATTGCGACAAACAAAGTATCCTGTAACAAATACTTACCTGCCTTCATTTATCTTCCTAGGACTACCCCTGATAATGCGAGCGTCAGCCAAGGGAGCGCCTAGTACCATTTTTCACGCCTTTGGTATGGCGCGGTCGGGGATCGAACCCGCGACCTCCCATTCCCGAAGCGGACGCTCTACCACTGAGCTATCGGTTATCTTTATCTTTTATCTTTATCCTCAAAGGTGAAGATGCTGGAAACATGCTTCCAATATGCATCTCTTATTACCTTTTGTACATGTGCTCTGAACCGTTTGTAATGGCTCTTAACGTCAGGGCTACTAGACTTACGAGCACGAAAGTACATTCGATTGCGTCTTCTAATTAGATGCTTGATCGTGTTGTCGATCCAAGGCGCACTATGCTTTAAGTCAACCTACGCTAATTAGGAGAATAAATATGACCAAAGACAAATAATTCCGGTGTATTCCGGTTATTCCAGGTCCGTTCGGGTTATTAGGTCCATTCTGGACAGTCCACCCCTTTGGTAAACGTACCCGCTGCACTCAAGACTACGAACGGAATGTAGCTCGCTTAACTCCCACCTGTTTAGAAAGAATATCGTTGCCGACCCCTCTTGTCAGTGTGGAGCTTTTGAAAGCCCACATCACTTCTTTTTCGACTGTCCCAGGTACCAGGCTGCAAGGACGAGATACTTACCCATTAACTTAAACCACCTCACATCCCGTGACCTTCTATTCGGACTCTCCAACAAAACACCACAAGAAAACGAAGTTCTCTTTAACCAAGTACAAGAATTTATTCTTAAATCCGGCCGGTTTTCATGACAAACCCGAGACCAAGATTAGATTACACTTATGGGAGATTATCCTAGATATTCGGAGATACACCCATTGCTGGCGCACATTATGGGAACGTCGATCACCTACGCAACGTTGCATCTTAACATCTCTCTCTCTCCCTCTCTCTCTCTCTCTCTCTCTCTCTCTCTCTCTCTCTCTCTCTCTCTCTCTCTCTCTCTCTCTCCATTGATTGACACCGCCATTCTCACATACTTACTTTGTATGTTCCACAATGACGCAGGAGATGATTTATTTAAGCCTTGGCTTACCTTCAGATCCTGCACCATATGTATGTATTCCATATTGCTGTTGTAAATAATTTGCTAATAAAATACTGTTTAAACCAAACGTACCCGCTCGGACCGGGGTACCTAAACACCGGAAAGACCCAAAAAGACGCAAAAAGACGCGGAAAGACGCAAAAAGGTGCAAAAAGACGCAAAAAAGTGCAAAAAGACGCAAAAAGACCCCCGAAAAAAGGAAAAAGACCCTAATTAAAGCAAAAATGAGCATAGTTATAAATACAAATCAGCATTTTTGGGCAAAAAGTGTCCATGGAAAAAGATTAATAGAGGTGCAAAAGAACGTACTTGACCCCATCCCTCGCCCACATCCCAGCACAGCATCAAAGGTGGGAACACTTTTTACAAACAATAAGTTCTATAAGGGAAAAAAATAGAACTGAATTGCAAATAAAACATTAATAATATTAATACTAAAGTGGGAAATCAATGAATTTACGAAGACGGAAGAAGACGCGGATAGGCGCAAAAAGGCCCTTAGAAAAGCAAAAAGACCTCCGGGAAAGCAAAAAGACCACCAGAAAAGCAAAACAATCCCCAGAAAAGCGAAAGAGCATACATATAGATATAAATCAGCATTTGTGCACAGAAAGGAGTGCCAGCAAAAAGAATCATAAAGGAGCAAAAGAACATATCCTGACCCCATCCCGCCCCTACCCACAGAACAAAATGAAAGGCAAGATTATTTTTATAAACAATGAGCTCTACAAAAAAAAGAAATACTACTACTTAATTGCAAATAATAATAATAATCATGTAAAAAGAGGAAATGTATAAAATTTATAGAGACGCAAAAAGACGCGGAAAGACGCAAAAAGGACCCTCAGAAAAGCAAAAAGACCTTCAGAAAAGCAAAAAGACCTTCAGGAAAGCGAAAAGATCATAGAAAACCTTATTTTTCTTATTTCTCTCTAAAATAAAGATTGTGGTTACTCGTTAGAACCGCCTCATCGAGGCAGTTATAACGAGCACCCACAGTCTATATTTACAGAGACGCAAAAAGACGCGGAAAGACGCAAAAGACCCTCAGAGAAGCACAAAGCCATTCAGGAAAGCAAAAAGACCTACATTATACTATTAAAATCGGGCGCCAATGTATTTAAACTTTTGAAATCGCTCCGCTTATTATTGTTTCTTCCATTTTTATATATATATAACTAAGAATTTTAATCCATTTAATTTAATCAGGAATACTTAATGAAATTAAACTGTATAATAGATAATTCGATTAGGTTGTTTGGCAAGATCATGACACCTGAGATAATCAGTTGTGACTGGGTTCGATCACACTTCAGTCGGCTTCTTTAAGCACACAACGTGAAAACAATCGAAAAAAAAAATCATATTTTTGTTAATTACCACGAGCATTTACTTTTTTTTAGCAATTTTAACCACCTCGACCCCCGTAAAACCCAAATTAGGGTCACGATAAAATTCCTTAAAATTCCGACACCTTCAGGACTTGTCTTGACTCTGTTGAAATTTTAAGCAGTCTGATCTAGCTCTGTACTTTCTGCTGTTGTCTAACTGTCCCAATACTCAGAATCGTGACGGACATGTGTGTATTTTGCCCGAATGCATTATGAAAACACGCCTATTCATCTATATTGTAAGTTTTACCACACAAAAAAAAAAAAAAAAAAAAAAATGAAAAATTTCAGAAAAAAATCGTATATTTTTCATATTTCTGCTCAGAACATTGATTGCGGGAACTCGTTAGAACCACCTCTGTTGGAATTCTTTTGAATTAAAATCAAATATGTACATTTTATAAATTGAGATTTATCGTCCCGGTCAACAATATTAAGGTCATTTTAGAGACGTCGCTTCCTATTTTGCGGGACTTTTACCCGACCTTCTAATGAAATGATATCTCAAGTCTGGCGCCCAATGAAACCAGCATAGTTTAGCCGTTTACGAGTACCCAAGTGTGGTCGATTTCAGCCCTGCGTGGAAGAATGGGTAATAAATGCCTTTCCGCCGGATGTCGTGCGATCGGTCCACATGGGACCACAATGGAAATAAGTTGAATGATTTTTCATTTACTTTTTGTGTCATCCCTGGTACTGATTACATGACATTTTACCTTCATTTTATGTATGTTTTGTACATTTTATGTTTGTTTTATGTGCTATGTAATTTTTATCAAAATAAACTACTACTACTACTAATGATGCAGCCCAATATATTTCTCCAAGCCCCGATGGGCGTGTGGTTGGGGGTTCAGAGGGGCTATAAATTTGAACGTATATAGAGGTTCTCTGTCTTTAATAATTAATGGTCCTGAAAAGGATCTGTTTGTGTCTTTTTGCGTCTTCTTTGTGTCTTCTTCCTTCCTTCTACCTTACGTCTTCCATATATATGAATCTGTCAATAAAATGAGGGTCTTTTTGCGTCTTTTTGCTTTACACATATGTATGCTTATGTGACAGGGCGCTGTTTTGTTTGTCTTTTCTCTCAATATATATTAACTTGTCACTATAATGGGGTCTTTTTTATCGTTTTTTTTTTTTTTCGCAATATATAGAGGGTGCTACACTCGTGGTCATTTCATATGAAATTTATGAAACGAGCCTTTGGCGAGTTTCATAAATTTCATATTAAATGACCACGGATGTAAGATTCTCTTTATCATATGGCCACTTTAAACTGAATTTTTCGTCTTGAATTTGACTTTTTTCCACATGATAGACGTCGTCATGACGTTACTTAATCCCGCCAAAGTGTTATTACACGTGTGGTCATACGATTTGTATTACACGATGTTATCCATTGCTTATCTATGACGTCATATGAGAAATTTATTTATAAGTGTTATTACACGTGTGGTCGTACGATTTTTATTACACGACGTTATCCACTGATTATC
The DNA here is from genome assembly GCA_963580285.1 of Lucinisca nassula. Taxonomy (NCBI): domain Eukaryota; kingdom Metazoa; phylum Mollusca; class Bivalvia; order Lucinida; family Lucinidae; genus Lucinisca; species Lucinisca nassula. Next base: position 157,683,192 of record OY757011.1, on the reverse strand, counting down.
AACGACGTCATATGAGAAATTTATTAATTAGTCACTATTATGGTGTCTTTTTGCTTTTGAGTGTATGTGTGTGTGTGTGGGGGGGGGGGGGCGCTTTTTGCACTCTTTTGCATCTTTTTGAAAAACATATGCAGGCTTACGAGAAAGGGCACTGTTTTGTCTTTATTTTTCTATCAATATACATTAATTTGTCACTATAATGGGGTCTTTTGCAAGTTGTTCCTAAATATATACTTTTGTCATCATAATGGGGTCTTTTTTGGTCTTTTTGGGCAATTTTACGTGACAAGGAGCAATTTTGCTTTTTATTGTTCAATTAATATATATTAATTATTACTATTATGGGATCTTTTTGCTTTTTCGGGCGTCTTTTTGCGTCTTTTCGCGTCTTTTTGCGTCTTTCCGGTGTTTAGGCACCCCCGCTCGGACCGGGATTTACTTTTTGAACAGCCCTCAAGTGCGATTTTTACATCGACACCGGTTCGGAACCGGAAGTATGTGGACGACCAATTTCCGCTGGGAGTACCTTGAATGATTGTTGTCTATTTTTGCAGTTTTTCACTGGCTACTATGTCCTAAAAGGTCTAAAATGATCAAAGCCATATTAGTCTTTAACAACCATGGCAAGCCTAGGCTGTCGAAGTTTTATCAATACTATGTAAGTACTGAATGTCTGTCAGTGGAAGGTCAGGAGTCTTCTCTGACTGTAGTAATAGGAGCGTGATAGCTCAGTGGTTAGTGCACTTGCCTCTGATGCTAGAGGTCCCAGGTTCATTCCCCGGCAGCGGCGATAAAATTTCGGTGTCCGAACACGCTCCATTGGCATCATTTGCAGGGATGAATGTCATAAAGTGCACCGTCCTTCGGATCGGGACGTTAACTGGAGGCTCCCTGTACGGGTTCGTAGAAATACCGGAACACACTAAAAAACCGGGGCTAACTTTAGAATCTGTCCGCCACTGTTTACTGACCTTAGTATATTAGGAGTAGGTCACTGACGGTTAGGGTTAGGAATAGGTCACTGATGGTTAGGGTTAGGCTAGGTTCAGGCCCAGGAGAAGTGAAAAATCGAGGTACTATACCTAAATCGACGTTTATAACCTCGATCGAGGTTTCAAAACACCCTAAATATGTGTAAACAATGTAGTGTGCATGAAAACTGCAAAATATTGCAAGGAAGTTCCCTTTGTCGATCGTAGTCTTCAGGCCAACAAGTCTGAAGAACGAAAAAACAACGGTATTCACCTGAGAATTTTTTGCAAAAATAACTCCTTTTGAACTCTGAAAGTACAAAGATTTGAGATTCAACACCGAAACAGTACGTATTTCCGATAGTTTTGATGTTTAGATTACATGTTTCCTTTGCAGCTTTCACTTTCTTGAAATCGCCCGCAAAAGACCGAAAGTAGGTCGCTTAGATCCATGCAAAATTAAAAATATTACAATCAGCATCCAAATGTACGGTAGACAATAATGATCTTAAATAATTAGCTGTTTGTTGAATTTACCTTATATATTTATTTTATTTATTTTTGGCTGGGGACTGGGGTTGGCCCTTTCAAGAACATTTAACTTGAATCTAGCCAAACATCTAACAAACAAAATAATGACTACCAGATAAACAAATTACGAACCAAACAAAACATAAGCGCCATTTATTCTATCACCTGTAAAGTTTTCATCATCAATGATAATGAATTTTATTTTGCTTCAGGAATGCCAAACTTCCAAAAGGTTGTGTCAGGCTTCAGGACAAATCACCCCAAAGATAACTCACCCTAAGATAATTCGCTCACCCAAGAGAAAATACACCCCTAGACAGGCCCCCACCTTTTTTGTGCAAATTGCCCCATGGTTAAAACAAATTGACAAACAGTATGAACAACTGGCCTGTGGTAAATACAACTCTTCTCATTTTTTTTTTTTTTTTATAATACACAACAGTAAGTGAATGGATATAACGGATAAGATATGCCAAATATCTAAAACATGACGATGACTTGATTTGATACATCTGAGTGATCAAGAGGGCCGTATGTTTGTTGTGCAGCTGTTGATTGGAAGGTGCTTTAGTCAATAAAAACTTTCTTTGTTAATGTTAAGTGTTTAATAAATGCATAAGATAGGAACCCGAAGATATACCTTTTATGGATTGATTGGACAACTGTGTCTTTTCTAGTGAAACACACAACTACAATTTTAGCAAACAACTTTTGCATATTTAATTGATGTTTTTCAAAGTAAATAGTATAGATTTTGTAAAATTGGACAGTGTTGTCTTGGTGGAAGTTGTCTTTTAAATGTGGAGGAGGGGGATTCGAGTTAGCTTGGGACGTGTTGTCGGCATTTCTTGCAGCATTTAGCAACTTCGGTGCTCGTGGTGGGTTGTTAACCGAAAACTTCTTAATCAGGGTGATCTGTATCATAGACTGCGCGGAGTCTTTTCGGGGGTTTATGGACGTCGTTTCGATTTGGTTTCGGAATTCGGTGTTGGGCTTGGGTCACTTCTGGAACAAGGTCTATCGGAACTTGAATTTTATGTTGACTCAGTATATAAATTAAGAAAATGTATATAATTGCAATGACTTTGGCATCCAATTTTGCAAGGCCGTTCTTCGATGTGGCATGCATAGTGGTTGGCCCAATCACGGTTGACAGCTTTGCTTCCTTCTTTAATTGCATACCTGCTGGTCCGGCATAAGATTCTATGATGGTACCAGCATAATGGCTTAGCCTAATGGCCATTTTGTGGGAAAGTAACTGTCCTTTTGGCTTACGCTATTGATGGTCCCATTAGGGTCTGTTGTTTCATGTTTGTGTTTCTTTCCCTTTGGAGCTGTGGGTTAATTGTATCGATTCCAGATCATTGCATTCAATTGTATATTATAATTGATAAACATGATAAAAAGGTTGTAAAGCATAGAATAAAACGTAGTAAAACATAGTAAATCATTGATTATGCATAATAATACTTACAGGACTTCCAGGTATAATGCTTATCACGTTTTAATACATGTATGTATTGAATATATTTCCCCTTGTTTTAGTTTTAGTAGGTTTGACTAAGAAGCGATACCTAGCAGTATCTACTAAAACCAAATCAAATGTAGAATAAAATATAGCAAAACGTGGTTAGACGCTGGGAACCGGAGGTAATGCACAGAGGGTGTCTAGGTATACTGCTTTTTATGTTTCTGTACGTATTGAATGCGTTTCGTCTACATTTTAATGTTTTATAACATTTACTACCTAGGTTATAGAAATGCGTGTAGATTTTGAAAATGTCAATACAAATGTAGCTGGGACAGTTAGCAATTATACACAATTAAGTGAAGACAAATTATTTTCATTGTAACATGGTACGAAAAGTGAAATTAATCCATTCAGTAATACTAACTAACAATCCTGTCCACTGCTGAAAGTACAGAGGATAGTGTAGCTAAGTGTTTCTCTTTGGTGAGAACTAGTTACCCTTGGAATATGGGACGAGTTGTCATATGAGGAAAATGTCATGAACCCCTTATAATAGCTTTTGATCAAAATGATAGTCACGGTATGGATGGAAAGAGCCGAAATAATTTGTGATAGCTTAGGAAACTTTCTTTCAGTCTAATTTAGTAGAATAAAAACCAGCATTTATGACCAATGCATATTTAAATTTACACCATTGCTATTTTTAAAATTGTCATTATTGTCCTCCGTAGATAACGACGTTGATGCGGAAAATAGCGATTGATGAGGCTGTAAGCGACTAAATGATCTCCCTTTTCATGCGTGAAATCTACTTTGACACCGATGAAACTTTTCCAACACAGAAACATTTGTAAAACAGATTTTATAGGGTCCATAGAAATACCAAAACGCACCAAAACACCAAAACGCACATGTATTTACCAAAACGCACTGCGAATATTGGATTTTTCTATGTAGGGTAGGCATTTGTTAAGAGGATTAGACACCTAGAAACAAATATATATATCTATATATAATACATAAATATATATATAAATATATAGATAGATAAATTGATATAATATTATTAACATTTGAGCCAGGGCACAGCAGTTCCTACCAAAACGCTATCAAAACACTGTCGATATTGGATTTTTCTATGTATGCTAGAGGGAAATTCAGCAGTTTTTCAAAAGAGGATTAGAAATATATATATAATAATAATATATTGATAAATTAATATACATGTTAACGTCTGACCAGAGACTTCTGCATGAAGGAGCATTTGGCCCTTAGCTACCCAAGCTTGGCGTGCACAACGAAGACTGATCAGACTGCGCACATGCTCAGGCTTTTCTGAGTTTTCGCTGGGCGCACACGTCTGACCAGAGACTTCTGCATGAAGGAGCATTTTGGCCCTTAGCTACCCAAGCTTAGCGTGCACAACAAAGACTAATCAGACTGCGCACATGCGCAGGCTTTTCTGAGTTTTCGCTGAGCGCACATGTGCGTTTTGGTAATTGTTTATTGTCGAGTTGCGTTCTCTTACTTGAATGGTGTAAAGATGTCAGTGGAATAGCATCTGTATTTACCAAAACGCACTGCCATTATTGGGATTTGATGTGCATTGGTAAGCTTACCTTTTATCTTGAACTTTAATACACAGACTTGTTAACACGATGGATCAGACTGCATTCCTGGGACTATGACCCTGATCTTGTACACTTGTCGGGGCCCACTGAGACCAATAAAAACTGCGGCATTCGGAAATACTTTTTCCGCATCAGAGCGACGTTCTTAGAAAAATCCAATATTGACAGTGCGTTTTGGTAGCGTTTTGGTAGGAACTGCTGAGCCCTGGCTCAAATGGATAATATGTATAAACGCCTATATTTATTTATATCCTAAATATATATTATATATAGATATATATTTTTCTAAGTGTCTAATCCTCTAATTCTCCCTACCGTACATAGAAAAATCCAATATTGGCAGTGCGTTTTGGTAAATACAGGTGCGTTTTGGTGCGTTTTGGTATTTCTATGGACCGGATTTTATAAAGATATTTCAGTGTTCTCATCATTTTTTGTACTTTTAGGTAAGAAATAAGTGTTTTTTACAAGAAAACGCTCGGGTGAGTTCCCATGTTTTTGGATTATTTCAATACCAATAAACGTTGTAATGAGTTTTCGCAACTCATAATTTTGCAGTTTGACACAGAATGGAATGCACACAAGGTTTTGCAGTTCTGATCAGCATAAGAAAACCTCGATCGAGGTTATAAACTTCGATATAGGTACAGTACCTCGATTTTTCACTTCTCCTGGGCCTGAGGTTAGGGTTAGGTTAGAGTTAGGTTAGGGTTAGGTTAGTCAGGTCATTGGGGTAATAGTTAGGTAATAAGAAGTGGCGGACAGATTCTAAAGTTGCACCGGAACACACTGGTAATTACCGGAACACACTTGAATTTTTTAATATTTCTTTTATTAGGAATGTTATCTTTGACTTATTTGCATTGTTTTATTGTGTATGGTGTTGTTGAAAACATTTCTGATGTTAAAAGGATAAATAAATTTATCTTAGTTCAGTGTTTTATGAAATGTGTTCCGGTCTTGTGGGTCTAAATATATACAAGTAATTATACTGTCAGAGCAGTTTATGTTTAGATTTGCTCTCTCTTATATAACTCATTTGATGACCAAAAGAATACAGTTTGACAATTCTTCTAGCCACAAAAAAGCTTGACATTTCCAGCATAGTGTCGCCATTGGGAAGAAAAACATGAAATGTCAAAAACCTTAGCTCGTAAAAATTTTATTTTTTATATCAGATTTTTACCAAGTTTGCTAAGTGGCAACTCTGTGTCATTTTCTTGTGTTTTTTTTTTTTTTTTTTTTTTTGTTTTTTCTTATTATTATAATTTCTGGCCCAGTCAACAGCTTAGATCATTCCGTCCATAGTGCATTATTTCAAAATTCATCAATTCATTGTAATTATGTTATATGACTCTCTCTCTCTCTAATAACAAAAGTATATAAAAAAAAACAAAATGTATATTCAAAGCACCCCGCCCTCTTGGCTTGGGGAGACCGATCGTGCTGCAAGGTGCTCCCGCGCTGAGCTGAAACTGTTTGCATTCGAGTAATGATAAACGACTTAGAATTATTAAGTAGAAGTAAAACAAAGATCAGGAATCGATACAATTAATTTTCTCCACCCACCAAAGACACCAAAAGCCTTTCTAGTCAGTGTTGCGAATGGGACTGCCAAATTTGGTTTCAATGGGTGACGAGAAACATCTCCAATATAACCTGAGTGGTGTTGACGGGATTATTCCTTTTGCCGCCGTCGTCCGTTCTGGTTCTGCACTATTTGATTAGACTTGCCTGCCGTGACAGGCAACATTTTTTTTCGTGGATATTGACCATGAAATATATTCTACTATCATTCTCTCCCTTCCGCTGATTCAAGAAGGTAAGCTTTTTTCTTACTGTACGGGTAACCAAAATAATATGGACTGGGCCGTTAAACTCCAACACAAAGAACCAAACAGATTACAACAAAATATCGATGAAATTATTGTCATTATAACAGACCTATATATCATTAATCCCCTTTAATCCCACTTTTTTTGTAGTAAAAACGAAGTTGACTGGGGTATTTTTCTCCTCTAAAACATAGATTGTGGGTACTCGTTAGTAACTCCCGAAGGGAGGCGGTTCTAACGAACACTCACAATCTATGTTAGTATCAGAAATATGAAAATTGTCACATTTTTAATCTGAAAATTATCGTTCTTTTTTTTTCACTAAATTTAAAAAGGCATGTTTTTTTTTTTTTCTCAAAGATCTTGTTATAATTTTGTTTTACTATTGTCTGATCTGATTATTGGTTTATCGATTAATTTATACATTTAATTTTAAGACCTAAAAACTCAAGCGAATTTAGAAATTGGGACGAACTAAAATCTCAAGCGAAGGAATAAAACAGGATTTGGACAGGCACGGACATTTAATGAAAAGAGCGGACATCATGCAGTCTGATCATTATCTTGCTTTACGATTAACGGAAGCGTGTTTATTAGCGCGTGCAGTTACTATTGCATTATACACTAATCCCCAGGTAGCAAACGGGTAACTTGCGGAGCATAAGGGGATTATATGGTTTGTTAATCGTAACTATCTTGATTAGATCACTGATGTCACTTCTTGAGGACATCGACTCAATCAATGTCAGAAAGGCGCTAAAAAACACATAAAA